>RXPK01000217.1:2514116-2585836 GCA_004143645.1 Protaetia brevitarsis
TGTGCTAGAGAATAAACACGAACCTACACACCAAATTACTTTGACAGGTCACTTGAGTGTAAGATTGATATTATTTATCAATGGTTTATAGTTTTGCATATCAATTTTCCAAAAATAGAATTAAAATTATGTTTCCAAACAATCATTGCCTCTATAAGAACACAGAGATAGGCAGATACATATCCATAGCTTTTTGATACAAAAGGAACTGAACTCTTCATTATGTGATGTATAAGAGCGTCTATTTGGAGAAAGACTTTTTATACTGGTAAGACGAGAGGCATACTTCTGTATTGCGTTGGTAGGTGCTTCAAATATCACACTATTTGTTATATGGCATAATTAAAGAGATTCATTTATTTAATGCGTTTAATAAATATCGAGAATAGCCAGGGTGTTCTGAAGATCGTAACCTTGGCTGTATGGGTGTAGAATGACCCCAGAATCACGATAGAGTGTTTTATTTTTCGACGGAGACCACGTCCTTCACACTTTTTCCTTAAAAATAGATGCAATTGTCAAGCCATGTCACCACACAAAACAGATAGAAACCTTGGCAAGAAAAAAAAAAACACATTTGTCAACCAATAACCGTTAACAACCGAGTATTAAATTGTTTCAACTAACTTATTTTTCTTGAAATAACACCTTTTCATGTATTATTTTTGTCAAAAAAGTATACATTTGCATAATAAAGTGCCACTCAGACTAGAGTTTTTTTTATGTTGATAGACTTGAAGAAAATAATAACCCAATGATTCAAGCCTGAGCAAGCAAGAGAGAGAATATCGGTCCTTGTAATAGAAGGGACCCGATATCTTCCTGTCTCACTCGCTTCTGCTCGCATCGTTCGGATACTTTTTTCTTCAAGTGTACGTTGGTCATTACAAGGTGTCACAAGACAATAGTTGTTGTCTATAATTGTTGCCTTGATAGCGCAAGCTGTGTTGCATAATTTGGGTACTGCTTTCAAGAAGATAAGTTAATTGAAAAATTTAGTACTCGCTACAACAGTTATTGGTTCATAAATTACGTTTTTTTTTCTCAAGATTTCGTGTTTTCTGTGGTGATATAACCTGAAAATCCCATCTTTTTTAAGGAAAAAAAAGTGTGGAAGACGTGGTCTGCGTGGAAAAACAACGCCTTTATCGTGATTTTGAAGTCATTATATCACCATACAGTCCAACACTATGATCTTCAAGCACCCGGGCTATTCTGGATATTCATTACCTAAATATATGTCGTATTAACTCCATGTTGTGCGGTTTACAAGCCATATGGAAAAGTAATCTCACGCAGTAATTTAAACCGTATTTTTGCGTGTAAGCTTTTACCATTTTTAATTTAATCAAACATGATCACATAGGGACCATGTAATATTTTCCCGTGGATGACGATTAAACATACGTACATGAACTTCTTAATCGAATTTGCAGGATAATAAGCTCGGATGATGATTCGCGTATGAAGCGATAACTGTAAAGTCTTATAGAACTGCATGCGCATTCATTTACCTCATCCTATCATTAATAAAAGAAAGCACTTAACTTGTGTAATTTGGGAAAAAGTCTTAAATTGGATATTATTCCCCGACATAATACATATAATTAGACCCGGAGACTTACGAATCTCCCGGCAACCACTAATTTGGGAAAAAAAGGGCGTCCGTTTTTTGCCCCATCAGAATGCAGGACGGTCACAGAAAGGTAGTTAGTTTTGATTATACGGGAATTGAAAGGTCTCTTTATGGACAGGTAGTGGTGGCAAACCTGCCGTGGGTACTTCTGTTCTGCTCCAAGAGCGAGACGGGCACAATCAGACGCATACATCGAAGTTGAACCACTCCTCTTCACAGACGACTTGAAATTTTAACCAAGTGACCGACAGTGTTCCAATTCGAGCAACACATGTTCTTGAAAAAGGCGACTATCTGCAGAATTATACTGATCATACCCATGAAAACTAGCCCTATGAGTTATATAAAGAATTAATTATGATTACTCAGGCTGCAGTATGTAACAATTTTCTCGCTACAGAATATTTATTGCTTTCAATCTAAAATTTATTTATAGATTATAAGAACGATCATTAAAAAAAAAAAAAAAAACTTGAAGAACGGCCTTAAATACCAATTAAAATACCACCTGCAAAAGGTTGAATGTATACAACAAGATAAGCTATGTACAGTGCACTCCAGACTTAATGTCTTTCCTATTTTCGGATTCGCAGGTAGCAGATATGGTTTTATATTGTAATGGGGATAAAACTGTATTTATAGATTATAAGAACGATCATTAAAAAAAAACTTCAAGATGGCTTAATAGAATTCAAATACCCCCTGCAAAAGGTTGAATGAACACACAAGATAAGCTATGTACAGTGCACTCCAGACTTAAATGTCTCTCCTATATTCGGATTCGCAGGTAGGCAGATATGGTTTTATATTGTAATTGGCATTAAAACTTTATTTATAGATTAAAGAACGATCATTAAAAAAAAAACTATCAGATGGCTTAATAGGAATCAAATACCCCTGCAAAAGGTTGAATGAACAACACAGATAAGCTATGTACAGTGCACTCCAGAACTTAATGTCTCTCTATTTTTCGAATTCGCCAGGTGCAGATATGGTTTTATATGTAATGGGGATTAAAATCTTAATTTATAGATTATAAGAACGATATTAAACAAAAAACTTCTAGGCGGCTTAATAGAAATAAATACACTGCAAAAGGTTGAATGACACATCAGGTAAGCTATGTACAGTGCACTCCAGACTTAATGTCTCTCCTATTTTCGAATTCGCAGGTAGCAGATATATTTTTATATTGTAATTGGGATTAAAATCTTTATTTATAGATTATAAGAAACGATCATTAAAAAAAAAAACTTCAAGATGGCTTAATAGAATTAATACCCTCTGCACAAGGTTGAGATGAACACACAAGATAAGCTATGTACAGTGCACTCCAGACTTAATGTCTCTCCTATATTCGGATTCGCAGGAGCAGATATGGTATATATTGAATGGGACACTCAATACATGGAATATCAATTCAATAAAGCACTATTTACAATTCACACACGCGTTAGATATGAAACAATCTAGTTGCACCGAGGGTCAGCCATACGCTTTCTGATTTTGAGAGGAACGGTCAAGAGTCATCGACAGTAAGAAGTGTGGGACACTCAAGACCGGATAGGGATGAGCACTTCACTCAAACTTACACATAATAACAAACACACCATTCGAAGTTGTAACGAATTGCGACAATCTGTGTCGTCTATATCTTAAAAAAGCCGGCATGCTTAATTACTAGAATCAGTTCATAAATCTCCTTAATAACCCTACTCAACTTAATTAATTTGGACATATCAATTAGAATTCGTCAAACTTCAACTAACTTGGTTCGAACTAATAAAATATACAACTTTCCTTGTACTGTAAAAAGCGAAATAATCTGAAGATACGGAGACGAAATTCAACTTAAGATAATTTTAGAAATTTCAGTGCATGTGCGGAAACTTCAAAGGTTCTACACATAAGGAATACGATTCACAAAATTATTCAATTTATTATATTTATTTCTCCATTTTAAGTGAAACAGTGTCTCAAATATCTGTTGACATACATATCATTTGTCCTTGAGTCGATGAAGCCACTGTTGGCACAAATCATCCCGCTATCGTACAAGGTCTTCAATCCACATAATAGTACCAAATATTACACCAGCATACATCATGGCCAAGAAATGTTCCACTGCGCACCATAATGACACCACCAGCATTTTCTATGTGTTCGTGCATTCTGTAGATGGTAATATAGGTCCATAAGAGAATACTTTGTGTCCATGTATAGCTAGGCACATGAAAAACATTTCCCTTTGACCATCTATATATACTGTATAATATTTGATCATTACTAAGTAGCATGTGCAATATGTTACCTTCTTTTATTTTTTTGCACATAGATATTCTGCTTTATGAACTTTTTTTAAAAAAATAACATTTTTTTTAAGCTACATACATTAACATTTATGCATACACGTCAATACATGTATACACTACGTAGCCATAGCTACAGTTTAGCAGATTACGCCTGCTAATGACATCGATGAGTTAAAATAATAAAATAAAAGTATCAAGTACACTTGAGAAAAAGTATGCGGCATGCGAACAGCAGGGAGTGAGACAGAAGATATCGCGTTCCTTCTATTCATCTGACAGAAGCAACATAAATTAGTTCTAATAATTTTGTTTCAAATCTAAGTTTTGTATTAAAACAATGTCGAAAACGTCGGTAATAGTTGGACTAGAACATGATAACACGTGTAAGGCGGAACAACCCAAAGGGCAAGGTTATAGGAAGAACACCAAACGGTGATATAATCTTTGACAATGTACTTGAATTGTAGTTGTGTCACTAAAGTTTTAAATTATTATTATTATGTATAAACTGAATCGTTCTCATTATTATTCAAGAGTACAAGCGCAAAGTATCGTATATATTCGATACTCAAAAGTGTCTATTATACACACTCCTGTTCAACATAGTATAGACTAGGGTGTTACCTTGTAGAACAAGGATTGTAACAATCACATCATGTATCAGTATTCATTCACATTATTTTTTTTTGTACAATTATTTATACCATCAATTTATCCATAAACGACGTCCCTTGCCGAGGATATCTGTTGTCAAAGGACAAGAGACAAAGTATCAAAACGAGGACAATCCTCGAGAGACAAGAACAGGTTGCAACCCTTGTACGTATTGCTATAGATATAATTAATAGACAAATATACATGTTTCGAGAAATTTCACCAATTAATGTTTATTTGTATCTTTTTAGTTAAAGAGTTAATAGTTTAATTTATTTAATTTAGTCTTAAGTTTTTTTAAATTTCCACTCTTTTATGATCTGTTTATTTGGCGTATTGTTCAAATGTTATTCTAGTAGTTTTCTTCGGTGAATTGTGCGGCTGCGTTGCACGTAGTCGAGAGTAGGATTTTGTATGTATACGACTGTTCAACCTTAACAATCAGTTTTTTTGGGCGACGTCTGCGTGAGTACATGTATTTCTAATTTGTTTGCTGCCATTTTGTTAATACTTTTGATTTAGAGATTTGTTTTCGCTTATATTAAATTTTATTCTGTCCATCAAGGAACTCGCTTTAATATTAATTGTTATCTTATATGATGTGTGCACATTCCATAGTTGTAAAGATCATTTATTATTTTAACGTGCAGGAAGATATATTCTCAGTTGTAGTTTTTTTATGTATATTCAAAGATTATTCTCCGTTTTCATTTACTGTTTCATTTTAATTATATTCACCTCGGCGTGGGTGAATAGAAGCATTGTGCTTGCATTTAGTTTTCATTTTTGTGTTTTACTAGAATTTCCACGTTTTAGTTTGAGTTTAGTTTTAATTTGAAACCACGTGGTTTGAAATGTGTAAGGAATACGCATTATCTTCCTAAATTAAATCTTTGTTTGATATAGGAAATAGCATTGTCCTATTTATTTAGAAATCAGGTCAGTTTTTGATTTAAGGCCGGAACCCTCTGTTCACGGTTTTTTTTTCTGCACCAATTTGTATTTAACTTGTTTTTTTTTCTTTTTTATTAATAATTTTGATTTGAATTAACGTCATTCAAAATTCTGTTCTTTATTTTAATTAACCTTTTCAATTTTTGGGTGTATTTAAGAACTCACATTTTATTTTTCGCGAATTTAAGTTTTTCTTTTTTTTTAATTATTTTTGAAGTTTTATTAGTACTTTCAGTAGACAGCACGTTTTTACCAACATACTTGTATAGATATTCCCTAGTAAAGTAAGAAAATGAGTTAAAGTTTTGCCACAACAAAATACATTAAATAACACATACCATGGATTGTATATTGTGGGTGGTTTGGTTTTATAAAATTTCACTAGCATTACAAATATAAACCTACCGCATTGGCGATTGTCACACACCAACAGAAGATGTATTTATGTACTATGTTATGTTTACATTTTACAAACATACTAAATCAGCTCAAGAGTTTTATCATTTTATCCGACAGCGAATAATTTATACACACAGTGACACAAATACGCAAATCTAACGCGGTATTCATGGACTTTCTCTTCTAGGCCAAATCTGCGGAAATATTACAGAACGAGTTAGCGGCGGTGAGTCATTCGTTAAGATTAGGAAATACAGAAACATATGTATGCGTGTACTACTGTAGAATTGTGCTTCGTGTATATGCGGACGTATTTTGCTTAGCGTGTTGATAAACCATTTGTCATTTCAGCCCGTTTTTTTTTTGGTTCTCTCTTTTAAGGAACCGGTACGTTTGTTCTGTCTTGTCTATTACATTTAACTGTTGAATTTGCTGACTGTAGATCATGTGTTTTTTTTTTTTTTTAGTGACAGCATAAAAGATGACTAACTTACCTTGATATTTTGCGCTATTTTTATACGCGGTTATTACAATTTATTTAAATATATGATATCAACAACAACTTTACAGGAAACCGACGACTTCGTGTCTGGTTAACAAATGAGCTTATATTAACTTTGTAGTTAAGTACCTATACAAAATATTCGATGTAGGAGTATCTAAATGATATCTATCGATGTTATAATGTCAAATTTAAATATCTGATATAATACACTTAATTCCAGTCAAAATATTAGTGATTTCGCACTTTCTGTATTGTATCTGTTTGAACACAAGAACAAACGGATGGATTTTGAAGTTAAAACAAATAGTTTTTTAGCCTCGTCAACTTTAAAACAACATAATCTATTAGCCAACGCAAGTAGGTTCATTTCACTGTAGAGTGAGTTCAATATAAAATTTGCATAATATCCATTAATTTAGTTAAAAACAGTGTTACCAATTACTTTTTATTGTTTTTTTTAATGGCTGTTGACGTAAAATTGTCATCAAAAAGTTCACTCTGACATAAGACTTAAGCGGAGTTGAGTTGTCAAAACACAGTGGTACACAGTGCGTAAGCACATCTACGATTATTACATAATGCATTTTTTTTTTTTAGATGACGCAGCCAATTCAAGGCCGAGCGTTCAAACCTACCCGCTGCAACTACCTTCTTCTACCAAATGTGCTGGTGTTTGCATTACATTTGCATCAGCATATGAGATATTATCGTCATTATTTTTTAAATAACTATATTCCTCAGGAGTTGAAATCTATGCTAATCAATATGTTCGAAAGAATTACTTCAAGGTTTAAACTATTTTATTGTCTTTTGTTTTTTCAAGCATATGAAGATATTATACATATATGTACCACTAACATAAAAATACCTTGTATTCTGTTGAAGAATCGTATGTTCCTTGCAAACTTAAAGATAATACAAACCATCTGGATAACTTTAATGTCGTCTATCTGATTAAATGCATGAATTGGCACAATTGTTATATTGTGTTTTAAATTACGAAATAAAAAGGCCAATGAATTGAGATTATTCAATGAATCTTCCAGTTCAGTAACTCGTCGAACCAAACTCCCAGTTATTTGCTGCTGTCAAATAATGTTACTTCGTTATTATTTAATTCTAATTTTAAATAAGATTCCGAAGTAGTATCATATTGCTGAGGGTGAAATCTTAAGTATGTACTCTTATTTTCATTTACAAGTAGTTTGTTTTTATTCAGCTATGTGGTAACAGAGTCTAACATGGTGTTACACACACCCCCCAACCCTATGTTGTTCTTACCGGCAATCATCAAAGTAATATCATCAGCATATAACGTAATCAATGTATCACAAAAATATTGGTGGCAGGTCATCAATAAATAAAGAAAACAGCACTGGACCTAAAATCGAACCTAGGGGTACTCCAATATTAGATCTTAAGTAACAAGAATTACAACATCTTACTGTATTTTCGGTTCTGAAATTCACATATTGCTATCCATCTTGTAGAAAGGACTTCCATCCAAAGACATTATCCCTAATTCCCAACTTGAATATCTTATCTAAGGCCGGTTTTACATTATGCTTAATTTAGTATGAAATTTTGACATAAATTTCTTATTAAATATTTCAGAGTATCATACAGAAAAAATTATTTGTAAATTTCGTACGAAATTTTGTACTAAATATTTAGAACCTGTTCTATTTTCTCATTAATTTTACAAACGAAATGTGCGCGCGCAGTGTGTGAATTATATAGTTAACATTGGTTAAGTTCAGTGGTATAGGTCGGTGTTTATCGTGCTATCACTCAATCTAGGCTGACATAGACAACGCAAAAAAAAAATTGTGTATTTGTGTCAAAGTATAAGAAAGTAATGTGATCTACCGTATAGCCGTATCACCAGCCATTTTATAATCATGTCGTGGCCACGTCAACAGGTTGAATCGTTGATTGAGTTTTCAAAAATATCCTCGACAAAGGTAAAATTAATTGATTGTTTAACAATTTGCTAAATACACACAGTTTTATGATCTATAAAAATGGATAGATTGCATTTTATTTTTAAAATTTATATTTCATTCCTAACTTGTCTTGCAAAATTAGCACCTCTATTGCCACTTTGTTGTTGCACCATCCTTAGGCCTCTTTTAGACGATACGACTACTTGATTTCACTAGTTGAACGGACGGTTGTTAAGGAGCATACTGATGTAGGGTTCAGGCGGTTCCCAATCATTTGCTACATCACTATGCTCTTTGAAAACCATCCGTTCAATTATGGGAATCAACTAATCGCCTTGTCTGACAGAGGCTATAAGGTTTCAACATTTTGCTCTGCAACTCCATCTATATCGATGTAGGTTACATTTTTAGTAGAACATTCACATAGATAAGCTTCTAATCACCATCCGAAAGCCCAAGTACTATTAGCCTATTTGTGCATTTGGCAAGAAGTAGAATTTATCAGATTCGGGTTTATCCATTTTCGTCACGACAACCTAGATAATGGAGGAAATTGCCAAAGCTCATCGAATCGTTTGACAATGCTTAGTCATTCAAGTATTAATCCAGAATTTAATAAATTTAGAATGCCTCTTCTTTCAGTTCGCATACTCATCCAATTTTTACACCATATCTTACGAGACTAGCTATCATAGTTGTATTAAAAGATGATAGCCACAATAGCAATACTTCTTGGTCAGCTATTTTACGGGAATATTACGATATATCGACTTACAAATTTTTTGCTATTAAATTTTTCACTTTAAATATCAAATAGGCATTTAATTAACTTCTAAATATTTGATACTAACTTTCGGATATAATTTTTTTGTGTATGACACGTAAATAAATTTCCTTTTAAAATGCAAAATAAAATTTAATACAAAATTCCATTTTAAATTGAGTATAATGTAAAACGGGCCTAATAGAATAGCATGATTCACACAATCAAAGGGTTTACATAGAACTAGGAATATGCCTGCAGGATAAAACCCTGCTTCCAAAGATGTAACAACAGAGAGGACTGGACGTTGAGCAACCTTTCCTGAAACCATGCTGACAGTTACATAGTACATTATTTTTAATTAAGAACTCGTCTAGTCTGTTTAAGAAACAATATTCAAATATTTTTGAAAAAAATGATGTTAATGCAATAGGTTGGTAGATCCGATATTTCACGGAAAAAAAAATTGTTGTCAAAAAACCAACAATTGTAGAACAGCTAACTACAGTTTGTCGTGGGAATACGACTGGCTACAACTTATCTAAATTTCTACGACACGATTGTAGTTAACGGATTGTATTTCTATTAAATACAATATTGTTGTAAAAATGACTGAAAAATCTATTCCAAGCGTTGACACAATAGTGTGTACATTTTAGTTACATATATTGTACGAAAAATCACCTTATTAGCAAGTAAAATTTAATATAAATTTTCTTACTATTTACTACACTTCTGTGTGAAAACATACAACAGTATTGTGTTTCAGATAACACTACAATTTTGTAGTAAAGAATACTAGGTGTTGTATCAATAATAACGCATTTAAATGCAAATTTTATTCATATATGAATAAATAATATAATATTAAAATATAATAGTGTGATAAACATATGACATATAAATATATTTTTTATACATTATGCGGAAAAAACTTCAACATCACACCATTTAGCAATAAGCAATAATTCCTGGTATGATGTGCAGGCGCATATGACATGACTCTGATTTGGTGACCTAAACTGTGTTTACTTATAGAGTTCAAAAGATACCTGTTCAATTGAAAAGTATTCCTTGAACTTAGCCTCGATTAGTTTTTGATCACCCAATACAAGAGAAGCTCCTTAACGTCATCTGAAGTTAAATTCTTGAAGCATTCTTCATTTACTTCGCTATCTAAAACAAAAATGAGTTAAAATAAAAAACAAACAAACAAAAGTCTATCATAAGCAATTGGAAATAGCGTAGAAATTATACTCTTAGTTATTCTTAAGAAGTATTGTTAGTAAAATTTGAACTATCATCCACTATAAGTTACACACCCAGCAAAATACAGCCACTAATAGAAATATTTACTTATTGTTGGAATAAATTAAATTTATATCGTTTCCAGTTAAGACAAATATGTTTACATATATTGCCGATATATGTGCCTACTTATGCCATGCTATAATATTAAACTTTCAATTTGTCTTACCTTTAAACACATCCAGTAGTCCTTCCAGGTTCCACTGGTGCACTTTGATTACAACAAACTCCTCCATCGCTCCGAAATTAGGTATATCTAATAGGTGCATAAACCACGTCAACAGCTCAAAATGCTCAAATGGCCGTATAAACTATGATATAAACTGACTATCCGTTAAAAATTTTATGGCTCGAATAGCGCCCTCTGACGACTGCAGTATCTCATTGTTAGCTTTCGCCATTCTAATTCGCCATTGGTGTATTTGAATTAGACCACTTATTTAGAAACAAAAATATCGAAACAATAGGAAGTTTTGTGTCAAAAATTGCCACAATCTTGTCGTGTATGTCTCAATACAAACATTGTTGAAAAAAATGTCACGGTTGTGTGAAATTATACAACAAAAGTTTAACCACAATTTTAAAGTATTATTTGCGAAAACAACATGTAATAATTAACAAAAATCTGTGATAAGGTTACATAATTATGTTAATTACTGCCACAATATTTCCTCTACAATATTGTTGTATATTTTTCCAAGAGATTTTTTTCCGTGTTACATGTCTGTTACTAAATTACAGTCTTTGTGATAGTTTTCAAACCGTCACAAACTGGTTGCAGAAACATACCTAACTATCGGTAGCCGACTTTATCGATAATACCCGAGACTAAACAATTACAATTCATCTGGTTACTTCAGTTAATTTCTTCCGTGCATGCACTCGCATATTACTAGCAGTCTAGCCGTATCATTCAATCTCGAAAATTGCCCCGTTTCCACGTAGAAGAATTCAAGTCCGTATCCAGATAGTCTCACGTGTTCCTCGCCTTATTATTTACCGTAGATAAAAGGAACCCTTTTCAAAATTTCCAGTCAGTCCCAACAGCCTTGAAATCGTTTATACTATGTGTGCACGCTGTATGCACGGCTCCCTGGCCCCCGTCACGATCCATTTTACTCGGCTGCCTGTTGAATCGAAATTCCCCCGTCTGTGTTTTTGTAACATTTAGATGATAATTTTGTGAGATCGTGTCCCCTGGCTCGAGAGACGCAGAACGGAGGACTCTTGATGAATAGTGTCGTGTCTGTGAAGGTGGAAGAGAGGTTATTTCAGTCAGCTACTGTTAGGTAACATTAAGTCGAATTAAAGTCAGCCGTTCCTTATACGGTGCATCCACTACGTTGGAAATGCCCCGCGTCTCTTTTTTATTTATGAGGAGATAAACCTTTGTAAATTATATATGTATAACATATGTAGTTTTATCCCACATTTTCGCAACTGAACATCTAGATAGAATATCACACCATTGTTATAAAACACAAGACGTGCGCACGCAGTGATTAAATGATTACAATATTTACACTACTGCCTGAAATGTCTACGATCTTATGCAGCGTACTCGCAGTACACTAGATCGCAATCCTTGTGTATGCACGATCTAAGCAGCAGCGCCATGCCCTGGATTTAGTACACGATAATTATCAATTTTGTCCGACATTTATTGCAGGAACACGCAATTATCATCGTGAATTATTTAATAATTCCACAATTACTTCATTAGAATTGTAGAGACGAGATTTATTTCAACTGTACAAGTAGTAGGAACGACTGCCACAACACATACAATAATCGTAAAGATAAATTATTATTTATAGTTATAGTTCGTACACACCTTCGCATGCACGAAGAATTTAAGTGCTCTTCTCCTTTTGTTTTTATTGGGTACTAAAAGCTATCTCGCATAGAAAATATGTAATTCTAGATAGCTGAACGGTTGTTGGATTTCATAATAATAATAACGTAATTATATTAATAATTATCATTACGGATACAGTCAAAAGTGAGATATGTATACAAATCAAAAAGTCTTAATCAATCTAGCCAACATTTGTTACATATCATTTGCATATAAATTGCAATATAATTGTCTAAGTAAAGGGTTCATCAAATAATTAATGTTTTCCTGCAATGTTTTCTTGCAATTTCTGGCCTCGTGTGGAATTCGACCCCACGCTCTTAACAGTGTTAGCAGGAAAACATTAATTACACTGGAGAACAACAATTTTGTTGCATTTATTACATCGCTTGTACTTACTTAATTTGAAGTCGCTGAGTTCAAATCTGTAAGTAGTTTTTCTCTGCTAGCTCTCGATTTTTTTGCAATTCGACATCACCATTTGATAATTCGTATAATGACATAATAATAATAATAAAAAAATTAGCTAAGCATAATAAACTACATATATTCAAATATGGATAGCTACAAACTATTTTTATTGTAAATTGACTTACAATACAATATATTGTAACATTTCAGAATAAGCGCAATATGTTGATGATTTGCAACAGATGATATAGATGAAGATCTACATCTTCCAATTTGGCAAAAAATTACGTTTGTAGCCCTTGCGCTGGTACACCTTGTCTGGACAATCTGGTTTAATGCTCCAACAGTAGTAGTCTGCAATCATATGCTTGTCCCAACGTCCTTGGTAGCGTTCCTCCATTGTCATAAGGTCTTGATGAAAACGCTCCCCCTGCGCCAAGGTTCCCTGGAAATTGATCGAGGTGGCTAAACAGAAAATGGAGCTTGACACTCATGTTACAGCCAAGATTTCGAAATTGTATCAACCAGAAAACGTTCATAGTTTAGATATTTTTTTTGTTCTGGAGAAAATTTTGTATAACTGCAACGAGAGATACCCACGCTGCTTTTTCCTTGCCATTCACTTTTCTGACAAAGTTTTCGTCACGGACAAGGATATCTATTTGAGGTCCGTTAAATACACCTGCTTTGATTTTCTCAAAAGTCAAAGCGGGAAAAGTAGAAAGTAGGTATCTAAAATATTCACCATCAGTGTTCAATGTCTTGACCCAACTGTTTCATAATGTCAAGCTTAAGATGTAGTGGAGGAAAAATTATATTTTCTCTGCTGACAATTGGGGCATTCACAATGTTTGGTATACCTACTTCCGTAGTTTCACGGTTAGGCCACTTTTTTTGCGTCTAGTGTTTCTCTCGAAGTCGACTATCCTACATGCAGAGATAGCATGGAAACTTCGTAAAGCCTCTTTGTTGGCCTAAAAGAGAGAGCTCACCATTTTCAGATCCACAAAATCCAGTTATTTTCGGTATATTTGAGTAAATTAATAACCGTTTTTATGTGATTATATGCTTCTCTCAAATCTACCTAATAACCAACTGACACCGTTCCATAAACATTGCCATTATGTAACAGAACATCTTGAAGCTTCGCTTAGAGCTATTTAGAAATAATCGCCATTTTGCCGAATTATACGATGTGACACCTAGTTGCCTAAGAATACCTGGGACATCATGGCAATAAACAAAGGCTAAATCTTCTGAAAAAAATAATCATAAAGCCTTCTTCCTGTTTTCGATAAAATGAAACCTTTGCAGAGTGGTCAAATATATTTTTTTTCACCCATGTTTGAGGCATGCGTAATGCCTCAGCAGTTTTTTTAGAAAGTCCTAAATCACGAACTGAATCACTTATGGTTGGCTGAATTTCTGAGGGAGCGATGACTGTTCGCTATCAGACGATGAATCATGTTCATCATATCTTGAAATAATTTCTGGAACTTTGATACCTCGTTGGTGTTTTCTGTTTCTTAGAAAAAAATCTCAATTATTGTAGTATTACCAAGAAAGATATTAATATCTATTAGGAAAAACTTAAAATTTCTTATAATTTGGAAAATTACAGTCATAAAAATAGTAAATTTCAAGTGATAAGGAAATAAGCAAGGCGACTAACTTAAGTTCTGGAACAAGTCGAGCGTAGGCACAAATGACATGGTGTTCAGCCACACGTGCTTCTGTTTTTTTTTATTTTAGAACTGTTATACTGATTATAAAGTTTCCTTTTTCTTAGTAAGTAACAGCTATTATTTAACTTTACTGTATTTTTTTTTAATGAGAGCTCATACAAATTTAATAAAACATTGTTTACTTTTCAATATTTAATTTTTGTTTGTATATTTTTGTAGTAAGAATAAAAGGGAATAGGGACCGAACTTCGTAAACAATGAGGGTAATATTCGGGTATGTGGTCAGTCAAATCAAACTAAATAAATACCTCGATATTTCGTTATTATTAAATTCTATAACATATTCAGGAGGCAAGTTATATGGTGTAATGACAGCTGACAAAATAATAAAAATTTATATTTTTATAAAAATAATAATGATAAACATGCGTATAATATAAAATAAATCATTTTTTCTTATATCACCTTAGAATTATTATTTAAACAGGACAATTTTTGTAATATAGAATATCTTATTTGTGATAAAATAATGACTTATCTGCTTGACAACAAACATGGAACATTCTGAAGAAGACAATAAAAATTGTCGAAACGGTAACAATATTTTATTAAATTAGGTCGAGTACTCAATAAAAAAAAATCAGTAAAGTTAAATAATAGCGCCTATATCAAGAAAGAAGAAACCTTACATATTGCTGTGTTTCATAAGAGGAAAGCTACCAACCATATTGAAATGCAATTACTATTCTATGTACACACCTATTTGTAAGTCCAGTATAATTTGGATTAATTCACACTAGTAGTCATGGAAGTTGAATATAACTTATCGTCTGACAACTGTACGATAGTTTGGTATCCTAGGTATCTATTTTAATTGAATGGGGAGTGACTCAATGTGATTCGTATAGAGAAAATGTATGAAAATCCTTGGTTACGTGTTGATAGTTGATGAAAAGTCTGAAAAAATAGCTGTGTCATTTTCTCATCAAATATAAATCAATTAAACCATATTGCGGGGGTATATCTGGTATCGTAGGGGATAAATTCACGAATTTGGTGTTTACTATATCTGGATCCATGTTTTACATGGGATTTTACATGTGTTTGCTGTTCCGAGTCTAATCATACATCCTGACTGTAACGAAGGAGGTGAATATACGAGTTAATCTGGATTGTCACTACAAGGAAATCACATTCGGAGATACTCTGGCATCTGTATGAACCGATAAACGAGGTATCTGGTCAAAACATTGTTTAAATTATTATTATTTCGTATGAGATTTAAATTCTGAGCTTTTGTAAGTTGGCAAACGTGGTTGGTGGTTTTCTATTCTCTTATGATAGCGCGAGATATTTTAAAAGTTCCTTTTTGAATTATAGAATCTAAATTATACTGGATAATTGATAATACTTGTTTGAATATCCCAAATATACTCACCCTGAGTAAGGGTTCTCATACTTTTTTATATATTTCCTGTATAGACTTGTTAATGAATTATACATGTTATTAATGATTGCACTGTTTTATTAAAGAAAGTTCTTTATTCATTTTTCTTTTGCCGTAAAAAGCATATAGCCGGGAAATCACAATAATATATACATTATCGGCTAAAAACAAAATTTAATCAAAATCTGTTTGTTGTTATTTTAATGCTTTAAAGTCTGTTACGCACTCTGCTAGAATTTAAATATGGAATATCCGAAACAACTTGGATGCACGTTGGAATTAATTCAGCATTATCTGTTAAAAACTTTTACTCACACACCAAAAAAATTAGCTCATTTTTCTTGGCAAAAATCACTTTTTTTGGATATTTGGATTTTTTAATGCGGAAATCAATGGGGGTAAATGTACAAAATGTTTTATGTGAATATTAATGGAAAAATTTGTGTTTCTTCTATGGAAATTATCACTACACAGAAAAAAATAATGTGGAGAAACTAAACAAAGAATAGATGTAATACCTAATTTATTAAATTAAAAATTAGCTAAACAATTAAAATTGTTAAAATATCTATTTACAATTGATTGTTTTTATTAATATTATTGCTGTCTGACTTGTCTACAAGAATAGTCAAATAAACAGCACCTTTAGACATTTTATATAAAAAAGTAGTCATTTTATTTATTATAATTCGACTCTTTAATACAACCAACATAAAATATGGATTATATTTGTTTTTCAAACAAAGATAAATTCAACGTTTGATTATAATAGGTTTCGAAACTCCTAACTTAATTTAAAAAATATATTACCAATTTTCCTTAACTTCTCCTCCAGGTCATCCATAACCAGTACGATTAAAAGTCATAGGTATATGGTTATCGATGGTTAAATATTTCCTTCTGCCTCCAACTTTTTCTTTAAAAATCAGTTCATTTAGATTTATTTTAATTTTCAGCTGCTTACCTTCTCACTTACTCTCAAGATCTTCTATTAAATGATATAGTCCAATCTTGTAATAAGCTGTTGATATCATTATGTATTTACCATGAATATTTTTCTTCAAAATTAACAAGAGCCACTAACTTTAACAACGCAGTAATCACTGAATTTGGGATAGCGCAGGGTAAGTTCCTGCGTGCGCACGCAAAAAGTAAATACACCTAACAATTTAGAAACCACGAAGACAGACTTTTTTGTTTTATCTTTTTACTTTAGTTGATTTATCCAAACAAAATGTGTTTCTGAACATTTTTCGGCTTATATGGACAATTTTGTAGGAGGATTGTCTAACTGTAGTATGGATAAGATTTCTATAGTAGTAGAAGTTCTGAATACAAGTTATTAGTTTATCGTATAATAACTAAAGCTTAGTCAGTTTGAATATTCTTTTATTTAAATTAACTATTTATACATCACCTAATTTAAAAATGTTAATACATGTATATATCAATAAGATAAATATCCAGGTGATTCAGCAACTGTTCGGTTATCTAATTGCAAATAGCTACTATGACCACTTTATTTTTCTCTGTGTAGTTTAGAAATTTTACTTGTAAGTATTCCAGACTACATGAAAAAATCTTGGAAAAGTTACCCATATTTCGAAATTTTACTATGAATATTCCAAGCTACATGAAAAAAAACCTTCGAAAAATTAATTATAGTTAAAAATATGACTTCTAAATGTAAAGTACCTATACGGTTTTAGGGCACAAAATTGCTTCAAAATCGTGCAGAAATTTCAGCAAAAAAGATTTTTAGTGTGGAAATTAAAGATATTACATTGACATAAATTAAGTAACAAAAGGTCTCTCCCAGTAAATGAAATAACGAGCAAAAAAAAAATGGAATGATTATCGCCAACGTTATATAACAATCCAGTCATCATTAATTTGTGCCTAAAATCCAGTTAATACTGCAAGTCGTAAAAATTATACAAGCCTCCGTACAATAAGATGCGTTCACAGGAGGTTATAAATCCAATTCCGCGAAAACAATATAAGTCTCTCTTACAATTCGTCGGCATCGCTAAAGCAGCTTTAAAATTACTTCATACACACCGATAGTTAATTAGCGGCGCGAATTTATGAACACATACTTGGCGGTCATGTGGGAGGTTAATAATATCTATAATATGTTTTAAGTAAATATATACGCGTACCTCGGCAATAATTTACCCATGATCCAGGTTCGGGTAGTAATTGTTAAATAATAGTCGTGAACAATTCCGGTTAAGTACGTATATAAAGAGCGTAAATACAAGCTCCGGCGCACGGCACAACGTTGAAAGTGTTTCAAGTACCAACTGTGAAACCGAATCCTTGAACTTTGCACTTTTCAATGGCCATTGCACTCGCTAATGGCCTGGAACAATATAAACAATCCTCGGGCACCGTGAATTTTCTCCGTAATGGGCTACAGACGTACTAAATCACGTTGAATTACCGAAGGGAAATTAGCCGCAAGGAAAATCTACGGTTTTATAATTATACACAGAATAGAAGATATAATAAACAAAAAAAATATGCATTGCTTGGTATATGAGTTCTTTTCGGTTTTATTTCAATATATACGTAAATATAAATACTGTAACCATATGGTAGTTTATACAGGGTCAGTTTTTTCTTTCATTATTTGTACAGGAATCTAGAATACTATACGAGATACGCATTGGGTTAAATGGAGAAAGAGTTGCATCTTTATCAACCTAGTCTAAATACGCTTTTGTCCATTTAGGGAAATGTTTACTAGGTATTTGCAAAAAAGAAACCTTTTTCTACAATCGGCATGTAAAGTCGATATTTCGATTGTCATTATAATTTCGAAATGACTAAAGGCCTTAAACAATTTACAATGTTTAATATTTACTTCTTTTAAATTATTTATTTATTTATTATCCAACAGCAGAAAATTTTAAAAAAAGAAAAGAAGAAAACAAATAAAAGCACATAAAAACCTTATGTACTGGTATATATATTGTAAATAAATTACACAACTATTACACAATACGTGTATCTCAAAAATAGCGATAATAAGCAATAATAAATAGGCAAGAATAACAAACCAAAAAAAAAACCATAACAATTATAAATTAACCAAACTTATTCTTACATATTTTTTTAATGAATAAAGGTTAACATTAAAAAGATCTATATCCTCACAAATAGATTTAACCCTTGAACACATGAAAGGAATTGGAGAGGCGGAATAGTGACATGTATTGCCAGAAGGAACATAAAAACAAAGGAAAAATTCTCCTGCTCGACCAAGGGATGCAGAAAGGTAGGGTCTCAAGTAACAGGCTGTCTTTCACTCTTATATTTACGGTAATATAGAATTTTTAAAAACTTTCTCTGGACACTCTCAACAAGGTTAATATATTTATTGTAGAAGGGACACCAGATAATTAAGCAATATTCCAATTTCGAACGGATGAAGCTGTTATAAAATGCAATTAAAGCAGCATTATCAAGAATATCTCGAGTGTTATGCCACAAGAAATCTAGCATCCGGAATGCGGATTTCTATTTCTAGTAATATCATGTATATAAACTGAAAGTTAATTTATTATCAGAAGGAATACCAAGATCCCTCACGTTATTACATCTTAACAGTATTTCTTTGCCAATAGAATACATAAAAGTTAAAGGACCTACATTACGTGTAAATGATACAACTTCTCACTTATTGATATTAAGATTAAGATGGTTCAACTTACTCCAGTTATCAACAGCATCAAGATCTCTCTGCAAACTCTCACAGTCCTCGATAGATGTAATAGTTCGAAAAATTTTAAGATCATCTGCAAAGAGCAAGCATTCGAACGAAACGCAATCCACAACACCATTAACAAAAATAAGAAACAAGAGGGGCCTCAACACAGAGCTTTGGGTACCCCACATGAATTTAAATAATGGAAAGACTGATATCCGCGATATTATATAAAACTGTATTTACCAATAAGGTATACTTTTAGGCACTAGTGTTGTAAAGTAAGTCACTTTATCGCACGTGTGCCTAAAAGTAATGTGATTTAATAGCCGAGTTTTACTTTGTTGCACTCGCTAATTATTAATGCAAAAATAAATTATAATCCTGGCAATTTGATAATGTCAAGAATCAGCTCCAACTATCGTTAGATATCTTCAAGAACTTTAGAACATTTTAAAAGAGTTTTTCTATTTTGGTGTCTTAATAAAATCCTTGCTATAATGAACTCCATTCATTATAGCACTATTTTCGGTATTTTTTTAATTTTGGGATTGGTACATTGCGCACCTTCCGTAAGTTATACCAAATATTGTACCAGAATACATATAGTCAAAGAAGTGTTGGCACACTGGCGTACTATAGATGGCACCACAATATTCTCTTATGGAAAATATATTACCACTACAAATGCACAACAATAGAAAATGCTGGCGCTAGTGGAACATTTATTTGACCATATGTATACTGGTATAATATTTGGTTATACATGGCTGGAGGCTGGCTACTTCACAATTACCAATACATTATAGCACTATTTTCAGTGTTTTTTTTTTAATTTTGGGGTAGTACCTTTTCGAACTATTACCTGTCAGAAGTCATTTTCTGGTTATTTTGCTGTTGGTTTTATTCACCACAGAATTGCAAGCTCAGGTGCATCATTTGTAAATGTATTCATAAGATATATTTCTAAAATTTTTGATTTTTTAGATTGATAACCTTGGGAAAATCACTTGAGCAGTACTATTAGTTTTGCAAATTTGGATATGTCCACATTTCTTCGGGCATTTCATATGGTGCGCAGCATTGAATAACTACACCCCCCCCCCCCCAGAGTGGGAGGGGGGACACCTTTGAAATCTTAAATGGGAACCTCCATTTTGTATTGCAGATTCGGATTCTACGCCATCCAGTATGTAGTTTTTGTTTGAAACTTTTTTTTTTTGATTCGTAACAGATTGCGCTGTAATCGCAAAAAACATGATTGTGAACGTTTAGAAAAAATACACAGCAGACATGATTTTGTGTTTTTTTATTTTAACATTAAATAACATTTCAAAAAGCCATTCAACAACGAAGAACTTTATTTTATCATACCCTCCATAGCCTCCATTACTGTTCAAATATTCAACACTAACTAATTGGATTAATAATTAATAATCTAAATGGAGAGTATCTATTTACAAAGATATTCCCGAACAAATTTTGCAAAATCAATAAAATAATCCCAGAAGTCATGTTGTCTGGTTATGTATAAATTAGAAGAATAAAATAAAATACATGTAAATTATGGTTTACTGTAAAGTTCAAATTATACATTTTCATTTAATAGCGCCTAAATTAGATTGTAGTTTGCTGTGAACTTAAATTTTTGAAAAAATATCATAATATCCTTTAAACTATGTTCTACAAGAATAGAAGTATTTGAAAATGGAGAACCTACGGGCACTCTATAAAAAATTATATTCTTGCAATATTCTACATTACATTATGATATATCATAATTTTTTTTACATAATGCCCGTAGGTTCTCCATTTTCAAATATTTCTATTCTCGTAGAACATAGTTTAAAGAATATTATAATATTTTGTTTCAAAATGTAATTTCGGGGTAACATAGAGTAAAAAATATTATTTTTATTAACACGAGAAAAAGGGGGTTATAATAAATTACAATCTAATTTATGCACTATTAAATGAAAATATATAATTTGAACTTAAAAATAAAATAAACCATGATTTATATGTATTTTGTTTTACTCTTTTAATTTATGAATAACCAAACATCATGACTTCTACGGTTATTTTATTGATTTGGCAGTTGGTTGATATGGAATAGCCCATATGCATGATAATAATGCGTTATTGTTGGCACGATTCAGGATAATGTTTTACAACAAGAACATATTTTGCTTTTATATGAATAATATCTACTAACTGTCTAACATTACTTTTAACCTCCACCATCTGTGCCTACATTTATATACTTTTGAAGTACAAATTACGACAAAATCTGTAATTATTGTTACAGCAATTTTAGATCTACGTAATTATTTTGCATGTTTCCTCAATGCGTAGGACGATATAAAACTTATCTCATGTAGATACAGTTAGTAAGTGTTATATAAAATTTTGTAAGAAAATTCATAAATATTGATAGTCCAGTAATTTGTAATGACTTTGTTATCGAACCCTCGTAGCGTTAACCGTTATTCTTAATGTCGGGTATCATTTTAACGATCATTTAATCCTAAATCTCGATATGTAGATAACTGGAGTTGAAACAAGTTTTGACCTAGTTCCCAAAATCAGGAAAACATGATTATTAATGAATTGATCTTTTTTTTTCATTAAAAAGCAGAAAATATCGGCCAATACTTATGTAGATTTCTAAGGAATAAGATAAGCTAATAACATTTTAGCGTGAATAAGTTAATGTTATATGCTTTATGCATAATCATGAGAGTCGATAAAATTTTGTTATATGCTTAGAAAGAAAATGAATGATTCTTACCACTGTACTAGCAATTTATTTACTTATTCCATCTACCAACATTCAAAACAAAAACTGGAAATAAAACCCACAGTTCAGGAAACCATTACAATAATAATTTAGAGATACATGTATCTAAATACATACTGGAGTCCTTCAATATAATATTTTAAAACGAATGCTCTAATACCACACAACACAAATTTAAAGACAGATATAAAAGCAACTTAAACAGTACAGTAACATAAACTCAAGAAGCAATTAAGTATATAAATACTGTAGTAAATAAGATATAAAACATTCATAGACATGCACTAAACTAAATAAATGAGAACATGTCACGTTTATTTATTATTTAGTTGCTATACTCTAGTATCTCCGTAATTTTTTTTTTTATCGTAATATCTAGCGTTTCAATTAAAATAGTAATTTGAGTGCAAAAAACTCGATCATTTGAATTTTTGTTCGTAAAGAAGGAATGTTGTGAGATATAATCTTAAGGTTAGTGATAAACGTAAGGGAAACAAATAGAGGTCAATAAAAAAAACACTTTTCCAAGAAAAGAAAAAACGAATGAATCTATGAGATTATTTAATATTTACTATATATATATTATTATTATTATATTATGCAATTAACAGGGTTTCATTAAAAAATAAAATAAACAATACAACGACATTTTACAACACTAGTAGCACTAACACCAAATATTTTACTCGGCCTTCCAACAGCCTATACGTCTCGGCATGAGTTCATTAAATTTGGAATATCATTTTGGTCAATTGTTCCCAAATCCGGCCACAACAAGTTAGCTAATCAATTGTTCTACAATTAATAAATGTAAATATCCAATTTTTTTAAATTACATAAAGTCAGCTAATTGTTTGCCATGGTAAGCCCTAGAATCTGCCTTTCAAGTCTGCCCCAAAAGTTTCATTTACGTGGTCTTCTAAAAGAGGTTACTGTTACCTGCCACAACCATGAACCTCAACAACACAATCAATTAGAAGTGGTTTCGCTACTATAAGTAGGAGCTGTATAGCAGCAAACCGTAATGAAGCTTCTATAGCAATTCTTCCACATAATGCAAATGGCAAAATCGCTCTCTGTCTTATCCAAATTCTTTCCCGTGGTTTGGTGATCTTTATGCAAATTGGATTCACCGTGAAAAACACATTGCCCCATCGGCATGATTCAGGCTTCGTCGTCCGCGAAAAAGCTAGTAGGGTTTTATGTTGTGTCGATAGATAGCTGTAGAATAGTGCGTGGTCTTCTTGACTATAAATTGGCTTCAGCTAGTTATCGAGGAATTGTCCATCTGCTTACGTGAGCATTCCTTACATCGACTAGTAGATTTTTGTCTCAAACTGAAGACACCAGCACAATCGATCTCTCGTTCGGATGTTACTTCTGGGGTCTGATTTGGTCTCCTAAGTATAGCTAACATGTGACAGCACAAACCTCTTGAATTACTGAACGAGTAAACTCCTATGCCTGACGACAATATGATGACTGTCATCTATGAAGTAAAACTACTGTCCTGGCTGGTGCTGTAATCGAGCAAAAGCCATTTTATAACACTTCAAACTATTTTCAACTGCAACAATGGCACGTTTTGGCATTTAAAATTTCAAACTCCAATAATAAGGCACACTCATTTAGTTTTTATTTTCTTCTTGCTTATCGACCATACATTTTTTTGTGCGATCGACTTTTTGGACCTGAGCGTATTAAAAATACAATATGAGGAGTTGTATATTACGTTATAGTAACATATACAACTTGAAAGTAGATTTAATAGGGGATGGTCACGTAATATTTACATAAAGGATAGTATTAACTGCTAACATCTAGTAAATATCATGCAGATTATACACTTAGTATATATTACTTTGAATACGAAATGTAATGCCAAGTGAAACAAATTGGATGCGCCACTACAATACAATTGCCATGAAATAATATATGAAATAAACAAGATTTTAACCCAACACAGATCCAAATTTTTAATTTCACTATTCGTATTTTTAGTTAATAAAACAGAGGAACGTAATTTCTGACCTACATGCGAATAAAAAAAGCGTGCTAACACTTATCATTTTATCAATTAATCTTCATAGCATTTGAGGCGAGCGTATTTTTAAGAGCTATCACATAAATAATTTAAGAAAATGGTAATGTTATATTGTCATTCATACAAAAATTCACGATTCCAATAAGTGATCTAACAAATAACTCCTTCTACCTCAATTAAGTGTAGAATATTCTTTTTCTTTCACTATGGACAAACTCTTCCATTCTCTCCTATTTTCTAACCATCTTCTTCGTCTACCATTCTTTGTTTCTTTTCTGTAATATTTTTCCTATCACATCGTCCCAAGGTTTGCTAGTCTTCCTGGCATCCTATTTTTCTGTATTCTCGCCTCCCATATCTTTCTTACTGGCCTCGAGCTTCATCCTCAATAGATGTCCCACCCATTCTAACTGCTTTTCTTCTATAAATTCTAAAGTCGATTGTATGTTTAGGTCTTTTCTTATATCTATTGTTTGATGGTATGAGCTCCCCTAATCTCCTGAACTCTTCATCAGGACTTCATTTCGGCTGCTTGTATTTTACTTTTTTGGTTTTTCATTTAGTAACCATGATTCGCAGCCGTAAGTTAGGAGGGTTAATAATTAATTGATTTAAGTATTTTAATTTTGGTTTTTTGTGATATTTCTTTTTTATTTATGAATTTATTTGCATAGTATAGTACAAATTTCATTGTTCCTTCTCAACCCTTTACATTTATTTCTGCTTCTTGGTTCCATTTTCGTCTAGTGTTACTCCTAGATATTTGAATGTATTAACTTGTTGTATATTCTCTCCGTCAAGCTCTATTTAAGTTCCATGTTTCATTTTCCTATGGCCATCACTTTTGTTTTGTTTATGTTTAACTTCATTCATTTTGTTCTAGTTCTTTATACCATATATTTGATATTGTGTTGCAAATCTGTCTCATTTTCGGCAACTATAACGATATCATCTGCAAACACTCCTTCGGAGATTGCTACTTTTGTAGTTGTAATACCAAACAAAATTTCTTACTTTTTTTGGTACATTTCTTAATAATATCGTCATAAAAATTATGAGCAATTTGGACTTAGGCTTCCTCTTGTCGTAGTCATGATTGTGTTGTGAAGTATCTGATACATTATTATTTCCTATTACTGAGTGTAACATTGTTTTTATACACTTTGTAATATTCTTATAGTTTATCGTTTATGTTCTTTCTTTAAAGTGTTCCATAGGTTTTCTCTTGGGACTTTAATCGAAGCTTTTTCGAGATCTATGAAAGCCAATAGCACCTTCCGCTTATACTATATAAAGTAAAAATTACTTTTTTGGAACGTTCCAGCTTCATAGCAGCTACTATCCGCCATGTTATGACTAAGTAACTATTACGTCGCCATAACATAATTAGAACCTAATATTTATTCCCCATTTTGGTAGTAGTTACGGATATATCCCGTAATTAGAACGTAGCAGAGCTACTAGTCATTTTTGCTTTGTGTAAACCTTTAAGGTAACAAATATGTCATGGCGACTAAATGTGCTACTTGGGGCCTCCTCAACTGATAAAGCTATACGACCGTTTCGAGACTTTATACTAACCCTGTATAATTACCAACTAGTTCTGTGTATTTAATGTAGAAGCATTGATGACATCGTGAATGTTTGATGAAGGTATCGACAAAAGACGCAAAAGGGTTCTACCAGAGTCTTTGTCTATATAGTGCTTTCCTTATTAAAGCTATCTTTCCTTCATTACAACGAACATCTACGTATTTCCTCTCGAGTTTTCTTGCACATGAACAACACCCATTGTCTATTAAGTCACGCGTTTCTTTCCCCGTTCAAAGAACTTGTTCTTTCATTTCAATACCGTCTTGCGGTTTTCGCCGGTGATAAAAATATTTTTTTCCTGGGTTTGTTGGCCTCCATCCGTTAGCTGATTAATTTCTCTGTTTGTACTTACCGACCAAAGCGATCGGGCCGAAGATCGGCGCAGGCCAAACAGACCAAACACGACGTAATTATATATTAATAAAATACACTGGCGAGTACACACGAACACATTCGGAGAGACGTTTATGTACACGTATAAAATGTATGTGTGTAGTGTATATACATAATACGGAGCGACAGAGGCAAAAAGAGGAGACGTAAATCGTGAACAAATGAAGGCAATGCCCCCAAATGTCAGCCTTTTAAGTTTTCGTATACGGCTCTCGTGTAATTGATTAATATTAATTTTAGACCGTGACTTTATGACTATATTATTTTGACGCTCTGGTGCAATACGGATGTGTACGTAGTCTCACGTAGCTGCTGTCATAGAATAGGTAACGCTTTCTGATTCGAAAACAGATTGTAATTAATTAATGAAGCATATTAGATATGGCTTATTACAATAATGATGTAATCCGAACGGTATCTAATATGTTGTAATTTAAAAAAATTAGGCTCCTTGAAGATATACGCTTGATGCACGATGCGCGAATTCAAAATTTATAACGACAGTTGCATATCGGACTATTAAATTATGTTTGTTAAGACAATACTTATAACTAGGACCGGATATATTACAAAGAAAAAATGGATATATAATGCATCGATTTTTGAGAAAATATGCATAAACCTGGGGCATATATGCAAAAAATGCGACAATATGCAAAATTTTTACATAAAATAAATAAGAGCAGAAATTTAAACATTACTTTATTGCACAAAATTTTTTCACAACATATTTCAAAAACAATTATAATTAAATGTTTTAAAAAATTGTGTAAAAGAAAGTTTATCTTCTATCAGAATACATATGTTTCGAAATAGAAAGCTTCTTCAACATCCACGATGTAATTGGTGCATTTTTTAACTTGGCATACATTCTAAACTAAAATTAAAGTCGAAATCGTTTACTGTTTCACCTTCCAAATTTTCTTAACTTTCTCAATTTCAAATACCGCCGTTTATTATATCACTGTTTAAATTTTCGTATATAAGAATTACCTATTGTACCTTAATCCTTCTTACAAGCATATCATTCGTCTACTATTCGACTGATTCCGGAGAGCGACATCCTTTGCGTTTCTAGTTTACGAATGGAACTGAAAGAAAGCTATATTTGACTTAATATACAAAAGGTTTTGTAGCAATTCTGTCGATATTACTATCTTTCTACAGTTTTCTAGAGAAATACAGTCAGCAGTGATTTAAGAATTACAATTTTTATTCCTTCAAAATTATCGGCGAAAAAATTATGCAGCTCTAACCATGTACCCATCTCGTAATAATCGGTCAGGAGGCAACTTAACACACGGAAAGTCGCTCTTATAAAATTGGATTCGTAAAGGTGCTTTTAAAAGACTTTTTGACATTGCTAATTAAATCATTATTCAAAGGGAATTGATTCTAATGTCTTCGGCTACACGATGAACCCATAAGCAAACAAGTGTTGATAATGTTACTATAAAAAAAAAATCAATTTTGCGCGGCTTTTCATGTTGGTGCAGCGTCGACAACATAGTAAAAATTTTTCACAAGGTATACTTCCAGGTAAAAAGAAATTTGATAAAACTTCTTGAACGAATTGGGCAATTGTCACATTATTTGTTTTTTGAAGTTCTTTACAATAAATTCGATATGATTTACCTACAATATCTTCATGAAGAATTCCTATTAATAAACGGGCAATATAACGGCCACACTTATCCGCACTTCATTTACCATGATATAATTAAAATTATTCCCTACCAATTGTTGAATTTCGCTATTGTTTGCTGGTAACAAGATGTGACATAATTTTTTCGTAAGGTAGTTTCATCAGGTATAATTATGTTTGCAATATTTTTGCAGAAATGAATTTCAAATAACATTGTTTAATCTTGCTAATGGTATGTTAGACGAAATTAATGCGTTATACAGATCGTATTATATTCTTCTTGTTCTGAGTTTCGTGAAGTTGATGCTACACCTTTACGTATAGATTGCTGCACACATGCGATCGATTTAGTTTTTCACATTTCCAATATGTGATGGAGTTTTAGCGTGTTGATCAGTCTGGTATTTTCTCTCAGAAGACACCTAACAACAACAATTGTCATTTATATAAAAGTTAAGGAATTTAAAAACAATTGTAAAGCTTTAGTAAAATTAAACTTACCAGTTTACTGCAGGCTCGACAAAATATTTTGTCGCCATCCTTTACTAGTTCAGGATATGCTTAATCCGTAAGAATATTTGTTCGCTATACTCATTGTATGCACGCACAGTATTTAAAAAAGAACAATTACATGCTGTTTCACTCAAAGATATTTAATGAATGAATTGTTTATTTGGGAATTAATAATAATAAAACGTATTTACCATCCCCCTTCTGCTAGGCGAAATTAAACACGCGCAGTTCTTGGAAAAAAGTTTAGAGAACCAATGTAAAAGATTTACGTTCTGAGAATTGTCGGTTGTCGATCTACATTAGGAATTACTAGGAATTTTACTATATAGAAAGGATAAGGAAAAAGCTTAAATATGAATATATGCAACTTTTGTAAAAATATGCATAGAAATGCCTAAATATGGAATATAGCAATCACTAATTAGCGCTAATTAACTTCAATTAGTGTAATACGTCTACATGTAGGCTATAATTAAAGATATGCAAAAAATAAAATATATGCACGTTGCATATAATCCGGTCTCTACTTATTACGTATGAATGAAGGTTCATAATTAGCTTAAATCAATTGAAAGAAACTAATTACTATGTGTATTTCCCAATTTTTTATTTATATCAATTTACTTTTTACAATTTACCATTTGTAATAGATATTTACACACAGATACATATATCTTACTAAACTGATGGCAGAACAAATTAAGTAAACATTGGAACAGTTACAACTAAAGTTTTGACAAACGAGTTTGTGCACGTTGGAATTTTATTTAAGATTCTAGACGTCTGGATTAATAAAAGACGCAAATTTATGCGTATATGCATTCTCATTATGAATACCAACTACTTTTATAAATATACTCCTACCCGCTGTTTAGCAGGCTCATTCTAATTTTGACGCGAGAGTGATTCAGATTTATTTCGTTTGCTGTAAATGTTAGATAGTCGGTGTAAATTATATGAAATTTCTTAACTGCAATACAAGCTTTACAATGTAATATAACCTCATAAAACTTGTTAATAAAATCTAATTCAGTAATCAACATCCAGACAGAGCAAAAATATAATTTACGCTGGCATTTATTTTACAAATGGTTCATTTTGAGGATGTGTTGAACTTAAAATTAAAATATTGGTAAAATATTAAGGATACAATCTGCATCGTAAAAGACGCGTATATAATCACTGTAAATTTAAAACAATTAAAGGATATTACTGTGGCAATCAATGTAACATTAGAAGAAAAGTGCACGTACAATGAGTTTCAAGATATAATTACAATTTCATTGTATTGGTACCTTAAAACACTATCATTATTGGAAATATCAATAGACCATTACAAAAATACTGTAAATTGACAAACTTAATAGATAAAATTACATACTGCTTTACAGATTATGGTGCATTATATTTCAGGGAATCTTACTAAATAAACGGAACAGGAATAAATATGTGATTAAAGTAACCTGTCCAAAATATGAATTGTGTCAATGCTATGTAGATTAGATGTAGCTTGCAACATTGCATATTTTCATAATATAACGATCAAACCGAAAAAGGGGCTGTGTTTACTCGAATTCCACCACTGGCTAACACGTGCAGTATTCAGTATTGCAAAAATGGTTTTGGAACGCAGATCGTCGACGGCTAAAAAGGTATGTAAATCCAAATTCTCTGATACAAATACATAATAAACCCCTATAATTCATCTATTGCAGTAATATAAATTAAACTGCATAAAGCTTTACATTAGCTTTTTATATATATTTTATTAATTATTCCTTTGTTTTTTATCCTATTGCCTTTAAAACGCAAATGGCACATATTTAACTGCGTTATAGATATGGAATCGTATTGCTATTGCATTTTTTGCGAATGTTAAAATAGTTAGGTAAGTTACGCAAACTATACATTTTCTTTTTCCGCTAGTCTATTTAAAATGAACATTATTACATATATGATTCTGCTTTTAACAGAGCAAAGAGGCTGAGTTGGAGCATTTAAGAACAATAGGGCCATGTGCAATTATTATATACCTACACGAAAAAGGTTTGGTAATCCAAATGTAGTAGGTCAATCATTTAGGGTAGCGGCACCAGTGAATAAACGAGTCCCTGTCAATGAACACTGTTTGTAATTGTGCTAATTTTGGCAAATAGGCTAAACTAGAGATGTTGTCCCTTATGGCAACTGAATATGTGACCAATTATTATTAATAATTAATCAAATTTTGTGAGAATTTATTTTAGTTTTAAAATTTCTTTACGCATTTCGATAAAAGTGGTGAAATTGTATTTTTTTTTTGTTAAGATGACATTAAATATATGAATTCCAGTCTTTTTTTATAACTAATGAGATTAATAAATTTAAAGATGTTATTTAATAGTTTAATCCATTCAGATCTTAATGTTTATTCATTGGAAATTAATGTTCATTTACTGGAGTTTCTACATTTTGTTATAAATAGTTTAATTACAGATAAATAGTGGTTTTTATCAAAGTTACGCTTTTGCATTTTAAAAAATCAAAACATCGGCAACAATATAATAAAAGACTGTATACTGTTATCTTCGTAATCTAATTATTGTAATTAATATAACTTTCAACCTAATGCACTAAATGTTCATTCACTGGTGTATTCACCCTTTAACCTTAATGTTTTTTTTTTGTTTATAGATTTAAACAATTGCACTATATGCGTAGTAAAACGACGATTTTCAACCACATAGACAATATTCAGTGCTATGAAAATTAACCTGTTTTCATTATAATTTTAGTTTAATGTAAACAAGAATGTTCTGCACTTCTTGGATATTTGCAATGATATATATTAAAAGTACACCCAGGAAAAGGTTCGTAAAATGAAAATAAAGAATCTGGGAAAATTGCAGCATTAATAAATCACCTGCGACACAGTTAATTTTGAATTTCATCTATATTTATGTTTATGGAATTTATTATTGTATTATACAGGGTATTCCACGTAACAGGTTCATTAAAAGTTTATGATGTTCTATTATTTACTTATATTTGAGATTCTGGCACCATTATCTGTTCGATTGGAACTATAAATGTAAAATACCTTAACCAAAATATCACTTCCGGTTGACCGGAAATGGATGTCAACTTTCTTATTTTAAATAGAATGATCTAATTTTTTATTCATTTTTGGATTCTACAACTATAAATACGTCAGTTTTCATTAGCTATTCCTATAGCTACATGTTGCCGTTTTTGAGTTATTTAAGTTTTTCTTTTTTTTTAGTCATAATCATTATATCATTGAGAAATTAATATCTCGGTTAATACTACAAATAGAGACTCCAAATTTGCTATGTTATGAATGTAGATATTACTCTAAGAAACGGTACGCACACTTTACATTCTAACATACAGGGTGTTCAAAACTGAGGAACAAAGTGACATGTTTTCAAATGCAGAAAACTCATTTTTTTTAAATAGAACACCCTGTATTTTAATTCGGAATTAGGAAGTAAATATCATCCCCTATCGCTTTATATGAGCATTCCCTATACCTATCTTTAATAGATTTTGAAATATGAGTGACTTTTTGTTAAACAGACTAAGTAGCCCTATCTTTGCGTGTTTGTAGCTGGCTACAAAAAAAATATTGCAACAGCAAAAATATTTTGTCAAAATTTTCGTCATCTGAGCCAAGTTAGATAAATCTTAGGAACTATAAATTCCATTAAAGAACAATGTTGATAGTGTAGCTGTAGATACAATAAGCTCTCCTTTGAGAAGAAGTGTATCGCAGCAATTTTCGGCGTCTGCAAGTAGCAAGACAATAACCGGGGACGCTATTGAAGCGTCCAACGCTTGACATCAACAATCGCGTGCAAACAAAATCGTAACTCTCGTTCATAGTTGAGCTGCCGCAAATAGCGCAAACTATCAGATGACTAATATTGCGATTATTATAATCGTACATTTTTATCGTTTACGAAACTGCGCTGTTACACATTTTAACACTATACAACAATTCTACCGATTGCCTCACATCCTCCTGTGGCGCCGAGTTTGTTGACCCTTAAATCCTCGAAAAATGTCCGTCTTATTGTTACGCATATTCATATGACCGATGCATAATACTCGTAACATCTAACGAACACAGCAGATATTCGGTGATTCATTAGGCATTCCATAAAAAATAATATATACTACATAATATACGAATGCAATGCAAGGCGACGCAATGCGGTTTGACGAAAAATATTTGCTTTAACTTTGTAGCGGTTTTCTGTTGTGTGTGTGTACTTTACAATTAACAATGTCATCGTTCTCTAAACCATCGGCAACATACCTAATGGTAAGTATCTATACACAGCGTGTAGCACCGACACCGCAGGCAGTTGAAACAGAAAAAAATGGTTATAGCAGCCATTTAAAGCTTCAAATCTTGACCGTATATATATATATATATATATACCGCGTAAAAGTACTCTGTGGCACCAAAATATAAATTTACGTTCTCGCACCCGGTATTTTTCACATTTAAGTGAACAAATGCACCCTATATATTCAAAATCTGTATATACGTTTGGCACCATAGATGTTTATTAGAGCGATAAATTTATTCGAAGAGAAAGCAATTTATGAAGTTATGATAGAATACTATCTGACTACATTTAACCCCAAGAAACGGTTTTATTTCATTACGGAATGATTGTATTTTAGTGTTGAAATAATAACGGATAATATTACTCACTAAAAACTTTACTTTATTTGGTTACATTAAAAACACACTTCTTAAAACTAATTAAAAAGTAACCCTGTTTAAATTGTGACATCACCGGCGGGGTTATTATAATGATTGAAGTTCGTGTGCTATCGTCCGAAATACGAAAATGTTACGAACTCATACGAAGAAATTATATCATTGTAATAGCCCTTCTATCTGATATTAGTTAAGATAGGAAAACATTTTAAATACAAAAATTATAGTATTTTTGCTCTATTATCTTTTACAATTTTCGATCTTAATTTATCTCATAAATTGGTAAACAAATGAATACTACTTGATTTTTTAAATATACCGAGTATATTGCTTTAAGATAAACTTGAATGTATTTATCATTTGTAGTAATCGCCTGCAAGCAACTTAAATGGGTGTCTTCGTTGATGGTGCCACTGTCGTCGGAAGACGAATTGAAATTAGAAATACAGTCATCTCCTGTTCACAACAGGAAAAGTAGAAAAAAGAAATATAGGCGTTTCAGTTATAAATATGTCAGTAAATGCGTTTCCATGTTCTTGTGGCAAACAAAAAAATATTATGTGGCCACCGAATTTAGTGAATTTGAACTCCCCTGTATATTGAAAACAAGCCATAATGTATTGACAACATAAAACTTATCTATTACCACCCCATATCTACTAACCCTTAGACTAAGTAAATAATTAACGATTACTCAGTTGGTCATATATACACAATTTTTATTTTCTCTAATCAATCTGAAATAAACCATCATACGCAAAGTATCACCAAGACTGTAGCGTAGTAATAGGCAGATAAATATCCAGTGACTTCGCACTACACGACATTTTATTAATTCGTTTAATTTGTATTTTGTAATTGTCTCGAATAAATAAATTCCCTTGTAGCGCGGAGTAAATAGATATTCCTGTGTCAATGAGTGAACAAATAAACAGGTTAATAAATTCGAAATTAAACGTAATTATAGAATTATTATACTCATATTAATATATAAACTAATTATTATACGCATATTTTGTCTGCAAAACAATGAAATATTTTTTAATAGAAGCCAAAAAAAAAAATACAAAAATTATTTAAAACTAATTTTAGTCTTTTTTGACCTGTCATATCGGACCACGTCTAGCTATTGTTTCTAAATAAATAAATCACTAATTGTAATTATTATATGGAATACTAAACGTATCACTTCGGCAATTTAGATTAATAAGAAGACTTAACTCAAACAGTTCAAATTGTAAGTGAAACTTTAAAGTACATGCCGTTAAAATGTAGCGGCTTTCTGTAAACAATTAGATGACTGACGTATTACTAAGCATCTACTACAGCTGCTTTTGTTTATGTCAGTGATATAATCCGAATTTTCTAACCACAATGTTGTCAATAATTTTTTTTCGACTACTTAACTCTTCTAAATTAAATTAATTTAATGTATATCAAATTATTACCTTCTAAAGAAGCCATTGATAAATAAGGAAATTTTGAGGCCACAAAAAGTAGTTTATTGAATAAATCGCAATACCCATATAATTTTATATGAACAATTTTCATACCTTTTTCAAAATAACTGAATTCTATTAGGGAATTGAAACCTTAAAGAATCATTTTCGAACAAATTATGAGGAAACTCCCCCGTTTTTTAAAATAGGTTTTATAGGTAATGTTGTAATAGCGTTCTTCAAATAAAAATAGTAACAATTTATTATTATAAAAGAAGAAAATGCTTTGGTTTTCATCATAGATCTTTAATTCGCTTCATTAATCAGTATGTATTTCCTAATGCGCTAATTTGAAATCTCAATTGCCTACGTTTTCACGCCGGGTTAGCTCCGCCTACCATAAGCAATATCTTATTTTCTAGTCGTTGTATCATGGTGCCACATGGTATCATGGTAATCACGAAAAAATTCACGGTGCCACAACGTACAGTTCTGTTTTTGCGACTGACGCGCCCTCTGCGGAATATATAGTTCCACTAAAATCGAATTTTTATAGGTATGGGGCCCAAATGGCACCTTTCTGAAATTTGGTGGGATGAATAGTAAGGTCCTTAGTAGCCTAAATATAGGTTAAAACGTTCTGGCACCTTGATTTGGTGCCACAACGTATATATAGGTGCCACTTCGCCTATATATGTGCGAATTTGGTGCCACAACGAACAATTACATATATATATAAATATATAATATATATATATTATATAATATATTATATTATTACATCTCTCTTATCTTTAGAGCGTCCGGTACAGAAAACTGTTTAGAGCGCCCACTTGCTGGATTTCATGTAATTGACCATTTCTTTGCGTATTATATTATTGCATATCTGTAACAAAGCTGTTAATAACAGAAAATCGACAAATATTGGATCATTAAAATTTACAAATTGATACTCCACCGACAGTGAAGCGTCCTTACATTAAATCGTGTATGAAGCGCCGTATTTTTGCCTACCAATTTCATTCTTTGACACTTCAAGCGTCCAAACATATACTTGGATCCATCTAACCGTCATTGGAGCGTCTGGCAGTGTTGCAATTTTGAAACTTAGAATAGCCCATATGTCATGTTAATATCATACGGCCGCGTCTGTATTTTTATATTATCGTGATGTTATATATTGTTATATAATTTATAAAAACTATGATACCACAAAAATAAGAATGCTTTAATATGCATGTAATAAGTAACTAGTAAATAGCTCTTAACAAAACAGGCATTATTTATACTGAGTGAGTTTTTTATCTTGAGACAACGGAATATCTCTAAAACACTGCATCAAATCAAAAAAGATGAATAAGATTTGTTATAATGTAGGGAGCTCACTGAATCGTGCCGAATTCGATCCCCTCGTAGAATCCGAATCTGCAATACAAAATGGGGGTTCCCATTTCAGATTTCAAAGTTGTCAGTGAGCCCCCTACATTATAACAAATTTTATTAAGATCTTTTTTTGATTTGATGCAGTGTTATAGAGATATTCCGTTGTCTCAAGATAAAAAACTCCTAAAATCCTATATATTCTGACTGGGATTTATAGGTCAAATTAAATAACACGTTTATATGTTCGTTGTTGACTATCGATAGTTTTGACTATCGATAACTATCGGTAGTTGACTATCGATAGTTGGCTATCGATAACTATCGACAGTTAACTATCGATAACGATCGATAGTTTTGACTATCGATAACTAACGGTAGTTGACTATCGATAGTTGGCTATCGATAACTATCGATAGTTGACTATCGATAACTATCGGTAGTTGACTATCGATAACTATCGATAGTTGACTATCGGTAGTTGACTATCGATAGTTGGCTATCGATAACTATCAGTAGTTGACTATCGATAGTTGGCTATCGATAACTATCGATAGTTGACTATCGATAACTATCGATAGTTGACTATCGATAACTATCGATAGTTGACTATCGATAACTATCGATAGTTGACTATCGATAACGATCGATAGTTTTGACTATCGATAACTAACGGTAGTTGACTATCGATAGTTGGCTATCGATAACTATCGATAGTTAACTATCGATAGTTGATTATCGATAACTATCGATAGTTGACTATCGATAACTATCGGTAGTTGACTATCGATAGTTGGCTATCGATAATTATCGGTAGTTGACTATCGATAGTTGGCTATCGATAACTATCGATAGTTGACTATCGATAACTATCGGTAGTTGACTATCGATAGTTGGCTATCGATAACTATCGATAGTTGACTATCGATAACTATCGATAGTTGACTATCAATAACTATCGATAGTTGACCATCGATAACTATCGATAGTTGACTATCGATAACTATCGGTAGTTGACTATCGATAGTTGGCTATCGATAATTATCGGTAGTTGACTATCGATAGTTGGCTATCGATAATTATCGATAGTTGACTATCGATAACTATCGGTAGTTGACTATCGATAACTATCGATAGTTGACTATCGATAACTATCGGTAGTTGACTATCGATAGTTGGCTATCGATAACTATCAGTAGTTGACTATCGATAGTTGGCTATCGATAACTATCGATAGTTGACTATCGATAACTATCGATAGTTGACCATCGATAGTTGACTATCGATAACTATCGATAGTTGACCATCGATAGTTGACTATCGATAACTATCGATAGTTTTGACTATCGATAACTAACGGTAGTTGACTATCGATAGTTGGCTATCGATAACTATCGATAGTTGACTATCGATAACTATCGATAGTTGACTATCGATAACTATCGATAGTTGACTATCGATAACTATCGGTAGTTGACTATCGATAGTTGGCTATCGATAATTATCGGTAGTTGACTATCGATAGTTGGCTATCGATAACTATCGATAGTTGACTATCGATAACTATCGGTAGTTGACTATCGATAGTTGGCTATGGATAACTATCAGTAGTTGACTATCGATAGTTGAAAATCGATAGTTAACTATCGATAACTATCGATAGTTTTGACCACCGATAACTATCGATAGTTGGCTATCGATAACTATCGATTGTTGGCTATCGATAACTATCGATACTTGACTATCAATAACAATCGATAGTTGGCTATCGATAACAATCGATAGTTGACTATCGATAACTATCGATAGTTGACTACCGATAGTTGGCTTTCGATAACTATCGATAGTTGACTACCGATAGTTGGCTTTCGATAACTATCGATAGTTGGCTATCGATAACTATCGATATTTGACTATCGATAACTATCGATAACTATCGGTAGGTGACTATCGATAGTTGACTATCGACAGTTGGCTATGGATAACTATCGATAGTTGACTATCGATAACAATCGATAGTTTTGACTATCGATAATTGACTATAGATAACTGTCGATAGTTGACTATCGAGAACTATCGATAGTTGGCTTTCGATAACTATCGATAGTTGACTATTGATAACTATCGATAGTTTTGACTATCGATAACTATCGATAGTTGACTATCGATACCTATCAATAGTTGAACGTCGTCGTGCCCACCACAAATATATTTATATTTAGTTTACAACGCAGAAGGATGCCCAAATTCAATAGAAACACTACAAGCATCATCCGTCTTAACGCGTTATTTTTTTTATAAATAATGTGTGAATAAGAGCTAATTATACACGTTTGGATTATCAGTCATCAACTATTCACTGAATGAACTAATCCTTTCTTTTAATTTTAATTCAATACTTCCACTACTAATTTCTAGTGGTGGGCACCATCGATAACTTTCGATAGTGTTGACTATCGATAACTATCGATAGTTGAACGTCGTCGTGCCCACCACAAATATATTTATATTTAGTTTACAACGCAGAAGGATGCCCAAATTCAATAGAAACACTACAAGCATCATCCGTCTTAACGCGTTATTTTTTTTTATAAATAATGTGTGAATAAAGAGCTAATTATACACGTTTGGATTATCAGTCATCAACTATTCACTGAATGGAACTAATCCTTTCTTTTAATTTTAAATTCAATACTTCCACTACTAATTTCTAGTGGTGGGCACCATCGATAACTTTCGATAGTGTTGACTATCGATAACTATCGATAGTTGAACGTCGTCGTGCCCACCACGAATATATTTATATTTAGTTTACAACGCAGAAGGATGCCCAAATTCAATAGAAACACTACAAGCATCGTTGACTATCGATAGTTATCGATAGTCAACTATCGATAATACTTTATATTTGACTATCGATAATTATCGATAGCCAACTATGGATAATTGGCTATCGATAGTACTATCGATAGTTGAAAATACCGATAGTGCCCACCACTACTATTTCTCATAACTGTGACTACATACATTTCTATATTCCATACGGAACGTTTTCAAATTAAATTAATATAACACTGATGTTAAAAAAAAAATTATTGACAACGTTCGTGTGGAATATAAAAATATATTGTAGTCATAGTTATGAGAAAGAAAAAATAATAATAGAATATAGTAGTGTAAGTTGAATTTAAAATTTAAAAAATGGTTTTTACAATTATATTAGTAATTATTATTTCAATTGTTTATATAAAAATTTAAATTGCTTTACTTGAAACAGTTGCCATGTTAAACAACGAAACGATCGTCGCAAAAAATAATTTCAGATGAACATATAAACGTATTACCTAATTCCTTAGAATTCGTTAAATCCCAATTAAAATATAAGGAATAAACACAAGATTAATGAAGATCTACGAAACAATATTAGTTTTAATAACATTTTAACGTTTTTTGATATATTTGTTTTGCACGAAAACTTTAATCTATTTTTTTTAAAAAGCGCCGTGGATGGGAGGGGATGAATTATTTTTAAAGTGATGAAATAATTTTTTATATAACATCGAAAGGGACATCCTTTAAATGATTAAATTAATATCTTTCGAACACCGAGTTTGGTGAAGGGTATGAAATTTTTTGAGTGATTATTTTAATTGCTGTCACACTTGATTAATTATTTTTAAAATGGTGAAATTATTTTTTTTGCATCACCGGGAGGGAGATAGGATTAGACATGTTTAAATGATTAAATTAGTGTTTTTTCCAACAACCGAGGTGGGAAGCGTATGGATTTTTTGGGTGATTAAATTAATTGTTTTCACAACACCAACAAGGGAGGTTAGAATAAAAATATTTCAAATCATTCATTTTTCTTTAAAAAGCTCCCGTGGGTGTGGAGGTGTGAAATTATATTTAAATAAAATCCTCCCTCCCTCTCTGCGTTGCAAAAAAAATAATTTCACTATTTTAAATATAATTAATACACTCTCCCCTCCCCCTCCACGGTGTTCCAAAAAAACGCATTTCTTCATTTAAAACCACTTTTAAAACCTTCCTCGCTCATCAGTATTGTCAAAGTAATTAATTTAATCACTTAAAAAACTTCACCCCTTCACCATCACGATGTTTAAAAAATCCTATTAATTAATTATTTAAAGCATGTCTTTCCCGTATTCTGAAAAAAAACAATAATTTCATTACTTTAAAAATAATTCATTCCTCCCCGCCACGTGACTTTTTTTTAAGAGAAATTCAGCATTTTAAACATTTTTAATCCTCCCTCCCTTATTGATGTTGTGAAAACAATTAACTTAATCCCTAAAAAAATCTCATCTCCGTCCCCACCTCGGTGTTGAAAAAAACCTTAATTTAATAATTTAAAACATTTTAACCTTCATCCCTCACCAGTGTTGTGAAAACATTAACTTGTAATTAATTCAAAAAATATTAATTTAATCATTTAAAGCATGTCCCGCCCGTGTTCTGAAAAAACAATAGTTTCATCACTTGAAAAATAATCCATCCCCTCCCCACCCACGGGGCTTTTTTTAAAGAGAAATTCATCATTTAAAACATTTTCAATCCTCCCTCCCTCATTGGTGTTGTGAAAACAATTAACTTAATCACTAAAAAATCTCATCTCTTCCCCGCCTCGGTGTTCAGAACATTAATTTAACCATTTAAACATGTTTTAATACTCCTTCTCTCCCGACGTTGTAAAAATATTTCATCATAAAAATTCTCCTTCCCTACCCTGTGTGAAAATCGTCCTCTTGTGAAAAGAGATACAAAGTATCTTATTTTGCATAAATATTATTAAATAGAATATAACCTTTATGACTTATTTATAATGCTAACCAACATAAAAATTGAACTAAAACGTGTTAAAAATTGACTTGACCAGTAAGTTTCGATATTACAAATTGTAATAAGGCCTTATTAGAATTACAAATTACGGATTTGCAATTGTAGATTATTAAACATAAAGCGGATTACTGATTACAAGTAATCAGAATTACAAAAGAAGTTAATTACGCTCAACACTGATTACAGATACTCAGAAAAAAATCTTAACTATATCAAATATAGTATTATTTTCTGTTTTACATATTGCTTCGTAAAATATTACAAAATAATGACCTCAAATTTTACTATACAGTCACTACAACGGATTCATTTTACGAAAATTCAAATAAATATAGAATTTCAACCTCACCGTTGCCAAATCAATGGACGCTTGATAATCGAGAAAATGAACAAACCAATCGTATAATACATATACGTCTTGATTTTCGCAGCGCCACCATGGAACCACTATGTGAACTAATGATATACGGGTGGCCGTATTACTTTCGACCATTTGGTGGCAAAAAGCGTCCACCAAAATTTTAAATAACGTCATTTCGTTACTATGAGATGGCAGACAAATTTTTACGTGGAACATGCATAAAGCGTCCGTATACGGACGCTCTATGTAGTGGACGCTCTAATCAATGTAAATGTTAATGTACGGACGCTCCAACGATAGTAGGATGTAAAATAATATATATATATATATATATATTATATATAATTATATTATATATATATATATATATAGCATAAACAGTATGTTGTAAAGCCACTATATGAACGGCTAGTTGTTGAACCCTACAATATTAAACATACATTTCAAAGCCCGGTGTATGTAATATAGATGCATCGTTTTTGTTGAGCCCTGCGGTGTTGCCACTAACTATTTATGACAAAACCGATGCCAGTATGTTTTTCCCATGTTTCCTTAGCCCTTATTACATTTTCTAGACAGACACGTTATCAAATAATTAATTTATTACAAATGAGTGGTTTTTCTTTCTTTTCTTGGTTTGAGGTCCTTTTTATAAAAATATAGAAATATATAACAACGTTTGCTTTATTACAAAGCTTTTTTAAATGATAAACACATGTAAAAATATCAATTTTAAATGGGGTAATGTTATTAAATATTATATATATATAAGTATATTTTTTTAGTGTAATAAATGATAAAATCATAATTGTTTTATTTACTATAAATTTTTAATATATCTTTTTATTTTATTTACAGATTGCGCTTCAATCTATTATGTTGATTTGATTATTTATTATTAACTAAATGTGGAAAACATTAAAATATTGTATTTAGTCATAAAATTAAGTTATTTAGATTTGTAAAGTATTAGATTGATTTTAAAAATATAACAATTTTAAACACAAAACAAAATTTAAAAATACGTTATATACTAGAAATAATTCAAATTTATAAGCGAAAATGAAGCGCAGTTAATGATGAAACAGACATACAATACTTCATGAAACTATATAACTTCATTTTATAATTAATATATCTAAATACAATAATATTTTTTAGAAATCTATTTAATTACAAAATTTAATAATATTTTCATATTTAATTAATAATAAATAATCAAATGTTGATTGTGTTTCAAGATATTGATATTGAAGCACAATCTGTAATTAAACAAAAAGATATATTGAAAATTTATAGTAAACAAAACAATGATGATTTTGTCATTTATTAAACAAAAAAAAAATATTTATATTTTTATATGTTTTAAAAAAGCTTTTGTAATAAGAGCGAAACGTCGTTATACATTTCTATATTTTTATAAAAAGTATCTAAAACCCAAGAAAAAGAAAGGAAAACAAAAATATGATCAGGAAAACACAATTTTTTAAAGAAATGAGTGGTGGTCCTAGTAAAATCATGAAAAAGATGCTTTTTCTTCAATACGAAAGTGTTATATATAATATATAATATCAGTAAAAGTAAATTGCTCGAGCAGAGGTTTAGAGCTAGAAATCCAAAATAATAATAATAAAAAAATCTGATTGTAAATTTATGCAATTAAATTAAGAGCTGGAGGGTTTACATCTTTCATTAAGTAATTATACTTTTAATAATTACGGAAAAACATGGGATTGTTAGGATATTATTTCCGTAATAATTATTTTCAAATTACTCCCTTCCTAAACCGATATAAATCAAATAAAAAAATTAAAAACAATAATTATCTTAGATTTAGATCTCCTATTTATTTTTTAAAGGTTATTTCAGAATTATCCTGATATAAAAATCTACAGACTACTTTAATTAGTTAAATGTTCAATTGTTTTGGTCAAAAAATTAAAACAAATACTTGAAAGATATGTCGTAAATTTTTGTTTTTACAGTATTCGAAAATTTTATTGATTTCACAATACTTAAATTATTTGAAAATAAAGTTATATTGAACCATTTTTCTAGCTCGTGCGAAATACTTGAATCTATACTATAACAATGTTTATTTATTCTAAAACACGTATAATAAACGTTGCCCTTCTTTAAATACCATTTTGGTGAATTTTTAGGACATAGAAATGTTCAAATAAGAGGTTGTCGCACATTAGCTCGTCACAGTTAACCAGCGCGATAGAAAGTGGGATCGCAAATTATTGCGGTGGAGACCAACAGATCAGATTCAATTTGTGTGATAGCAGCAGTTCGGATGGTAGTAGTAATCACATTACTATTAACAGAAGAAGTACTTTTGTACTTTTCAAAGAAAAACAGACGGATTCATTCCATTAACCAAAAAAAATCGAATCTAGGAGAATTTTATAATTTGCTTAATGATTTGGAGGAGGATGGAACGAAATTTTTTCAGTATTTTAAAATGTTACCCGATTTTTAAATTTTAAAAACTTATTGGTATTTTTGAACTAAGTAAAGTAATTATTCTTCATCCCCTTTTAACAAATTATTTGCGTCTTCTAAACTTTTACCAGCAGGCGCCAAGATACTGCAAAAGAAGCACGCGCCCGCACATGCGGGTAATTTGATGACTGCCAGCGATGGCCGGCGGAGCCCTCACTTGACTGGTACAGCACGGTACGTTTCGTTGCGTGACGGGAGGGATCCGGCATTGACAATCCACTTCAGTACCGTTCGCACTGATCCGTGCTGTGTTGGAATTGTGAGCGCGTGTTCATTCTTTTATATTTATTCTCTCCCGGTTTCTGACAGCACCGTGCTGTGCTGTGATGGGCTAATGTGTGACAACCTTAACTGTACCCATAAAATGTTATTAAATTAAAAAACCCTTTATTTATAGAAGCATTTTCTGAAACAAAACAAAACGCATTGTTTTGTTTTGTTTCATAATCATTAACTATTGTAGATAGAATAAATATTTTTAAAGTTATATTGAAATGATTTTGCCTTTCACACCACTAGCTAATTTTATCGATTGTTAGATATATTTGATGTTATTTTTTCTTATGAAAAAAATGTAGTACATTTTAAATACTTAAAGGATATTTAATTTGTTTATTAAATTGTTTAAATTCCACAATACATTTAATGTTTATGTGAAAAGCTACAATTTACAAATTACATAAATTTAAGTAACTTTTTTAATAATTTAACTAAATTTGCAACTTTTAAAGAAAATGTAATCGCACACAACCTTTCAACCTGATTTTGCGTTACAAAGTAAAAGAACATTGTTGCCAAGTTATCGGGCTTCACAAGATTACGTGAACATCGACGAATCTACAAAGGGCTCAATAACATCCGATGGGTCTATAGGCTTATATATGAATCGTTGGTGCCATCTAGCTTAATACCGCTACAGTTTTCGCTGCATGTAGAATGCATTAGGGTTACAATTATGAGCCCGAGCGAAAATTTGCCAGAGGTTCCTGAAGCCTTCACATGATGTCTCTGATCAAAATTTACCACTAGATACGTTGTTGAGCCCGAAAGTGGGCTCAACAACGTCGGTCCGGTTAATAACTATCCGTTCGTATATTGGTCGGGCTCCGTTATAACCGTTTATGTCTCTATATATATATATATATATATATATATATTTATCCCACGCACTATTTTGCGTCCATACATTGCCATTTTACATTACATTTTGCGTCCTCGACTATTTTGCGTCCGTATACCGGACGCAAAATAGTTCCGGCCTTATTAATCGAGTAAACCGCTAAGAAAAAAAAAAAATTGTCCGTACGTGCCCGTTGGTCATGCCACCACCATTGCCAGGTTTTTTCTCATATTTTTTATTCCAACCCGTTTAGTAACCTAAGATGGAAAATAGGGTGGAAGCAAAATAGTGCTCATATGTAAATTCACGTATAATTTAGTTCACAGAAATGCCGATAGAGCGAAAATAATATACTTATGCCGTATATTTTATTACATACCGCGCATTTTTTTGCTCCTTCTACTTGGCAACGTCGCACACATTATAGAAGAATCGATGAGGTTAGTGATGTAAATCAGTAGGCATATGTATGACACAATTTAAAAAAAAATGTTAGAAGTGTTCTTTTCCTTTGACTAATGAATACATTGTGAAGCATTTTGAAAAGTATCGGTTTAGTAAGAGGTGCCCGTGATTTTGATTTTTATAGATTATTTTCTTTACAAAATGTAATATTTACCAGAAATTTAAAATTATTTAATTTATACTACCGTTTCTCTTCCAGCATTTCTTTTTTTTTTTTTGATACCTCTACATAATTTTTCAGTTAGGTTTCTCCCATTAATTTATTTTAGTTCAATAAGCCAAGGATATCTCCCAAAACAATTACAAAGTCCAGTTTGGCCACAACAACTATCTTTCAGTTATAGTAAACAAATTTTAGAAAAGGATATTCATATGATAGATTTCACTATTGTACTAAAGTGTCGACTATGTATAGACCACCTAATAAATCAATTAGAATCAAAAAACAACTTTAATCTGAGAAGACTTTGCCACACGGGAAAGTAAAATCGACTATTCTTTCTTTACAATTTTCTCAATTGATTACAGTATGGTATATCATAAGTAATAGCACGAAAGAACTGCAAAGATTGAAGTATGGCACCTGGCGCCTCCACCAAACTAAAACATGTCATAGTCTTGCTTATCCAATAAGTGGGGAAATCATGACATTTAAAATAGATTTTCAGTTCAAATATTCAAAAACTTGCATTCAGCTTAGTATCTGATTTCTAGGATGGGTACTTAAAGTCTGAGGATGCTTCTTCATTAAGGCACACACTTTTTTACCTGTTTAATTGTATATCGACAAATGTAAATAGCAAACATTTGTCGATATATCAATTAAACAGTTATTAAGTGTTTTCTTTCATCGACCTCAACCGACACATAGATTAAGTTGGTTAGGGTTAAGATGGTGGTGGATAGGTTTCACTGCAATCTTTTAGATCTATGTGGTCACCTTTTTTCCTAGAAGACACACTCTAATTTAATTAGGTCTACTATCCTTGAGAGCGCCTCTTTTGTGTATTTGTTAGCTGTGGGGTTCTCCACGCCCATGACTAGAAACCTTGTCCTCGCCAGGTCGTCGCATTACCACAGTACATGAACTGGTGTTTTTTCCTTCTCCTGACAAAATCTGCAACTAGCATCATCTGCCAGGCCAATGTTGTACATATGCCTGTTTAGTTTGCAATGACCAGTCAGCAGACCTACTACCATTTTGACATCTTGACATATTCCTGTCTTTACTCAGTAGTCTCTAGCAAATTCACGCCTTGTTCCTTAGAAATTTTTTTGCCTGTCTCTGTCCTGGCCACTTTTGCCACTATTCTCTGGACTCATCATGCGTCTAGTTCCTAGCTTTTAGTCTGTAGTTTTAGTTGAGACGACATTTGTTATTGTTTATACATATCTCAATTGTTAATTTTTAATATGCTGTTTATGTATATTCTGTGTCGCACAGTTGCCACATACTTATAAACGTCATATTGACAATGCTGTACCTGCCGTTACAATTACTTTGACACATCAAGAAAGTAGTTCTCATCTTCTCAAATGTTATCGCTGTTACGAGCATACTTCCAACGCAATCTGCCCACTAACATTCTTCATGCTTGATCGACGATAAGGACATGCACTGCTGCACGATGAAATGCATACTTATAAACGACTTTGAAGTTGAAATAAGACCGACGGGGTATATGAGACCCCTGTAGGTTTATCATGCTGGTTATAAAAAAATAAATTTCCGATTTGTAATGCCAAAAGAAGGACCAACTCTGACGAAGGACCTTAACAAGTCTTGCCTGGAAAGATCATCCGCTCTCTTATTTTCCTCATTTTCGAGTGGTTGGAACCTATGCTGATGCAGATCGGGTACCCACCTGATTTAGGGCGCTTACACAGTCCCAAATTACCTTAGACTCAGCACTTACGTAACGAACGCCTTAAGTGTAGGTGGTTCGATTTCTCTGACACAATGATGAATTGCAGCAACCTCAGCCTAACTACACCTTGTATCTCTGCTGAAGCTTACCGTAACAGCCTTTCTAGGCTTCTTTACATATATTCCAGCTCCTATGCCGTAGCCTGTTCCAGAGGTGTCTGTATACCGTTTCGAGTCCGCTCTCCACCGGGTGCCCTTTCGTCCCTCTTATCGTGTATTATAATCTGATATTTTTAAACATGGCATCGCATGGCATTCCCCAAAAGAGTGCCTCCCTGTAAGTTTATTCAATAGTTCTTTGTAGTCAACGCTGTGCAATTTACTTATTGTTGCTTGAGTATGCTATATACTATTTCCTTGTATGTAAATATATATGCGGTGGAAGATTTAGAATGACTTCCATTACAGTGGTGGGGTCGATCTCATTGCACCCGTACCACTTAAAGACGCTAGCCTTTGTACGACACTTGGCGTTTTGACCGCCTCCGTTTACTACAATTTTGGTCACCATACTACTGCTCCGTACGTTATGCTGGGTCTATAATCATAATGTTCCATTTGCACTGCTTTAAAAGTTGTTTATATATAGTGCCGAAATGCCAGTTTCACAATAAGAAAAATATGAGATGCATAGATTTCTTGAAAATATATGTTCCGGCTCTATATCAAGATGTAATTTAACACGTTAAAACAAACAATAGGAAAGATTACTGTTAATGTATAGTATGTACCTAATACAGCGGATACAAATTTTATTGATTTTTAATTTTTTATTTCTGTAGTCATTTGTAATTAATTGAAGAAGTTGATTCGGTAGAATTTTGGCTGTTTCATGTAAAGTCCTACATAATTGTCAAACGATTCGACTTTTATATTTTTATAAAATAAAAAATACCTTAATTAATTATCTAATCAATTAAATTTATTATTATAATATCTTTCTGGACCTATGACGTATACAACATCGTTATTATGGCCAAATGTTAATGTACTGGATAACACACACATATACTAAATAATTTCAAATGAAAATATTATGATATCTTGATATGAATGTGCAATTTTTGTTAAAGCAAATTTTTTGTATACTGATAAATTTTAAGAACGGATAGAGTTTGTTGCAAAAATCACCAGATATCAAAAACCGTTAATCGATTTTCAGTAAAAAAAAAAAAACGGTTTTACAAACTTAAGGTAAAAAAACCGTGTGTATTTTGAAGTTAATTAAGTTATAAATACCTGTCTTCTGATTTCAAAAAATGGATTTTGGTTTTGAAACTGGTTTTTGGTTTCAAAATCGGATTGATTTGAGCACTGAATATAGATCATCTTCCTATTCCTTTAACACTGCATTGTATTATTCCTTTAGATACGAGTAGTGTATTTCTTTACATAAAGAGGTTAATTGCCTTAACTAGGCTTCGCAGCCTGTGTGTATTTTTTCCGGCAGATTAGCCTTCAGTTTGATTGCTTCCCGCAATGGTAGTCTCTGCCGTTCCAATGAAACGCATTCCAAAAACAACGTGGTGGGTACCTTCTTCTCCTTGTTGCATAGTCTACATACAGGTCCATCTTTAAAGACGCTTTATTCTATGTGATACTATCTTAGGCAGCCTACCATGTTCATCGATTCGGTACCGTTCTAAGCTGTATTCGGTTGCTAATGCCTGATGATTGGCCTCATGTATCCCTTTGTTGTGTTTTGTCCTATACTGTTCCAGTAAGCCTGGTGTTTCTTTTCGGTCCACTCAGTTACTGCATCACGTACTCGCAGTATTGGTTATCTCGAGAGCTGGGTCAGATCCAATGAATTTTATGGAAGAGTCCTGTTTAGCATTCGCAAGTTCGTTGATGCTATGTCATTCCCTGGTATTCACACCAAAGTAACTTTATTGTGTTTAGTCAGTAGTTCAAGATTTACCAAGCAGTTCCGAATTAGTTTTGATTTACTTAATAGAATACTGCTTTAGAGCGGTTCGATTGTCTTGAAGGGTTTGTCGAAGGAGATTTTGAGAGTAATTGTATCACTGCCCATTTAAAAAATACGGTTGTGTTATGTTATTCTGACATTCCTAGGAGTTTCCATTCTTGCCACCCCATTAATGTAAATAAAGAGAGTAGATTTGACATGGTTTCCATAGTAGATTTATGCAGCTGTAGTGATGCACAAGCAAGCTAATCTTCGTCTCTTTGCGAGTTTAATAATCGTCTTCCTCTGCGTGGTCTTGTCCACCAAATCAGGGATCCATAGGTTAACAAAAAGGCTTAAAGATGTCAATCTCGATGTTTTCCGAATTGTTCTAAGGGTTTTCATTCATTCATTAAAGTTAGGGTGGGCACTTACTGTCCGGGCACTTGAGCTAGGTGCTCATTGTACCATCCCTATTAATTCTCTTATTTCTACTCGAGCAGCTTGGTGTTCTCTATAAAGCCCAGTATCTTGCCCACTGGAAACTTGAGAACCTTCGAGGGCTCCAATAGATCTCTCCCGAAATATTTCTGCCTTGAGTACCTCAGTTCCTCACATGTGCAGATTACATGTAAACTCGTTTCCTCCTGTAGTTCGCATCTTCTACACCACGGTTCGCTTACCCGGCCTGTGTTGTATAGATGTTTTTGCAGGAGACAGTGTCCAGCTACCCGCCCAGTAATGGTTTTAACTTCTTTCTTACTGCACCTGAGTAGGTTATCAGAGAAACTAACATCCCATTCCTATCAGGGCTTGGTATATAGTTGACCTTCAGTCGACCTCCATTTCTTTGTACTTTCTTTATCTAACCAGGTCCAGATCTCCCTTTTTGCGGAATTCTTAGTAATTCCACATACGGGCTCTGAACCCATGAAGTGTCTCTTAGAGCCTCAATCGGCTAGTTCGTCGGCTATTACATTGCCATTTACATCCTCATGTTCCGACATCCAAATCAGAGACACCGTGTAGTCTCGTGCCAGTGCATTGAGAGATTGTTTGCAGTCCCCGAACTAGTTTTGACCTAGTTAATGTGGTTCGAGAATGCCTAATGACAGCCTGGCTGTCAGTCATATATTAATTTTCCTCCTCATGTAGCCCCTTTTGCAATCATTTCTGCACAGGTTGCAAGGGCGAATACATCTGCCTGGAAGACTGTTGTATGTTTCCTCAGGCTTGTGGATATCCTTTGATTAGGACTGGGCCCACAAATACCGGCTCCTGTGCCCTGGCTGGATTTGGATCATTAGCAGTGCTCTCACTACGTGCCTGGTCTCTGTTCGGTATGGAGATTTTCACCTTTTCAGTGAAGATAATTTCAGGTGCCATGCTATCCGTGGGCATTTGCAGCAAGGCTCGTCGAGCATCGTGCCCGTAGTATAAATGTGCCCTCCCACCCTGAAGTTGGGATGTCACAGGTTGTTGGCTTTCAGTCTAGGGATCGCATTCATTGCCTCCGCTTTCACATAAAGCTCCAACGGGGGGAGGCCCACAATGGTCTCCAAAGAGGCGGTCCCTCTGCTGTTAATTACACCAGTGATACCCAGCAAGGGTTATCATTAATGCCATTACCTATTACATTTATTTGTCATGTGGTCAAGTGTTGATTCCAAGTTAGTTTCGAGTCAAGAACCACTCCTAAGGATTTGGATTCTTGACTGAATTGCATCTTTTCATTATGAAGAGTTGGTGGCTTTAGGTCACCCAGCTTTCTTTTTTTTCGTGAAGGAAACTAGTGTAATTTTCACAGAATCAACCTTTAGGTTTTTCTTTACACACTACCCCTTTGTTGATTTCAAAACTCTCTGAGTACTGAAATGATGCTTGTAAGAAGTTTGCAATTGGTGATATTTTCTTAGCAGTTCTTTCGTTTGCCAAATACTTCCAGGAAAGTAAGTATATTTTGTTTCAAAACTTTTGGTTCGCAGGAAAATCAGTTCCGAGGTATTTAGTTCGTACCAATATATTTTATATTTTCCCAGATAAGCATAAAATGTGCTTAAAACCATAATAATTAGTACTAAATAAGACTTTATTTTTTAACACTCACATTATGTTTCTATCAGCTTTCACATACAAAATAATTCTCAAGCATTAAAAAACGGTGCTAACCTAATTTTCAATTCAATTAGTTATCAAATTCGACCAAACCTCATACAGTGTTCTCGACTGGCGATATACACTTTATTTCGACTAATTTGCGTCCACCACGAAAGAACACAAAAATACAGTTTTATATTGATCCTACATTAAATATGCTATATTGCTTCCTATATACGTTTATTTCGACCAACATGTGGCAACGTGGCGGACGCATTATACTTACAAGTTTATACAAAAAAATATACATCGGACGCAAAATAGTTAGCAATTTGTCTGAAAATATACGCAGTGGACGCAAAATAGATAGGCAAATGTAAGGAAGCAAAAAAGTGCGTAGAATGAAAAATCGTATAATTTCATTTTAAAGCTACAGCAATAAAAAAGTGATCGGCGTTATCCATTTTTTCCCGCGGTTCAATATACGTCACTAAAATTCTTCTAACTACACTCCTTCCTGGGGACGCACTACGACCGCGTTATGAAAGGAAGCAAAATAGTTAGCGGGATGTAAATATATATATATATATATATATATAATATATATATATATATATATCCCACGCACTATTTTGCGTCCATGCATTGCCATTTTACATTACATTTTGCGTCCTCGACTATATTGCGTCCGTATACCGGACGCAAAATAGTTTCAGCCTTATTAACCGAGTAAACCGCTAAGAAAAAAAAAATTGTCCGTACGTGCCCGTTGGTCATGCCACCACCATTGCCAGGTTTTTTTCTCATATTTTTATTCCAACCCGTTTAGTAGCTAAGTTGGAAAATAGGTGGAAGCAAAATAGTGCGTCATATGTAAAATTCATGTATAATTTAGTTCACAGAAATGCCGATAGAGCGAAAATAATATACTTATGCCGTATATTTTTATTACATACCGCGCATTATTTTGCTTCCTTCTACTTGGCAACGTCGCACACATATAGAAGAATCGACGAGGTTAGTGATTCTAAATTAGTAGGCATATGTATGACACAATTTAAAAAAAAATGTTAGAAGTGTTTCTTTTCCTTTGACTAATGAATACATTGTGAAGCATTTGAAAAGTATCGGTTTAGTAAGAGGTGCCCGTGATTGATTTTTTTATAGATGTTTTCTTTACAAAATGTAATATTTACCAGAAATTTAAAATTATTTAATTTATACTACCGTTTCTCTTCCAGCATTTCTTTTTTTTTTTTTTTGATACCTCTACATAATTTTTCAGTTAGGTTTCTCCCATTAATTTATTTAGTTCAATAAGCCAAGGATATCTCCCAAACAATTACAAAATCCAGTTTGGCCACAACAACTATCTTCAGTTATAGTAAACAAATTCTAGAAAATGGATATCAATATGATAGATTTCACTATTGTACTAAAGTGTCGACTATGTATAGACCACCTAATAAATCAATTAGAATCAAAAAAAACAACTTTAATCTGAGAAGACTTTGCCAAACGGGAAAGTGAAATCGACTATTCTTTCTTTACAATTTTCTCAATTGATTACAGTATGGTATATCATAAGTAATAGCACGGAAGAACTGCAAAGATTGAAGTATGGCACCTGGCGCCTCCACCAAAATAAAACATGTCATAGTCTTGCTTATCCAATAAGTGGGGAAATCGACATTTAAAATAGATTTTCAGTTCAAATATTCAAAAACTTGCATTCAGCTTAGGTATCTGATTTCTAGGATGGTACTAAAGTCTGAGGATGCTTCTTCATTAAAGCACACACTTTTTTACCTGTTTAATTGATATATCGACAAATGTAAATAGCAAACATTTGTCGATATATCAATTAAACAGTTATTAAGTGTTTTCTTTCATCGACCTCAACCGACACATAGATTAAGTTGGGTTAGGGTTAAGATGGTGGATGGATAGGTTTCACTGCAATCTTTTCAGATCTATGTGGTCACCTTTTTTCCTAGAAGACACACTCTAATTTAATTAGGTCTACTATCCTTGAGAGCGCCTCTTTTTGTATTTGTTAGCTGTGGGGTTCTCCACGCCCATGACTAGAAACCTTGTCCTCGCCAGGTCGTCGCATTACCACAGTACATGAACTGGTGTTTTTTCCTCCTCCTGACAAAATCTGCAAATAGCATCATCTGCCAGGCCAATGTTGTACATATGCCTGTTTAGTTTGCAATGACCAGTCAGCAGACCTACTACCATTTTGACATCTTGACATATTCCTGTCTTTACTCAGTAGGTCTCTAGCAAATTCACGCCTTTGTTCCTTTAGAAATTTTTTTGCCTGTCTCTGTCCTGGCCACTTTTGCCACTATTCTCTGGACTCATCATGCGTCTAGTTCCTAGCTTTTAGTCTGTAGTTTTAGTTGAGACGACATTTGTGATTTGTTTATACATATCTCATTGTTAATTTTAATATGCTGTTTATGTATATTCTGTGTCGCACAGTTGCCACATACTTATAAACGTCATATTGACAAGTGCTGTACCTGTCGTTACAATTACTTTGACACATCAAGAAAGTAGTTCTCATCTTCTCAAATGTTATCTCTGTTACGAGCATACTTCCAAGGCAATCTGCCCACTAACCTCTTTCATGCTTGATCGACGATAAGGACATGGCACTGCTGCACGATGAAATGCATTACTTATAAACGACTTTGAAGTTTGAAATAGACCGACGGGGTATATGAGACCCCTGTAGGTTTATCATGCTGGTTATAAATAAATAATATTGCGATTTGGTAATGCCAAAAGAAGGACAAACTCTGACGAAGGACCTTAACAAGTCTTCCTGGAAAGATCATCCGCTCTCTTATTTTCCTCATTTTCGAGTGGTTGGGAACCTATGCTGATGCAGATCGGGTACCCACCTGATTTAGGGCGCTTGCACAGTCCCAATTACCTTAGACTCAGTACTTACGTAACGAACGCCTTAAGTGTAGGTGTTCGATTTCTCTGACACAATGATGAATTGCAGCAACCTCAGCCTAACTACACGTTGTATCTCTGCTGAAGCTTACCGTAACAGCCTCTCTAGGCTTCTTTACATATATTCCAGCTCCTATGCCGTAGCCTGTTCCAGAGGTGTCTGTATACCGTTTCGAGTCCGCTCTCACCGGGTGCCCTTTCGGTCCCTCTTATCTGGTATTATAATCTGATATTTTGAAACATGGCATCCCCACAAAGAGTGCCTCCTTAAGTTTATTCAATAGTTTTTTGTAGTCAACGCTGTGCAATTTACTTATTGTTGCTTGAGTATGCTATATACTATTTCCTTGTATGTAAATATATAGCGGTGGCAGATTTAGAATGACTTCCATTACAGTGGTGGGGATCGATCTCATTGCACCCGTGCCACTTAAAGACGCTAGCCTTTGTACGACACTTGGCGTTTTGACCGCCTCCGTTTACTACAATTTTGGTCACCATACTACTGCTCCGTACGTTATGCTGGGTCTATAATCATAATGATTTCCATTTGCACTGCTTTTAAAAGTTGTTGTATATATAGTGCCGAAATGCCAGTTTCACAATAAGAAAAAAATGAGAATTTCTTGAAAATATATGTTCCGGCTCTATATCAAGATGTAATTTAACACGTTAAAACAAACAATAGGGAAGATTACTGTTAATGTATGAGTATGTACTAATACAGCGGATACAAAATTTTATTGATTTTTAATTTTTTATTTCTGTAGTCATTTGTAATTAATTGAAGAAGTTGATTTCGGTAGAATTTTGTGGCTGGTTTCATGTAAAGTCCTACATAATGCCAAACGATTCGACTTTTATATTTTATAAAATAAAAAATACCTTAATTAATTATCTAATCATTAAAAATTATTATTATAATATCTTTTCTGGACCATGGCGTATACAACATCGTTATTATGGCCAAATGTTAATGTACTGGACAACACACACATATACTAAATAATTTCAAATGAAAATATTATGATATCTTGATATGAATGTGCAATTTTTGTAAAGCAGATTTTTGTATACTGATAAATTTTAAGAACGGTTAGATATTAGTGTTGCAAAAATCACCAGATATCAAAAAACGGTTAATCGATTTTCAGTAAAAAAGAAAAAAACGGTTTACAACTTAAGGTAAAAAACCGTGTGTATTTTTTGAAGTTAATTAAGTTATAAATACCTGTCTTCTGATTTCAAAAATGGATTTTGGTTTTGAAAACTGGTTTTGGTTTCAAAATCGGATTGATTTGAGCACTGAATATAGATCATCTTCCTATTCCTTTAACACTGCATTGTATTATTCCTTAGATACGAGTAGTGTATTTCTTTACATAAAGAGGTGTTAATTGCCTTAACTAGGCTTCGCAGCCTGTGTGGTATTTTTTCCGGCAGATTAGCCTTCAAGTTGATTGCTTCCCGCAATGGTAGTCTCTGCCGTTCCAATGAAACGCATTCAAAAACAACGTGGTGGGCTACTTCTTCTCCTTGTTGCATAGTCTACATACAGGTCCATCTTTAAAGACGCTTATTCTATGTGATACTATCTTAGGCAGCCGTACCATGTTCATCGATTCGGTACCGTTCTAAGCTGTATTCGGTTGCTAAATGCCTGGATGATTGCCTCATTATCCTTGTTGTGTTTGTCCTCATACTGCTCCAGTAAGCCTGGTGTTTCTTTTCGGTCCACTCAGTTACTGCATCACGTATCGCAGTATTGGTTATCTCGAGAGCTGGGTCAGATCCAATGAATTTTATGGAAGAGTCCTTGTTAGCATTCGTAAGTTCGTTGCATGCTATGTCCTTATGCCCTGGTATTCACACCAAAGTAACTTTATTGTGTTTAGTCAGTAGTTCAAGATTTACCAAGCAGTTCCACGTTAATTTTGAGGTTACTTAATAGAATACTGCTTTAGAGCGGTTCGATTGTCGGATAGGATACTGATCAGCTTTGCATACCAATTTTGGGTTTTGCTGTCCAACCACCCCGTTCACGATAATCTTGAAGGGTTTGTCGAAGGAGATTTTGAGAGTAATTGTATCACTGCTCATTTAAAAAATACGGTTGTGTTATGTTATTCTGACATCCATTCTTGCCACCCCATTAATGTAAATAAAGAGAGTAGATTTGACATGGTTTCCATAGTAGATTTATGCAGCTGCAGTGATGCACAAGCAAGCAAATCTTCGTCTCTTTGCGAGTTTAATAATCGTCTTCCTATGCGTGGTCTTTGTCCACCAAATCAGGGATTCATAGGTTAACAAAAGGCTTACAAGATGTCAATCTCGATGTTTTCCGAATTGTTCTAAGGGTTTTCATTCATTCATTAAAGTTAGGGTGGGCACTTACTGTCGGGGCACTTGAGCTAGGTGCTCATTGTACATCCCTATTAATTCTCTTATTTCTACTCGAGCAGCTTGGTGTTCTCTATAAAGCCCAGTATCTTGCCCACTGGAAACTTGAGAACCTTCGAGGGCTCAATAGATCTCTCCCGAAATATTTCTGCCTGAGTACCTTCAGTTCCTCACATGTGCAGATTACATGTAAAACTCGTTTCCTCCTGTAGTTCGCATCTTCCACACCACGGTTCGCTTACCCGGCCTGTGTTATATAGATGTTTTTGCAGGAGACAGTGTCCAGCTACCGCCCAGTAATGGTTTTAATTCTTTCTTACTGCACCTGAGTAGGTTATCAGAGAAACTAAACACCCCCATTCCCTTCAGGGCTTTGGTATATAGTTGACCTTCAGTCGACCTCCATTTCTTTGTACTTTCTTTATCTAACCAGGTCCAGATCTCCCTTTTTGCGGAATTCTTAGTAATTCCACATACGGGCTCTGAACCCATGAAGTGTCTCTTAGAGCCTCAATCGGCTAGTTCGTCGGCTATTACATTGCCATTTACATCCTCATGTTCCGACACCCAAATCAGAGACACCGTGTAGTCTCGTGCCAGTGCATTGAGAGATTGTTTGCAGTCCCGAACTAGTTTTGACCTAGTTATGTGGTTCGAGAATGCCTTAATGACAGCCTGGCTGTCAGTCATTATATTAATTTTCCTCCTCATGTAGCCCCCTTTTGCAATCATTTCTGCACAGGTGCAAGGGCGAATACCTCTGCCTGGAAGACTGTTGTATGTTTCCTCAGGCTTATGGATATCCTTTGATTAGGACTGGGCCCACAAATACCGGCTCCTGTGCCCTGGCTGGATTTGGATCCGTCCGTGAACCAATTATCATTAGCAGTGCTCTCACTACGTGCCTGGTCTCTGTTCGGTATGGAGATTTTCACCTTTTCAGTGAAGATAATTTCAGGTGCCATGCTATCCGTGGGCATTTGCAGCAAGGCCCGTCGAGCATCGTGCCCGTAGTATAAATGTGCCCTCCCACCCTGAAGTTGGGATGTCACAGGTTGTAGGCTTTCAGTCTAGGGATCGCATTCATTGCCTCCGCTCTCACATAAAGCTCCAACGGGGGGAGGCCCACAATGGTCTCCAAAGAGGCGGTCCCTCTGCTGTTAATTACACCAGTGATACCCAGCAAGGGTTATCATTAATGCCATTAGCTATTACATTTATTTGTCATGTGGTCAAGTGTTGATTCCAAGTTAGTTTCGAGTCAAGAACCACTCCTAAGGATTTGGATTCTTGACTGAATTGCATCTTTTCATTATGAAGAATTGGTGGCTTTAGGTCACCCAGCTTTCTTTTTTTCGTGAAGGAAACTAGTGTAATTTTCACAGGATCAACCTTTAGGTTTTTCTTTACACACTACCCCTTTGTTGGTTTCAAAACCCTCTGAGTACTGAAATGATGCTTGTAAGAAGTTTGTAATTGGTGATATTTTCTTAGCAGTTCTCTTCATTTGCAAATACTTCCAGGAAAGTAAGTATATTTTGTTTCAAAACTTTTGGTTCGCAGGAAAATCAGTTCCGAGGTATTTAGTTCGTACCAATATATTTTATATTTTCCCAGATAAGCATAAAATGTGCTTTAAAACCATAATAATTAGTACTAAATAAGACTTTATTTTTTTAACACTCACATTATGTTTCTATCAGCTTTCACATACAAAATAATTCTCAAGCATTAAAAAACGGTGCTAACCTAATTTTCAATTCAATTAGTTATCAAATTCGACCAAACCTCATACAGTGTTCTCGACTGGCAATATACACTTTATTTCGACTAATTTGCGTCCACCATGAAAGAACACAAAAATACAGTTTTATATTGATCCTATATTAAATATGCTATATTGCTTCCTATATACGTTTATTTCGACCAAACATGTGGCACGTGGCGGACGCATTATACTTACAGTTTTATACAAAAAAATATACATCGACGCAAAATAGTTAGCAATTTGTCTGAAAATATACGCAGTGGACGCAAAATAGATAGGCAAATGTAAGGAAGCAAAAAAGTGCGTAGAATGAAAAATCGTATAATTTCATTTTAAAGCTACAGCAATAAAAAAGTGATCGGCGTTATCCATTTTTTCCCGCGGTTCAATATACGTCACTAAAATGCTTCTAACTACGCTCCTTCCTGGGGACGCACTACGACCGCGTTATGAAAGGAAGCAAAAATAGTTAGCGGGATGTAAATATATATATATATATAATATTTGATTTCTTTTTCTTGGATTTTAGGTCGTCAATATTAAACATGAATGAATGCAAGTAGAATTAACACTAACACAAACATATTTCAATACAAAAATAAATTTTATAAACAAATTTTTGGATGTGCAATTTCTAGTATCATTGCACAAATTGTTTTAGAGTAAATAGAAGAAAAATTTTTTAAATAAAATAAATTTCGAAATAATTTTTTTTTTCAAAACATATGTAGATGATTGCATAACCGTGTTAGAAGAAAAAAAATTATACCAGTTTTACTTGAAAATTTTAATTCCTTTGATCCAAGATTAAAATTTACAATTGAAATCGAAGAAAACAATAACATTACCTTTTTAGACCTCAAACTCATCAACAATGATAACAAATTCTAACTCAATGGTATCCTAAACCAACATGGTCTAGACGTTATCTAAATTTTAAGTCTTCACGACCTTTATCTCAAAAAGTTAGTGTTATTGTTAGTTTAGCTGACAGAACAATAAAATTAACAAGTCCAGTTTTCAGATACTATTAACAAAGCAAAAAATATTCTAGAACAAAATAATTATCCAAATTCTCTTATAAACGAAATATTCAAACAAATAATTTTTCTTTTTTATAATAAATCAACAAAAAATATAAATAATACTCAAACAATTACAAAATTCATAAAAATTGCTTATGTTAAACAATTATCCGACAAAATAAATCAAATTTTCAAACCATATAATTACAAAATTGCCTATCAAAACACAAACAAACTACAAAACCAAATCTATTCAAAATTAAAATCAAAAATTGAAAAAAGTAAAACATCACACATAGTTTATAAAATAGACTTTCAAAATTGTAATGGTGTATATATAGGTGAAACCATGCAATATTTGGAAAATAGAATAAAAGGATGCAAATATAATAAAAATCTCACAGCTTTAAAAAAACATGAAATAACTCAAAATCATACCTTTGATTTCAACAACGTAACAATTTTAAACAAAGAACAAAATTTAAAAACACGTAATATACTTGAAATAATTCAAATTTATAAACATAAAAATGCAGTCAATGATAAAACCGATATACAATATACAATATTTCAGAAAATTATATAATTTAATTTTATAACTAAATCCAAAATTTTTAAAGAACTATTTAATTACAAAATTTAAAAACAAATAATCAGAACAGTCTATTTTAAAATGCAATCTTTAAATAAAACATAATAATATATTCAAAATCATAGTAAACAAAACAATTTGTCATTTATTAAACAAAAACATTTTATTTATAATTTACAATTTTTACATTTATTTATATACTTGAAAAAGCTTTTCAATAAAGCGAAACGTCGTAGTCATTCATGTTTTAATATTGGCGACCTAAAAACCAAGAAAAAAGAAATCAAAATGCAGCAGCCATTGATGAGTTGCGAGACAGCGCTTCCAAAGATGCAATTAGTTAATATATCGAGACTGAATTTGCAGTTCCTAATAGGCAGATTGGCAAGTACCTGATTAAAGGTCCATAAATAATGAATAAACAAAAACTTCACTGAAATCCCTAAGTAAATGCAACTCGGGCGAGGTAGTCTATTAATAAATAAATACCACTAAGTCGGCTATTAGGAAAGTAGAAAGAAAATTAAATGGTCTTCTCGGAAATGAAATATGACAAGAGAGCTAGTTTTAAGGGTATACGATAATAGAGTGAGTAATAAGAACCGTAGGAAAAATAGAATAAAGAAAATCAGGCGAAATGGAAAAGCGGTACTTTGTGTAGCCTTCGCCGTCTGTGCAAGAGGCGGGCGACTGCAGAATTGCATCGCGTTTCTAGGTAAGCACGTAAAAGTTTTACTAGGCGTGGGGAAACAGGTGACCTTGAAATTCAAAGGTGCCGACCGCAGCTCAGTTACTTCCGTTGCGGTGGCGTCCTGCCAAGGCAAAAAAACGTGCATGAAATAAGATAAACTAATATGTGTGTCCGCGCGGTTCTTAGAAAACTGGTATTTTGGGCCCGGCCACACACGTTTCATTTTGTTCGTGGGGCATTTCGCGATGCATTTTGTTAAAGATAAGTACGGTCGTATTTGAAATCTAAAAGCAATAGTAAGGTATGTCACATCAACAAAATGTGCAATATATACCGGGTGTCCAGCCTAAGATGCAACGGTCCATAGTCGATTTATTATTGTTTCTTTGGAAAAATGTTTCAAATAAATGTTGCCTGGAATCATATTCTACACATTTTAAAATTAGTTTTAGTAATGGCGGACTTCCGGTTGTACCGGAAGTAGATACTAACTTTATTATTTTAAATGGAACACCATGTATATTATTGTACTTTTGGATTCCTTGTTAAATTTAAATAACAATATGTTAGGTACACATTGAGGCTAAGTTGTACCGTTTCCGAATTACATGACGTTTTTCTAAAAAAATGACATTTGCAATGTCTGTGGTGTTTGGAAATATCTCCGGAAATACGAAAGTTAGAAAGATTTTCAGTTTTCCCTTAGTCATGAAACAGGGCACGTCTTTTATTTTAAAATTGTTGCGTTTAAATTACAAAATTCATCATTAAAATCATGGATAACTTGATTTTTTTAAATTGAATGGTATAGCAATTTTTACATAAATGATGTAAATTTGATTTTTGTTTTGATTTTATTACGAGTGTCATTGTGTTAGATGTATTGGAAGCTGCAGTAATAATAATAATAAAAACTTGAAATTAAAAAAATGTAGAATTTACTGAAGCGCGTTGGAAATGAACATAGTAAAGATAAAAGAAAACACAACATTACTGGTACATCCATAAATCAGAACATTTTTCGAACTACATTGCTCTGTCTAATGAATGGCGTACATACACATCGAGCGTCTTGCTCGCAACAGGTTACACTTTAAATGTTAGTGCCGTCGTTATACAGAGAATTTGTAAAATATTCAAAATGGCAATCCGTTTTAGGCGCTACATTGAAATCGCTTTTTGCAAACACTTTTGAACATTTCTGCAGCTTCTGGTGTGGCTTCTTGAAACGCTTTTAAAAATCGATGGCGCATGTCAACAGGTGTTGTTAGTGGACGTCTTCATAAACTTCATTTTTAATGAAAACCCCCATAAAAAGGAATCGCAGCTTGTAAGATCTGGGGATCTCGGAGGCCATCTGTCATCTGTCCTCCACGCCCAATCCAGCGGTGTGAAAAAGACATCCAGAAACTGACGAAATTCGACAGTATTGGATGATGGAGCACCATCGTGTTGGAACCACATCAGCTGACGAGCTAGCGGAATTTTTTCGGAATAATTCCATATAAACCCTACCCATCAGGCGTTGGTTAGGAAAGAACAGGCCTATGATATGTTGTCGAATGATACCTGCCCACACGTTCACTGACCTTCTGTACTGACTATGTGCTGCAATAAATCGATGGGGATTTTGTGTGTCATAATAACAACAATTGTGACGATTTACAAATCCATTTTTGTGGAAGGTAGCTTCGTCTGAAAACATCACTTTCTCGAAACAGTTCGCAATGTTGTGTTTTCTTTTTTTTTTTTTTGTAATTTCAAGTTTAGTTTGTTCCAGTGGTCTTATTCTATTCTATTAGCCACTTTCTAAACATGTCAGTATTACTACTGCCAGTTGCAAGCCTGGTGAAATGCGAGGGGAAGGTGGCCGGCGCTTCGCAATACGTATCTATCATGAAAAACTGAAAAATCGCGAATATCTCCAAAACCGTTGGAGATAGACACAAAGATACCCGTATAAAATCGGAAGAAAATAAAATTTTACATCCATCTATGTAAAAATTGCCATATACCATTCAATTTAAAAAAATCAAGTTATCCATGATTTTAGAGTTCGAAAATTACAGAGCCGTATTTAATAATTTTGTAATTTAAACGCAACAATTTTAAAATAAAAGACGTGTCCTGTTTCATGACTAAGCGAAAACTGAAAACCGCATCTTTCTAACTTTCGTATATCTGGAGATATTTCCAAACACCGCAGACATTGCAAATGTCATTTTTTTAAAAAAAACGTCATGTAATTCGGAAACGGTACAACTTAGCCTGAATGTATGCCTAATGTATTGTTATTTATATTTAACAAGGAATCCAAAAGTACAATAATATACAGGGTGTTCCATTTAAAATAATAAAGTTAGTATCTTCTTCCGGTACAACCGGAAGTCCGCCATTACTGAAACTAATTTTAAAATGTGTAGAATATGATTCCAGGCAACATTTATTTTGAAACATTTTTCGAAAAGGATAATAATAAATCTGCTATGGACCGTTGCATCTTAGGCTGGACACCCGCTATATGTATCATATATTGCTATGTTATACATATGTTGAATCATGTGTAAATGATTATAAGTATACCCGTTAAATCGGAACGGGAAGTATCGGAAATTCGTGTCCCGACCTGAGATTTTATTTAGCGGGACGAGTCGAGATTTCTCGATAAATTCCAATAACTTCTAATGTACAAAACAAATGTCTAATAGTATATTTCAAACCAAGGGAGGAAGGTGCTCTATTTGCAATTGGCGCAAAAATATATTTTTCGGCTCGGTTTGTAATATTTGCCCGCGGCCAGCAATAGCACTTTTCTCACGTGGTTTGAATACTATTTTTTTTTCTCGGCCAGTCCAATTTTAACTAATTAAATGTCTAAAAATAATAAAGACATACCTGTGAGTGACATGATAGATAGTAGGCTTAACCTGTCAAGTATTTTTTGAGAACTGTCAAGTTAACGTCGTTTTAAAAGTGTTTAATAATAGTTTAATTGAAATTTAATACCTAATAATTTAGCAATTATCTCATAAATGGGCTCAGACTGAGTCGAATGTACTAATGTCATCTATCAATAATGTCACAAATTATAAGATGTACAGTTTCATCATGTCAATGTCACTTACTTTCCGCCCTATGGAGGAAAAGTAGAACTTTCCCCCCTTAAATGAGGGAAAAACTGCTGGAAAAAAAAAACAATATTATTATTCGCAGATTATAAAATTCTAGATTTCGCAAAATAAAAATACTTATATGTACGCAATATTATATTTACGCTACTTATCTATTACGTATTCCTATTAATAATTAATGCAAGATATTCCTATCAAAAAAAAAACAGGTTCAAAAATATCATGTGAAACATTTTAATGCATTCTCTACCCTGATGTTTTGCAAAAAAAAAAAAATCATTTAAAACGTTTATAATGTATCTCTCTCCCTATGCTTTGAAAAAAAAGGAAAAAATTCATCGTTTAAAAAATCATCCCCCTTCCTCTCTCACCCCCTGTGTTCTAGCTCCCATTGTTAAAAAAAAAGAGAAAAAGAAAAAATATCATTAAAAAAAATCATTCCCTTGCCCCTTCCAATGTTAAAAAAATTGATTTGAAACATTTTTAATGCGTCCTCTCTTCCGATGTTATTAAAAAAAAAAGAAAATAAAATTATAATTTTAAAAAAACATCTCGCTGTCTCTTTCAACTCTTCCAATGTAAATTATTTGAAAGATTTTGGATGCGTTCTAGCTCCCATTGTCAAAAAAAAAGAGAAAAAGAAAAAATATCATTAAAAAAAATCATTCCCTTGAAACATTTTTAATGCGTCCTCTCTTCCGATGTTAAGAAAAAAGAAAGTAAAATTATACTTTTAAAAAATCATCTCCCTGCCCCTTTCAACTCTTCCAATGTAAAAAATATGATTTGAAACATTTTTATTGCGTCGTCTCCCCCAATATTAAAAAAAAAAGGAAAGGAAACATTATTTTCAAAAATCATCCCTTTCCCCTTTCACCCATTCCAATGTTAAAAAAAAATCATTTGCAACATTTTTAATGCGTCCTCTCTCCCAATGTTCAAAAAAAAAATAAAATAAAAATATTAAAAAAAAATCATTCCCTTCACCCTCTCATTCCTTCCAATGTCAATAAAATATGACTAAAACATATTTAAGGCGTCCGTCTCCGGGTATTGTGAAAAAAAAATATTTTATCATTCAAAAAAATCATCTCCTTCCAACTCTTATCCCTCCTGATGTCAAAAAAAAATCATTTAAAATATTTTTAATGCATCCTCTACCCCGGTTTTGTGACAAAAAAATAATTTTATCATTAAAAAAGAAAAGCACATTTTTCCATCTCTCTCACCCCTCCCAATGTTGAAAAAATATTTTTTAAAACATTCATAATCCCCATTAATGTTAAAAAATTAGAAAAATCTTGACATGCAGTATTATTCTACGTTATATTATGATATATCACAATGAATATATTTTTTTGTATAATACCCATTTTCTCCAATTTCAAATAATTCTATTCTTGTAGAACATAGTTTAAAGGATGTTGTGATATTCTTTCAAATATTTAATTTCGCGATGAACATAAAGTAAAGAAATATTATTTTATTTAACAGGAGAAAAATGGAGTTACAACAAACTACAATCTAATTTAGATGCCATTAAATGAAAATGTATAATTTGAACTTTACAGTAAACCATGATTTATATGTATTTTATTTTATTCTTCTAATTTATACATAACCAGACAACATGACTTCTGCGATTATTTTATTGATTTTGCAAAATTTGTTCGCGAATACCTTTGTAAATAGATATTGTAGAGCTTTAAGAAAAAAATACGGATCTTCTAATTTTAGGCAAAGACTTCAAATTCAAAATACAAAAAGAATCCAAAACATCAATCTTTTTAGGTGCTTCGCTTGATATGGAATGACCCACAGGTGTATTCCTAATTTAGCTTCTATTTTTACATCATTTTCTTCCATTTTACATTGAAAGTTTTGTGTGTGCCTGCGATGCTTTTAGTCCTTTGCAGCACAAAAATTAGAACAACTCGTTGGATATTCAATATGTATCTAATAATTTGTTTGTATTACTCCTTTGTATACGCTTACCTATCTTACGGGTGTTCTTTTTTTTTTGGTCGACTTCTATTATCAGCATCATGATTACCATTGATTATCATAAAACCCAGCTGGATAGAAACTATAAAGCACGACCTTCGTTTGCTTGTTCGCCAATGCGCCGCTACTTGCTGTCCGAATAAAGACTTTTGTGTACGTTTTACGGTCGGAAGTTTATGCCTATCATTTTGCTCAAACCTAATGAACGCGTGCCGAAGCGAATTGAGTTAATCGCACCGTGTTTTGACGCGTTCCAAAATTAACCGAAATCGCATTACGGTCGCCGAGAAAGATCCTTCCCCGAACGTCTGCAGAATGTAATACCAAAAATTGTCGTTAAACAACTTGTAAATCAACATTTATGAGGCATAAAACCCCGAAATACTTACCTTAAACGAACTGTTTACTACAATTCGGCTATTTTGATTCGGATCGCCGACGTGGGCATTAGCATGGCGGTTGGCTGAGTTAAAACAGAAGAGTACACGGCCACGAACGGTGAAGATACTGTGCGATGCGGTGAAGGAGCGACGCATAAAAAATAAAAGAAGTTTCCTTGCGGTCGTTTGCTCTATATTACTCATGCCAGAGGTAAGTGTTTACGTGTCTATAATGGAAATATACACAGTAAGTTTTAAAGTTTAGTGTAATTTTGGAGCGAATAAATGCTAACAATGAACTTACAATCATGTGTATTTGCATTTGGCGACAGTTAACTTTCTTTTTATTTTGTGAATAAATAATTGAACACTTAGAAGACACAGGATATGAGTTCATGTTTGGGCTGTTTTCATCATCTGTTGGACTGTTTAAATCGGACGTTTCGGTAGTGTGTCTACTGTCATCCGTATCAGGGTAGCCCCGATAAGAACTCTAAGGTTTTCTAATTCCACAGATGACTATGGAAGATATATTTTGCCCGAAAGGCTTCCACTAAGTGTTGTCCGGAACTGGCTAGTTAGAAGTTCTTGGACTTCCAGTTTCAAAAATTTTCAATTATTTTTTCATATCACTGCTCCTGTGTTATTGTCGATGCACTATCCTTCCTCTGATGAAGGATACAGCTTCATAATCTGCGATGAGCCGAGAAGCTTAAGGTAGCCTCTTTCAAGCCCAGATGAAGAAGAATAATTTGCTGTTCCCAAGTTCTGCTTCCAGAGTACGTAAAACCTTGAATTATATGTATGTATAATTCCAAGGGTGATATTACACTGCGACCTAAAAGATCTAATGTGTCCCCTGTTCTTGCTGTTTTACAGCTGGCCTTCCAATCCTATTCCTTTCAGAAAGTGTAGGATATCAGAAGGGCCCAAGTTAGGTAAGTCTCCTTCTTCGATTTCACGTGCTCCCAGGTACAACGCCTTTGAGTTGCACAGTGCTACGAAATTTGAGAGGGGATGGATGCCATCCTGTTCCCCAATCTGCTCCAGTCGTTTTGCTCCTCCCTTTGTTCCTTCCTTGTGAGTACCTCTCACTTTTGAAGTGGAAGGCTTCTTATGGAGGTCCTGCTCCAATTCCTGTTTATTAGCAGTGTCGTCTCACATATGAACGTCCTTCCTCCATAGTTGATCCCACGAGTAGCTAGGGAAGAAAAGGTCCACCTCCACAGAGCCCCGCATGCAGTTGTAAGGCTAAATACAATGGGGTGCGCCAGGTGCCTCAAGGTTGGACTAGTAGACTGGTTTTCTATCCAGCCACGCATCCCATCAACCTAGTCCACCACCTTAGGATTTAGGTTTTTGTTGAGGTTGTCTCCTCTCGATCCGCGCAGTTAAGCCAAGACCCCCCATCCCTTTCGGGACCTGGTTTAACAATTGGACTTTCGGTAGGCAAAAGGAACAACTGACATCGTTGTAGAACCCTGTGCAAGCCCTTAGCCACGACACGACAGCTCGGGCGAGGGGGGAGTGGTTCACGGTAACGGTCTTCATTCACCCTGCTCCGGTTTTAAGTAGAGAGGACGAACTTATAGCCGCCACTAACCATCTCGTCTTGAGCGAACCCTGACAAGATGGCCTCTCCCCTATCCACCACCTCGGAGACGCGCCTGGTAGGTACTCCCATACGTAAAACCTTACTAACACGTGTTTTTCTTGCTCATCGGCGAATGGTGGGAAATAATGTAAGGCTTCTCTCACCCAGTGAGAACAAGTTAGTTACATTTACGTGAATTTAACGTTGTATTGGTTGAAACAACGTTAATGGTTATAAGTAACACGTTTATTATATAACCAATTTTTAACTATACATTGAAGAAACGTTATATTAACTAAAAAATGTAACGGATAAGTTTAAATTTAACTAAAATAACACGTTGTAGTTGCATCGTTTATTTTAGGTTATAAAAACAACGTTACAATATGAGAAATTATTAACTGAAATGTAATGCATAGTTTAAATATAAGTAAATAAAAACGTTATAGTTTCACTGCTTATTTACGTTAAAAAAACAACGTGAGAATATGAAAAATTATTAGCTGAAATGTAACGCATAGTTTAACTATAACTAAAATAAAACGTTTTAGTTACACCGTTTACTCTGCGTGAAAGACAACGTTGAAAAATGAAAAATTAGTGGCTGAAATGTAACGCATAGTTTAGATATAACTAAAATATGACGTTGTAGTTTCACCGTTTACTCGTTGAAAGACGTTTGAAAGACAACGTTGAAAAATGAAAAATTATTAACTGAAAGTAACGCATATTTCAAGTACAACTAAAATTAAAACGTAGTTTCACCATTTCTCCACGTTAAAAAGCAACGTTGAAATATGAAAAACTATTAACTGCAATCCAACGCATAAGTATAAAGTATAGTTAAAATAAAATGGTGTTAAATTTGTTTGTTTTAAGATAAGATGTGCTTTTGCATGAATGAATGCAAAATGTATTTAACAATAGGTTAACACAATTATTGTATTAAAACTGCCACTACTGATGAATGTATCATCCCTCCCATTTCAAATAAACTCTTCCACTCTGTTTGCGCATCTGCAACGTGCACGGTGAACTTGCAGTTACATGTTTACTACGCTAGTCGAGTGTTTAGACTTTTCTTTATCTTTATAACAAAATTTTATATTAATATGTGATACGCAACAATCAGTGTATTTAACTAAACGGTGAGTAGCTAGCAATCCTAGGATCAATTAAGTCTATCCTGGTTATATTTGCATATACGATGCACATTGCACGTATAATTATGTATATGCATATGCACAATTGGCAAAACAGCATAGTAGCCATCTTAAAATAAGAACACTATGTCAGAAAATTTAACTATATTCAAAATTTGTTCTTGAGGAACCTGGTTTCTTAGTTAAATCACCACCTTCTTACTTTATTTCAAATATATAGGTTAGCGAATGCTGATGGTTCTAAAATCTGGATTCTTGTGTAAAAGAAATTATTCTAATTACTGTTACATGACGTCGTTGCAGTGAAGCATAACTGGAAGGGAAGGAACACTTAGTTTTCACAAAACGGGAACCAGAGATAATACGGAAACTATAGTAACAATATACAGTGAGTATTAAATACTTTCATTCGTTTGTAATACAAAAATCTAGGAAACCAATCAAAGTAAACATTAACTTTTATATATATATCCTAAAATTACAGCCTGTAGTCCTTGGTGTTACTTATGATACCTGTTGTTTGAGTCTTCCATTTAAAGTTACAATTAAAAATACATACATACAAGCAGAAAGTGCAGTGAAGGACTGGTTGAATATAGCCCCAATGGACTGTTTGGGTAGAAGACCTGGATGTGCAGAAAAGGGAAAATGGTATATACCTATCTATAAAATGAATGAACCTCGTTATTTTCTTAGTTTTTGGTAAAGAATTCTATTATCTTTTTATTATTATTATTGTTATTATTGCATTGTGTTTATATTATAGTAATTACATTTTAGTTTTTTTGAAGAAGCATTATGTTTCATTGAAGAGCTTATGCCTGAGTTCAATACTATGATGTGATCATTGAATGATTTAATTAAAATAAAATTTAATTTAGTATTGGACATTATGACTTTTAATCTATAACAAATTTTTTGTTATCACCACATAAAACGGCACTGTAAATAAAAGTAACATATTATGTCACATCTGGAACTTGGTAAGTGTTGTACAGTTTCTATAACGCAGCGTCTTAGAGCGCATGAATGCAACGAACCTGATAATTCACCTATATTTATAAAGCTGTTGATTTTCATACATTCGGCACCTCACTAAATTACGCCAGATGTGACGTTACTACTACGTGGTTATAAAGGTTTGATATAGAAATTTTATTAACCTTCGTTAGTGTGGTGTAGTTGCCAACCCCAGTATGTAGGCAAACATACTGGGGTATGGCATACTCCACCACACTAACGAAGGGTTAACGTTGAGGTTACGTTACCTAAAACGATTTTTTACGTTTTAACAGAGGTGGTTTATTAAACGTTAAATACAGCTTGTGTTAAACGTTTCTATTTAACGATATTTTCTATTAAAAATTAACGTTAAAATAAACAATTAGCATATGACGTGAAATAACGCTTAATAAGTAACTTTTTGTCAACGTATTTTTGTCGGGACATAGAATATGTCGCTTCGACGTTTGTTTATAAACGTTACGAAACGTTCGGTTACCGTTAAGAACACGTTTTCTTAAGCGTTTATGTTCTTATTGGGCATTTTCTCATTTTGTTAGTTTAATCTTCTTTGGATAAGATGGACGCACTTTCCCAATCTATTCTATGACCTGTTTCCTAACCATGCTGTGACAATTTTGATTTCCCTTTTTCGCCTTCCTACTAATCTTTTTGTCTGCTTATTTCATCAATGTTGAGCGCTTACATTCACATGGATGCTATATAACACAACTTTGTTCGTCGGTTATGTTGTCCGCTATGTTTGCTCTAAATAACTATGACTTAGTGCCTTGGATGTTCTTTCGCGTTCTAATACGTATTGGCTGGCTATCCATTGATTTTTCTATTTCTTCTTTATGTGTGGAATTGTGTTTGTAAACTTAACTTCAGCTTTTCGTCTGGTCACGTTTCCTTCCAGACTGCTTACTTTGGACACATATTTCGAGTATCTTTATTCTTAGTGTGTCGGGATAGTTCGATTCCTTTAATTTGTGTAGTCGAATCAGGCATATGATTTTTGTCTGTTGTTGACGAGTTGCTTTTTCTTGATTTTTTGTGTAATCGATATACTTGTCATTTAATGCTAATAAAACTGATAGTATTTACTATAATAAATTGATCGCAATTTGATCACAAAACGTGGAAAACCAAGTAATACTCTCATCTTTTATTGTTTCCAATTTTCAAACTATGAAGCTTCAGCGTTTGTTGGGTATTTGGCAATTCATTTTAAGTTTTATAGTTACGTCGTATTCCATGTTCTGTGTTTTTTGTGAAGTATTTATAGTGAAATATTGAAAATTCATAATGATTACTCAAACTACTTCACTACACCAAAAGAGCTACCTTCAAACGTGTGACAGTCTGACCTTTTATAACCAATAAGCACGTAATCCGTTCATAAAAAGTCATGCACGCCAACGTACCATATCACCTAACCTGCTCACGGGATAGAATCAATCGGGCTCATTAAAAATGTTTTGTCGCCACTAAATCTATCTTTTCCCATCAGATGATCGATATACGTATATTCCGTCAAGCTCGAATTCGCCAAGGCGTACGATAAATAAATGCAACAAACCACTAGCTAGGTTTAATTTTGATTTATGTC
>RXPK01000217.1:2586236-2599337 GCA_004143645.1 Protaetia brevitarsis
AAAAATAATTGCGTTCGCAGCCGTCATCCAATTACGCTGCGCGCCGATAGCAACAGGGTCGGGATTGTCTCGGTGGCACTTGGTTGCCCCACACAACCCGGTGGGCTACGCTCACAAAAACAAGGGTTTCGGGCTTTTGCCCCTGTCGTACCTGCCCAGGACACGCTTTTGCCTATCCCCATTCACGATCCGCACCAGGCCCCCGGCGGCACCCTCAAGCGTTTGCCCCTGCGCAAGGCGGCGGTGTTGTTCATCGTGGCTGTGTGTCTGAGCCTGTCCGGCCTGTTGTATTTGCAGATCGAACAGTCGCGGCGCCAGGATCTGGCCAACGCACAGGTGTCGTCGGCCAACCTGACCCGGGCCATGGCGCAGCAGGCTGAAGACACTTTTCTGGCAGCGGATCTGGTGCTGACCAGCCTGGTCGACTGGGTTCAGGACGATGGTTATGGCGCGGCGCAGAAGCCACGTTTGCAGAAAACCCTCGCGCGGCGGGTGCAGCAACTGGAGCAGTTGCACGGCATGTTCCTGTTCGACCGCGAAGGGCAGTGGGTGATTACCTCGTTCGCGGATCTGCCGCGCGGCCATGGCGTGGCCGATCGCGAGTACTTCAAGTTTCACCAGCAGAACGTCTCGGCCGTGGCGCACATCGGCCCGGCGATCCGCAGCCGTGAGAACGGTGAGTGGATCATCCCGATCTCGAAACGGGTCAACGACCACGCCGGCAATTTTCAGGGTGTGCTGCTGGCCGGGATCAAGATGTCCTACTTCGACCGGTTCTTCAAAAGCTTCAGCCTGGACGACAACGGCACCATGTTCCTCGGTCTGACCGACGGCACCTTGCTCGCCCGGCGGCCGTTCGACGAGGCCCTGATCGGCACCTCGCTGGCCAAGGGCGAGATCTACCAGAAGTTGCTGCCCAGTGCGTCCGCCGGCACCGCGATGATCGATTCGGTGGTCGACGGTGTAACGCGTCTTTACGGTTACCGGCAGCTGGAAAGCTACCCGTTGGTGGTCGCGGCGTCTTCGTCCCGGGACACGATCCTCCAGGGTTGGTATGACCGGGCGTTCCAGTCCAGCGTCATCGTGGCGCTGGTGATGCTCGGCGTGGGGCTGTTCGGCTGGGTGTTCATTCATCAGGTGCGCGATGGCGAGCGGATCGAGAAAAACCTGCGCAAGGCCCAGCGGACGCTGGAGCAGATCGCCACCCACGACAGCCTGACCGGGCTGGCCAACCGGCGTCTGTTCGAGCGCTCGCTGGAGGTGGAGTTTGCCCGGGGGGCGCGGCAGTCGAGCCCGGTGAGCCTGATCATGCTCGATATCGATTTCTTCAAAAGCTACAACGATGCCTACGGCCACGTGGCCGGCGACCATTGCCTGACGCAGGTCGCGCAGGTGGTGAAGAACTGCTGCCAGCGCAAGTCCGATCTGGCGGTGCGCTATGGCGGGGAAGAGTTCGCGGTGTTGCTGCCGGACACCGACATCAACGGCGCGCTGGCGATTGCCGGGCAGATCCGCCGCAGCGTCATGGACAAGCACATCACCCACAGCGGTTCGCCCACCGGTTATCTGACGGTGAGCCTGGGCTGCTATTCGTTTATTCCGCTGGGCAACGACAGCCCTGAGCTGTTCATCCAGCGAGCGGATGCGGCGCTGTATCAGGCCAAAAACGCCGGCCGCAATCGCGCGGCCGTGTTGTCGATGGACGTCGGATTCGGCGAATTGCTACGTTCGGATCGCTGACAAAAAACGATAGGGTTCAGACACAGGCCATGGCGTTCACCACGGCCTGCTCTTGTTCGTTCAGCCGCCAGTGCCACCGCCGGCACCGCCCGTGCCGCCACCGGCCGAACCAGTGCCACCTCCTGCTCCCGAACCTGAACCGCTGGCACCGCCGTTGGTGCCGGATGCCGCCACCGCGCCGCTGCCGCCGGACGGCGAGCCCGGCGTATTGTCCGGTGGCATGGGCGAGCCATTGGTGGAGCCGGATTTGGTGCCCGTGGCATCGGCGCCGTCGTTGGCGGCGAATGTCGCGGCTGAGCCTGTGGCCAGCAGGCCGATCAACAACAGCGAGGTGAGTTTGCGCGTCATCATGGTCTGTCTCCGGAAAGGGGATTACCTGATATTGGTCAGACGCGCCGAACCCTTGGTGCCGGCCGGATGACGAGCGGTCAGAAGTCCACGGTGGCCGACACCTTCAGCGTGCGCGGCGTGCCCTGGGTCAGGTAACCGCCGTTGGCCGAGGCCCAGTAAGCTTCGTTGGCGACGTTCTCCAGATTGGCCCGCAGGGTGATCTGCTTTTCATCCAGTTTGAAGGCATAGCGCGTGCCCAGGTCGAAACGGTTCCACGCCGGAATGCTTTGAGTATTTCGCACGTTTCAGGTATTGGCCGCCGGTGCGCAACATCCGCGCGCTGAGGGCCGCGCCTTCGAGCCCCGGAATGTCCCAGTCGGCGCCGAGGTTGAACTGGAAGCGCGGCACCCCGACGGCGCGGTTGCCGTCATTCACGCCGTTGCTGCTGCCTTCCAGTTCAGTCTTCATTACGGTTGCGCCGCTGAGCAGGCGCAGACCGTCGAGCGGTTCGCCGTAGACGTTGAGTTCCACGCCTTTGTTGGTCTGCTGGCCGTCGACCCGGAAGATCCCGTCCTGGGTGTAGCTCGACGGTTGCTCGATGCGATAGACGCCGAGGTTGGCGCCGTAGCTGCCCATGTCCAGGCGCACGCCGGCCTCGATCTGTTTGCTGCGCACCGGGGCGAAGGTTTCGTCGCGGTTGATCGCGGTGGTCGGCGGCGTCGGGCCCTTGGCCAGGCCTTCGATGCGGTTGGCATAGAACGACACATGCTCCCACGGCTTGATCACCAGGCCGTTAGACCGGGGTGGTGATCGACTCTTCATAACTGGAGGTGCGGGCGCCGGTGGCGGTGCTCCAGCCATCGACTTTCAGCGCTTGGCGGCGCACGCCGAGGGTCAGCAGGATGCGGTCATCGACAAAGCCGAGGGTGTCGGAAATCGCCTCGCTGCGCAGGGTGTTCTTGCCGGTGATGCGCGGGTCATTGATGTCGCTGGCGAACGAGGTGGGCGCCGGGCGCGGCTTGTCGGTGACGTTGTACAGGTTGGTGCTGTAGCGCCCGGCGGTGCCGATGGTTTCGAACGCCGAGCGCTGCTCGCCCCAGATGCCCGCCCAGCCGAGGTTCAACTGGTGCGTGACGGGGCCGGTGTCGAAACGGCCGTTGAGCCCGGCCATGGCGCTCTGGTTGTCCTCGTCGTGGGGCGAATAGAGCATGCCGCCACGGGCGCTGCCGTTGAGGTCGGTGACGGTCAGCGACGAATACACGCCGTTCTCGCGGGTGTGCTTGGCGCCGCCGGAGACGTAGGCCGTCCAGTTGTCGTTCAGGTCGTACTCGGCGCGGGCCATGCCGAAGGTGTCTTCGAGTTGCGAGTAGCTCCAGCTCTGGGCGTAGCTGGCGTTGGCGTGCGGCACCTTGGGGGTTTTGGTCAGGCTCGAATCGACGTAGATCACCGAGCGGCCCTGGTTGATGACCTGCTTCTGATAGCCGAAATCGGTCGAGACCCGCAGGCGATCGCCGCGATAGTCCAGGCCGACGCTGAACAGCGACGAGCGCTGGTCTTCGTCATCGACGGCGGTGTCGCCTTCGCGCTGCATCAGGTTGACCCGCGCGCCGAAGCGGTTGTCCTCGCCAAAGCGCTGGCCCAGATCCAGATGCCCGCCGACCCGGCCATCGGCGCTGTAATCAAGGGTGACACTGCGGGTTGGCGTATCCATCGCGCGTTTGGGTTGCAGGTTGATCCCGCCCCCGATGCCGCTGCCGCTCGGGGTCACGCCGTTGACGAATGCATTCGGGCCCTTGAACAGTTCGACCCGGTCCAGCGCTTCGACGGCAATGATCTGCCGGGGCAGCACGCCATAGAGGCCGTTATAGGAAATGTCATCGGAGGCCAGCGGCAGGCCGCGGATCATGAACATCTGCGAGAAGTTGCCGAAGCCATTGGACTGGCGCACCGAAGCATCGTTGAGTAACACATCGCCGACGGTCTGGGCCTGTTGGTCGGCCATGGTCTTGGCGGTGTAGCTGGTGACGCTGAAGGGCAGGTCGTTGACCTCCTGGTTGCCGAGCATGCCGATCTGCGCGCGGCGCGCGACCTGTTCGCCGCCGTAGGTATCACCGCTGTCGTCGCGCAGGGCGCTGACGTTGGTGGCGCCCAGTTCCAGCGCGCCTTCCGCCGCGACTTTCGGAGCCACGGTGTAACCGTTGTGGCCGGTGCTGATCAGCTCGAAACCGCTGCCTTCCAGCAACCGCGCAAAACCGCTCTGCGCGGTGTAACTGCCTTGCAGGCCGGGGCTCTGGCGATTGCCCAATTGCGCCGGATCGAACGACAGCGGCACGCCGACGCTGACCGCAAATTGCGCCAGCACATGGCTGAGTAGGCCGGGGCCGATGTTGACGCTGCGGCTGGCGCTTTCACTGACGCTGTCGGCGGCGTGGGCGGCGGTCGGCAGCAGTGCGCTGAAGGCCAGGGCCAGGCTCAGGTTCAAGGCTTTGAGCGCAAACGTGGCGGGGCGGGGCGATGGCATTGCGGTCATTCGGTGTTCCTGTCGGGGGCGTGGAATTGAAAGGTCTATCCACTCACCGGACGAGACGCGAAAAGGTATCAGTGAATATTGAAAATATTTTCCGAGGGCTCAGACACGGGGCTCCACCGACAGCCAATAACGGGTCAGGCTGTTGATGTTCAGCGGCAACGTATCGCCGAGCAAACGCAGGCTGGCGTCGGTGTCGCGCAGGGAAAACGCCCCGGACACGCGCATCGCCGCCACATCCGGATGACAGCGCAGCACGCCCCGGCGATAGCGGCTCAGCTCGCCGAGCAATTCGTCCAGACGCATGTTGCTGGCCAGCAGCATGCCTTTGTCCCAGGCCAGGGACGCGGTGTCGAAGGTTTCGGCGCTGTCGAAGCTGTTGAGCTTGAAGCGCTGGCGCTCGCCCGCCTGAAGAATCGCACTCTGCTTGAGCAGTTGCGGGGTGATCTGAACCTGGCCTTCGAGCACCGACACCTGGCTGCGTGGGCCCTCGGTGCGCACGCAGAATCGTGTGCCCAGTGCGCGGGCCACGCCTTGCGGGGTTTCGACAATGAACGGACGGGCGCTGGTGTCTGCGGCGGTGTTGATCAGCACTTCGCCGTTGAGCAGCAGAACGCGACGCTCCACCGGGCTGAAAGCGATGTCCACGGCGCTGTCGGTGTTGAGCACCAGTTGAGTGCCGTCCGGCAATTGCAGGTTCTTCTGCTCGCCGACAGCGGTGCGCTGGTCGGCGGTCCATTGCTGCCACGGCACATGCTGCGAGGCGATGCCCAACGGCCCGGCCATCAACAGCAAGCCGAGGCGGGTGAGGGTCTGGCGACGGCTCAGGCCTTCTTTGCGGGACGCGCGTTTCAAGGTCTGGAGCGCGACGTTGGCCGGCACGCTGCGCAAGTCCCCCAACAGCGCTTCGGCCCGTTGCCAGGCGATGGCGTGCTCGGCGCTGCGGGTGCGCCATTGGGCGATGGCCTGGTGGTCGGACGGGGTCGCGGTGCCGGAATGCAGTTGCACCAGCCAGTCGGCGGCTTCGCCGAGAATCTGCGGATTGATCATCGACGAATTCATCAGGCGACACTCAGGCAGGCAATGAACGCGGCACGCATGTGCCGTTTGACGGTGATCAGCGAAACATTCAGGCGCGTGGCGATCTGCGCGTAGGTCAGGCCTTCGATCTGCGACAGCAGGAAGGTCTCGCGGGTTTGCTCGGGCAGTTCGCGCAGCAGCGCTTCGATGCGCCACAGGGTTTCGAGGATCAGGTAGCGGGTTTCCGGCGACGGCACTTCGGCGGCGGGCAGGTGCGCGATGGTTTCCAGGTACGCGCGCTCCAGGTCCTGACGCCGCCAGCGATCGATCATCAGGCCTTTGGCGATGTGCGTCAGCAGCGCCCGGGGCTCGTTGCCGAGCGGCTTGATCACCTGACGGGTGAGCAGGCGCAGGAACGTATCGTGGGCCAGATCGGCCGCCTCGCAGCGGTTGCCCAACTTGCGCTGCAGCCAGCCCTGCAGCCACCCGTGGTGTTCGCTGTAGAGCGTCTGGACTTGCTGATTCAACGGCTGATCGAGGGACGACATGGAGGGCAGGTACTCGTTTCGGGCGTCCGTTGCCAGAGATGCAATCGAGAGTGCGATTAGGGTGCAATTAAGAATTGATCGCATTCTAGTGGCGCGCAACGAGTGCTGGCAATTGCCCATTCACACTTTCTTTTCTGACACCCGCGCAGTGGCCTACCCATCTTCCGGGAGATTGGCTATTTGCCGGTCCGAACACCGGGACTAACGTAGCCCCACATTCACTTGCCCCGGAGAGTCGCCATGAAACCTCGTATCGATTTCTACACCGCGTCCCCAGATGCCCTGAAAGCGATGATCGCCCTGGAAACCGCCGTCTCGAAATTGCCGCTGGAAAAGACCCTGATCGAACTGGTCAAGCTGCGCGCTTCGCAGATCAACGGCTGCGCGTTCTGCATCGACATGCACACCGCCGACGCGATCAAGGGCGGCGAAACCCCGCGCCGGTTGTTCGCCGTGACCGCATGGCGTGAAGCGCCGTTTTTCACTGAACGTGAACGCGCCGCGCTGTTGTGGACCGAAACCCTGACCCAGCTGAGCCTGACCCACGCCCCGGACGAAGACTACGAAGTGGTCGCTGCGCAGTTCTCGCCCCAGGAAATGGTCGACCTGACGGTCGCGATCAGCACCATCAACAGCTGGAACCGTCTGGCCGTTGGCTTCCGTAAAACCCCACAGGCCTGATCGATCAATGTGCATCGGCACTCGGCGCGGCCGGTGGTTGCACCTTGCGCATCAAGGGCACCATCGCCGTGGCGATGCCGAAGCACACCATGATCATCAGGAACGTGTCGCCGTAGGTTTGCGTCTGCGCTTCACGGTAGGTCAGCAGCCACAGCTGACGCAGGCTGGCGGTGAGGCCGACATCGCCGCTCTGACCCAGCGCGGCAAAGTTGCCGCCGACCTGGGCCAGCCACTGATTCACTGCTTCGTTGCTGCTGTTCAGATGCTCCGCCAACCGGGTGAAGTGCAGGTTGGTGCGGTCGTTGAGAATGGTCGCGCACGCCGCAATTCCGATTGCACCGCCCAGATTGCGCATCAGGTTGAACAGGCCCGACGCATGCTTGAGCCGCGCCGGTGCCAGGCCACCCAACGTCAACGTTACTGCCGGCGGCACCGCCAGTTGCTGGGCGATTCCGCGCAGGGCTTGTGGCAGCAGCAATTCTCCGGCGCCCCAGTCATGGGTGATCGGACTGAATTCCCACATCGACAAGGCGAACAACGCCAGGCCCGCCATCATGATCCAGCGCAGATCGATGCGATTGGCCAGAAAGGCGTACAGCGGAATCGCCATGATCTGGAACACCCCGGTGGAGAAAACCGCCAGACCAATGTCCAGTGCCCCGTAGCCGCGCACCCGGCCGAGAAACAGCGGCGTCAGGTAAATCGTCGCGAACAGGCCGATCCCGGTGACGAAGGAAAAGAAGCAGCCGAGGGCGAAATTGCGATCCTTGAGCGCGCGCAGGTCGACGATCGGATTGGCCACGTGCAGCGTGCGGCCGATGAAGGCCAGCCCCGCGAGGCCACTGATCCATGCGGTGGTCAGGATGGTCTGGTCGCTGAACCAGTTCCAGCGCGGGCCTTCCTCGAGGGTGTATTCCAGGCAACCGAGAAACAGCGCCAGAAACACCATGCTCAAATAGTCCGCGCCCTTGAGCAGTGACAGTTCCGGCTGGTCGATCTTCACCAGCATCGGCACCGCCACGGCGACGAAAATCCCCGGCACCAGATTGATGTAGAACAGCCAGTGCCAGGAGGAAATGTCGGTGATCCAGCCGCCGATCACTGGGCCCAATGTTGGCGCCAGCGAAGCCACGGCGCCGATGGTCGCGGCGGCGATTACCCGCTGTTTGCCGGTGAAGAAAAAGAACGCGGTGGTGAACACCAGCGGAATCATCGACCCACCGAGAAACCCTTGCAGCGCGCGAAAGGCGATCATGCTCTGGATGTTCCAGGCGATGCCGCAGAGCAGGCTGGCGAGGGTGAAGCCGACCGCCGAGGCGCAGAACAGCCAGCGCGTGGAGAACACTCGCGACAGCCAGCCCGACAGCGGAATCACGATGATCTCGGCGATCAAGTAACTGGTCTGCACCCACGCCGTTTCATCGGTGCCGGCGGACAACCCGCCGCCGATATCGCGCAGCGAGGCCGAGACGATCTGGATGTCCAGCAGCGCGATGAACATGCCGATGCACATCGTGGCGAAGGCGAACACTTTGGTCGCCGTCGCCATCTCGGCGGCATTGAATGGCTGCGCGGAGGCGGTGAGGGCGGTGCTCATGGCGCGCTGGCCACAGCCGTGGTTTCAGGTTGGGCGCGGGTGTCGACTTCAGCGGTCACCGACAGGCCCGGACGCAGGTGGCCGAGCACGCCGTCCGCCGGGTCGAGCAGGATCCGCACGGGTACACGCTGGACGATTTTGGTGAAGTTGCCGGTGGCGTTTTCCGGCGGCAGCACACTGAACTGCGAACCGGTGGCCGGGGCGAGGCTATCGAGGCGACCGTGGAATTCCTGGCCGGACAATACGTCGGCGCGGATGCTCACGCGCTGGCCGGGTTTCATCCGCGCCAGTTGGTCTTCCTTGAAATTGGCATCGACCCACAGGCCGCTGGCCGGCACCACCGACAACTGTTGCGAACCGGCCTGGGCATAAGCGCCGACCCGCGCGCGGCGGTTGCCGATCACGCCGTCAACTGGAGCACGCAGTTCGGTGTAGCCGAGGTTGAGTTGCGCCAGATCACGCTCGGCCCGGGCTTGCTGGAGGGCGGCGCGGGCCTGTTGTTTCTGGGTTTCAATCACCGCGAGTTGGCGTTGCGCGGCCAGCAGTTCGGCCTGGGCCTTGGCGCTCAAGGCTTGCGCGGTCTTGAAGGTGGCGTCGGCCCGTTGCGCGCTTTCTACCGAGACTGCATTGGTGGTCACCAGGCGCTTGTAGCGGGCGTTGTCGTCCCGCGAACGAGCGGTTTCAGCGCTGGCGGCATCGATGCCGGCGCGGGCCTGACCGATCACCGCTTGCTGCAGTTGTTCGGTGGGCATCGAGGTTAGCCAGCAGCGCTTCCTCAGCGGCGACCGCGCCTTCAGCCTTGGCCAGATTGGCGCGGTAGTCGCGGGCGTCGAGGCGGATCAGCACGTCGCCGGCCTTCACCTTCTGGTTGTCGCTGACCAGCACTTCCTCGATGTAACCGGCGACTTTCGGTCCGATCACCGTCACGTCGCCGCCGATGTAGGCATCGTCGGTTTCCTCGAGAAATCGCCCCGTGCTGCCCCACCAATGCACGGCATACAGGCCGGCGAACACCAGCGAGGCCAAACCCGCAGTGGGCAACAGCAGGCGTTTGAGCAGGGGAGGTTTTGGAGCACTGACCGGAGCGGCGAGATCGGGTTCTACGGTGGGCATGCTGGTCATGGCGTAATACCTGAGAAAGCAGAATGGCTATTACGACCGTAATATGACGCGAGTAATATTTTGTGGCAATTGATTTTTGTCGCCGATCGTCAGTTGCTTACTTGAGCCAGGCGCCGGGTGTGCTGCCGGTCATGGATTTGAAGAACGCAATGAATGCGCTGTCGCTGGCGAAGTCCAGTTCAAACGCGCAGTAGCCGAGGTTGCGCCCGGTGGCGAGCAATTCCATCGCGCGCATCAGCCGCCACTGTTGGCGCCATTGCTGATAGCTCATGCCGGTTTCGCGCTGGAAGATCCGGCCGATGGTGCGGCTGCTGGCGCCGATCTGTTGCTCAAGCACTTGCAGTTCTGGTGGCAGTCGCTCGGGTTGTGCCAGCAGGAGCGCCAGGCGCTTGTCTTCCGGCAGGGGCAGGAGCATCGGTTGCTGCGCCGCATCACGGATTTCACTCAGGCACAGCCCCAGCAAATGGACAAATTTGCCTTGCTGCCAATCGGTGGCGAAATCGGCAATCGCCATCGGTTCCAGCACCGCGCGCAGCAACGGGCTGACCTCAATCACGCAAACCTGTTGCGGCAGCTCACAGCACAACTCGGGCGTCAGGTAGATGGAGCGGTAATCGACACTTTGCTGCATCACCGCCCGATGCGTGACGCCACCGGGAATCCACGCCGCCCGCGACGGCGGCAGCAGGCACAACTGCTGCGCCAGGGTGATGCGGGTGCAGCCCTGTCGGGTGTAGAGCAGTTGCCCGCGCTGATGCCGATGCAGGCCGGAGTCGTGATCGCGGAGGGTAGAGGCGATGCCGATCACCGGCGCCGGGAAGCGATCAGGGTCAAAACGATCGTGGGCTTCGAGCCAGGCCATGGTTTGTCCGATTTCAACGATAAATTGTCAGGATTCGGATAATACGTCAGCCACCGTTTTTTAAACTCCCCGGCGTTTTTGTTGAGGAGTCTTGGTGATGGACCAAAGAAAGTTGTTGATGTTGGCGATTGCACTGCTGATGTTCCCGCAAATCGCCCAGACCTTGTTCAGCCCGGCGCTGGGGGATATCGGCCGGGCATTTGATGTCGGCCCGCAAGCAGCGGCGCAAATCCTGTCGGTGTACTTCCTGGCGTTCGCGTTGGGTGTGGTGACGTGGGGGCGGGTGTGCGACCGGATCGGCCGCCGGCCCTCGATGCTCGCCGGTCTGGCGATTTATGTTTTTGCCTGCGTACTCGGTTTGAGCGTTCGCAGTTTCAACGGCTTGTTGATGGCCCAGGCACTGGCGGCATTCGGCGCTGCGGTTGGCTCGGTGGTGACCCAGACGTTGTTGCGCGATCGTTTTCGCGGGAGCGAACTGGCCCAGGTCTTTTCTCTGGCAGGCATGGCGCTGGCGGCCAGCCCAGCCATCGGTTTGTTCAGCGGGGCGAGTCTGGTTCAGGGCTTCGGCTATCGCGGCGTACTCGTTGCGTTGTTGTTGCTGGCGTCGGTCTTGTGGCTCTGGAGCTGGCGCGCCTTGCCGGAAACCCGTCCACCACAACTGACCTCCGTCGGCCTGTTCGCAACCATGGGCGATATGCTGCGCGATCCCGGCATCTGGCGTTCGGCTTTGTGGATCGCCTCATTCAATGTTGCGTTGTTCAGTTATTACAGCCTCGGACCGTTTCTGTTCGAGCGACTTGGGCTGAGCAGTTCAGCGTTCGGCTACAGCGGCGTGATGCTCGCGTTGGCCTCAGGTTTTGGAGCATGGCTCAACAAATGCTTGCTGCGCATCGGCTGCAGTCCGCTGCAGTTGATTCGCCTTGCGGCCGTCACCGGTTTGCTCGGTGGCATCGGCGTGTGGCTGTTGCAGGCGCACATCTGGTTCGTGCTGCCGATGCTGCTGGTGGTACTGGCGTTCGGCATGGCGATTCCGAACATTCTGGGAGCAGCCTTGAGCAATTACACGGATCGCTTGGGTACCGCCGGCGCGTTGCTGGGGCTGTTTTACTACCTGTTGATCGGCGGAGGATTGATGTTGGCAGCCTGGTCTCAGGCCCTCGGGGAAACCCTGATGATCTGCAACTTGCTGGCGTTATCGCTGGCGATCCGCGCTAAAAGGGCATTTGTTTAAGAAATGTAAGCAGCGTAGGAAGCGTCTTGCATTTGTGTAGGAAGGCTCTGCTATCACCGCAATTGATGGGGTGGCATTACGCCAGTTGATTGCAAGGATGTTGAGTGCCGTATTCGCTTTGCGCTGTTTCCAGTAGTCGTTCCCTGCCGCGCCCGCTGTTGTCGGCCTTGTTGTTGAGTGTGTGTGCGCCCAGCGTTCTCGCCGTCGAAGCGCCAGCCCCTGGCCAGGAAGTGCTGCGCCAGCAACAACTGCAACAGCGCGATCTGCAACAACTGCAACTCGAACAGCGCAAGCGGCAACTGGAGCGCGGCGCGTTCGGCCCGACGCCTGCTACCCCGGCCATTCCTGAGTCGATCAACCCCGACGAACGCTGCTGGCCCTTGAGCGGCACGCGGATCGGCGGCGTCACGCTGATCGATAAAGACCAACTCAACGCCCGGATCAAACCGCTGCTGGCGCCGTGCATGGGCGTCGGCCAGATCAACCATTTGCTGGCGACCATCACCGCGCTGTACGTGGAGAAGGGCTACGTCGCCAGCCGGCCGTACCTGAGCAGTGCGCCGGCGGCGGGGCAGTCGCTGGATATCCTGATCGACGAAGGCTACATCGAGTCAATCGAACTGGCCGACCAAAGCCTGCCGGTGTCTCTCGGCGGTGCTTTCCCGGGGATGCTCGGCAAGCCGCTGAACCTGCGGGATCTGGAGCAGGGGCTGGATCAGCTGAACCGTCTGCGCTCGCTCGACCTGACCGCCGACATCGCCCCCGGCAGCCAGCCCGGTGCGACAAAAATCATCTTGCGTTCACGTACTTCCGGGCAGTCACGCTGGGCCCTCGGTGCCGGTTTCGACAACCTAGGCAGTGCCAGCACCGGTCGCGATCGCGACACGCTGAGCCTGACCCTCGACAGCCCGCTCGAACTCAACGACCTGTTGAGCCTCAGCGCCAGCGACACCCTCAATCAGGGCGACCGCTACAGCCGCAACGCCAGCCTCTATTACGCGATTCCCTACGGTTACTGGACGTTCAGCACCTTCGCCAGCCACGCCGAATACCGCGCGCCGTTCAAACTCAGCACGGCGACCCTGCACAGCACCGGCATCACCGATCAGCTCAGCCTGCGCGCCGACCGGGTGTTGTGGCGTGACCAGAGCCATCAGCTCAGTGCCAACCTGCAACTGGCGCACAAGGACGTCGACAGCTATCTGGAAAATGTCCGCCTCGGTATTCAAAGCCCGACTCTGACTGTGGCCGAAGCGGGGCTCAATCTGTTCTGGCTCGACCGCGCGGTATGGAACCTCGACGTCAATTACGCCCAGGGTTTAAGCGGGTTCGGTGCCGACGACGATGCCGATCGTCAGGTCAAAAACCTGCCCAAGGCACAGTTTCGCAAGTACCGCGCCGGCCTCAGCCAATGGCGCAACGGCCAGCTCGGCGCGCAAGCCT
>RXPK01000217.1:2599737-2639178 GCA_004143645.1 Protaetia brevitarsis
ACCTATCCACTAACCTTTCAAGAGTTTTGAGTAAAAAGGAGGATAGGCTTATTGATCTGTATGACTTCGGCGTTTGATCGGATACTTTTACCTACCTTAGGTAGATATACCACCTTCACCTTTTGCCATGCAGTTGGGACGTATCCCTAGGCTATACATGCTCTGAAGATTTTCTTCATCAGTACTCTATCCCATTCTGACGTAGGGCAGGGAATATTTCATCCGTGCTGCAGATTTGAAAGGGCAGAAAATCTGCTTAGCGCCCACTTGACTCTCGTGGTTTCGTGATTTCTGCGGCCCAGCCTCCAGTCTTGTCTTTTCGGCTCTCTGGCGTACGATCTGCTACGGCCGGCCACGGAGCACCAGTCAGAATTTTTGCGGACGGAAAGTGAACCTTTTAGCAATTCCTCGATGCTCTCTTTATGAGTGCTTGTGTAGGCTCCTTCATTTCTTTTGATGAAGCCACCTCGGTCGCAGCACAACCATCCTTGGCTTAGGAATCTTTATGGATTCGTGAGCAAGCCGGAGCTTTCGTTCAGCTCCTCGCAAAACTTCCTCCATGGAGTCCCTTTGCCTTGCGGATTTCTTTGTCGTACTGTGTCGGTTTACTTTTATAAGTATCCCAGCTGTGGTTCGGACTTGGCTTTTGTTGAACAGCCTAGGAACGTCGGCCTCAGATGCTTTAAGTTCTTGTTCCACCCTGCTTTTTGGCGCCCTTATAGCGTCTTGTTTTTTCTGGGGCAGTTTTTCCGTGTATGCTGCCATAATGGCGTCATGCGCTTGTTTGCCGCTAGTTCTAACCCATCTATTACCCCACAGGTACCTTCCTCGAGAGACTCCCTGAGGGATATACATATCCTTGCCAGTTTGTCTCCCTTGGATTTCTGTTACTTGACCTCGTTGATGAGTAACATTTAGGTTAATCTTTGTTGTCGATTGGCCGAACACGATGGGTTCCTCCGACACATGCCATCCCTTATTGGCCGTCAATCATTTCTACCTGAGGTAAGCCGTAACATCTAACACTTCCTTCTGGATCTTATGACGAACGTTGTCCCGTGCCTACATTGGCTACCTCCAACCCTGTTGAAAAGATAATTTGATGAGTGACTCCCTTCGTCGTTGGTGTTAGTCTCCCCCATGCGTATGGTTGTGCGTTTGCGCCGCTCCCTATTATCACTTGGAGGGCCCTTTTCCTCCCATATGCAGCTATAGTATTATTATGGAGGGTGGGCACTCCTTGTCCTCGCGGGAAGTAGGCCGAGCAGATGATCCAGCTTTTTGGTTCCTTCTCCGTCTTGGCCGTAAGGATTCCTGTAATCACATCGTCGGTGCAAAGCACCGGGATAGTGTACAAGTAACCCTCGTGCTGTGTACTATTCATTGCTCTTGGCCTTAAGTGACCTAGGATTGTATATACTTTTCTTGTTGTGGTGTTTAATCTGCAACTTTTCCTTTTATTAACTCACGGTTCCTGAAGTAGTGCACAATCCAGACTTTCGTTGTCGAACCTCTTTTTTTTTTTGCTTAAGCTTTTGCTGCTGGATGTTGCCTGCAGGACTTGTATCTCTCTTTCCTAGGGAGGGTTCTGTGTCGGGCTTCGTCCTCCGCAGCCTTGTCTACCTCCATTGGAGCAGCCACCCTCGTGGCAAGATGCCGTCTGAGGGGACTAACTTGCGCTTTCGGGAGGACTGCTCTCCGATGGGGCAGCGTCCATTGCCGCTTCCATTCCCTGGGCACAATACCTTTGGGGTCCGTCGGCGCGTTTTGGAACAGGTGGCGTCTCCCTCGTCTGTCTGCTCTATTCCAGACTGCCTTCTTTGACCCGGAATTTGAGTTTTCCTAGGCCAAAGTACGGTTGGAGATCCAGTTTCTTTGACGTTGCAGGGTCTAATTCTTAAATTAATGAAATAAAAGCGATAAATGAAGCGATCGCAATCCAACGGCAACAGTCTTATTTTGAAGACAAAATCCCTGATGGTTGTTTTGATGGTGGTGAAAACAGCGAAGATGTGATTTATATACCTCTGCTAAATTTTAGGGAAATATTCAGCGTCTTTTTTTTTTCAAGTCCGTTTCGAAGTTACTCATGAATAAATTAGCCATGAACGGAGACAATGGGTTCGTTCCTTGCGATTATTCAAACCACTTTACTTTACCACTTTACCACTTACAAACCGAACCGAACCAAACCGAACAAAACCGAATCGAATGGAAAGGAAAGACTGGATCAAAACGGAATAGATCACAATAGAATAAAATAGCGTTTTATATTAAGATCCAGCATACATAGCCACTACACCTGAAGCTAAATGCCCAATAAATATGTACTTAGACAGTTCTGTAAAAATAACAATAACCGACCAAACACAGAGAGACACATTGTATCAATAAATGCATGACGGAACTCTCTGTAGAAACAAATAAAAAACTTGGAAACAGCCAAAACACCTACTCATATTACTATTGCTGATAAGTACAGTCCATAGAATTCGTTACTCATCAAATTCTCAATAATTTCATCATCTGTTAAAGAACGATTCCGGTTTATATGATTTTTTTTTCTCTCCTTTGACGGTAGCCTTAATTAGTTTTTATCGTCACAGAGCGGCCAACATAAATTATTATTATGTCTACCAGTGAATTAAATCGTTTAGTTTTAATTGAATTTCACTCGGTGTGTCGCCTCTTACTCAATTTAGTGTAGAGATAAAGAGACAAAAATTCGACGCTCCAGAAATGCAATAGGCAAATAAGAACCGTCACTGAACCGTCCGAAAACGTTTAAATTAATATTTTATCTGCTTAATTCCACAACACACGTGGCTAGCACGATATTTTGGACTGAATAGTCGAGCGAATCAAAATATATCAATCAATATTGTGAGAGAGAATCTCAAATGGACTGTTATCCTGTGATTGGAATGCTCGCGGACATTCTACAACTGTATCCTTATACATATTATTTTACTTGGCGTAAATGCTACGCGGACAATTACAAACATATTATGCATATAACGGACGTAATATTATATACCGGTTGTTTAATTGTACATGACGGTTCGTTGACCGGTTAAGTTTGCGCAGTAGCTATGCTGTCTTTACATGCGACTTGTTATTTTAACAAATACTCTTATATGCAGCTTAAAATCTTCATGAAGTCGTTACATATAATAGTTTATTGGTGATTGCTTGTTTTTATATTATAATTAGAACTTTTCATTTTACTACTAAAAAAAAACTCTCAATGGTTTTATATGATTAATTTAATTATGTTATGCTTAAGAATTCGTATTTATTCATAAGTCTATTATTTCAATATTTCCCTAAAAGAAACGATCGTTTACTGATAATTTAAGTTGAATAATAATGATATTTTGTTTAAGGTTTATAATCGAATCATCACTATAAACAATTTAAACAAATGATAGAGGTTAGTTGTAAAGATAAGGTAACAAAAATACTCCAAACTGTGGTATTGATAATGCCTGTAAACTTTTCCTAGACTCCTCACCACAATATGCACTAACTGACGTACGTTCGATAGCCAAGCTTCACACAGCAGAAACACTGAACTAAATAACTACACTAAACTACCTTAATTTATACTTAAAAGTATCATGTGAAGATCACGGTCATGGCTGACTGCCGTCATGCTTAACTAGTCTTAATCTAGCCGTCTAATCTACTACTTAGTTTAATAACGTAAAGACAAGAGTTAGGGTCTAATCGAATTCATTAATATGTTTGTTTTTATATTTTCCATACCCTCAAACAATTAATTGTGCACATAGTTTTTATGTTTTTAACTAACTTTATATTGTCAACTTTATGGTTTTCTTCTTGGCATATGAGGTACACTAGATTGTCAAACCTTCTAAATTTAAGATAGCACATGCTCCTTGCATGCGTTTAATTGATATTTTGTTTGCCAATATATGTATGATCACAATCTTACAGATATTTAAAATACTGATTTGTCAAATTATCTTACTGATTTTAGGGTTACCTAAGGATTTTAAGACTATTATTTGAAGTAGTTTCTATGTCAAGATTGAATTAGAGAAATTTTGGTAGCTGCTTCTTGAACTGGATAAAATGGTATTTGACATATTCTTATTTTTCCTGTCACTGATTTAAGTCCTCACATTTTTATTCTTATTTTGTTTTTATTTTTCTAATGGTATTATACTAGCGTTTCTGAGAATTCATTAAATGCAGCGATTTAATAATTTCTTTAAGTTCTTTATTATCGTCTGTAATAGAGGAAAATTAATAGCGATATACCAAAAAGTTAATAGCTGCTAGTTTGTTTTTCCATGATGGTAATCTTGAAATAAATTCTGTTATTAGTAGTGGTCTTTCTACATATGTCTATTTCTAATTTATTTTTATTTCTTATACTAATATATTTAGAAAAGCATTCCTATTGTTTGTTTCCTTTCATGGTTAAACTTAATTGGAAGGGATTTTGAATTTAGCTGTTCAAGAAAAATGTCTAATTGAGCACTTACAGTATCAAAACCAAAAAATGTCATCGACGTATTAATGCAACCGGCAAATATGCCAAAGTATTCTGAAGATCGGTTCAAATTTTCCATAAAGAGGTTAGCTTGAAGGGAGATAAGCTGTTACAGTCATTGGGTTGCAAAGGTACTGTGATTTGAAAGCAATTTGTTCATGCGAGCTTCTGCCCAGAAATGAAAATATCAACTTTCATACTGCCCAACTGATGCCTTTCAGAATTCTTCTAAGTAAGTCAAGTGATATCAACGGGAGCTGGGAATCAGTGAGCTTACATCAAATGAACTAAAATCATGTCAGTAAGTTCAATCGTTTTTAATCTTTTCAATGACCCGTATGATTTTTTAAATTGCTAAATCGGGGGTTGCCAGGTAAGATTAAATTTGTCAGTACCATTGGACAGTATTGTAAGTGGACTATTAATATTGAGCAATGGGTCTCATGCTCTTTCCCTGTTTAGTATCTTAGGTAAACAATACTCCTGGTAACCTGGTTTGATACAGTTGGTCTATATTTAGTTATCATTAACAAATTCTTAATGTTAAAGAGTAAAATACCGTTAATTCCCGTTTCCATTTAAATTTGATTTATAATCCACATTTACTTGATTTGCAATGTCAAGTTAAATTTTCCTGGAGAAACTGTGTTTTCCTTATAATCGACTATTTCTTACACAACACTTTGATGTCGACCATCGTTTGATTCGTGTCCAAGTAGTAACAGGAATTTTTACAGTTCTCGCAGTGTCACATGTGAAGTACGGATTTGAAAGGCTCATATTAATTACAATTTGAATATAGTCAAGGTAGTGATTCTATCAGATGTTTGTTATTTCAAATCTGAGATTTAAAAAAAAAAGTTGAGATTAAAATTTATTGACGATATAATGATCAATTCGAATTTTTTGTTTATTTTTTTTTATTTTATTATATATGTTACTGGACAAACTACAAAGTACCAGAGCTAATCGAATTTTACATATGAACAGTGATTTATAATCTCTAATGTATACTAAGGTTATTTTGATCGCCCTCAGTTCGATTCTTCCCATAGTGGGCGTTTGGTACATCGCGTGTAAACAGCAAATTCAAACTGCCACGTGCGATGAAAGATTTCACATCTTTTATGGTCTTATATTTTTTCTTGAGTATATTCTGAGTTGACGTAGTAAGTGCTAAATCGTTAAAGGAGGTTTTTACTATGGGTAATGACAAATACGTGGTTTTTTTAAAGATTTGCGACGTCGTTTTGTCTCTCCTCTCTGTTATTCTTCAATGTGCTGTAAGCCTGCGCCTTTCCTTTATATGGAAACCACTAATAGTGCTGTTTTCAAGTCGGGGGAAAGGAATTCTGTATGTAATTATCGTCCTATTGCGCTGTTGAACAATTTTGCGAAGGTCTTTGAGAGGTACATATACAGAAACATTTGCACTGCGACCAGACCCTGGATATCTGCCGACCAACATGGATTTCTACCTCAAAGGTCCAGAATTACGAATTTAACAACTATAACTCAATTTATTGCGGAGAAAATTTGACGTTTTGTATACTGATATGGCGAAGGCGTTCGATCGCATTGATCATGCAGTTCTTCTATACAGAATGGATAGATTTGGATTCTCCCCGAAACTTTTGTCATTTTTTTAAAACTATTTGTCTGACAGAAAGTGCTATGTGGCTTGTTTGGATTATCAATCGAATTATTTTCCCCAATATCTGGAGTATCACAAGGCAGCAATTTGGGGCCCCTACTTTTTCTTACCTTTTACCTTATCTTTTATCAATGATGCGGTGCGATATGTTATCCTGTGCAAAGTTATTATTTGCGGATGACTTGAAAATATATGCAGCAGTACGCAATGTTCAAGATTGCGAATATCTTCAAGACCAACTTCTAGCGCTTCTTACTTAGTATAACGCTAGCAGGCTTAGCGTGAACGTGGATAAGTGCAGAGTGACCTACAGTCGCAAATCAAAACCGAAATAGAAAAAAAAAGTTTCAAACAAAACACATACTTGATGGGTGATCTGCAATACAAAATGGGGTTTCCATTTAGATTTCAAGTTGTGCCCCTCCTACTCTGGGGGGGGGGGGGAAGTGGGGACGAGTTCCACATTCAGGGAGCCTACATTAGCAATTTATAAAGGTCTTTTTTGATTTGATGCTGTTTTAAAGATATTCCGTTGTCTCAAGGTAAAAAACTTACCCTGTACTTATAATGTTTTATTTTTAAAGTTTGCTATGACTTGCTTCATTCTTGAACATATTTTAGAGCTTTATGTTAATAAATACATAACAGTTTATTTTTTTTTTTCAGCATATCAATAATTTGGCTTGTAGATTACAATTAATGGGCTCAGTTATGTAGGCCGTTCTACAGGTACACTGCAATGGTATGTATAAAGTCACTTTTCATCGGTGTAATTTTTTTTTGTTAATAGTATTTTTGATTCTTCTTGCCGATTTTTGAAATCCCCATTTGCGTTTTTAATACGAATTGTTATAATTAGCTCTAAGACAGTGTATCACAAACTTATTTCCCTTCCAATATTTAAATAGCTACAATGAGTACCTTACCTAGTAATGCGAATAGGTAAAATTCTTACTCATAATAATCATTTATGTAGGGTGCAATAATGTCTGCGGTATTACTTGTTGGTTCTCATTTTAGTGGAATGACTTTCCTATTAATGTAATTTTCTATTATATATTTTAGCACTTAAGCATCGGTTATGACCACAACGCCATATAATATTTTATAGTAGATATATTCCAATCAAATTGCAAAAAAAAAAATCGGTTTAACACAGTTTATTAATAATTGACAAAAAAGAAAACTGCAAAAAAAAATACTGGCGGCAATTAATGTTATAGTTGCTAATATATAAACATTTCCACTATTATTTTGATTCAATCGAATTTGACCGGTTCACTAGTCCCTACCGATTAATCGCTGTGACGCGGTTAACCGTTATAATACCGGTTATCCGGTTAAAAATGTATCAACACTAGTAGGAACCGTTACCGCAAGTCTCTTGCATTTGTGTTTTTTAGATCTTTTATGGTGTTTTGCTACTTTCTGTGTGATCTGTTGGAAAAAGTGAAAGCGTGAAGCCGCTTGATAGAGAAGGTTGTTTATTTCAGCCAATTTCTTCATCAGTCACGTCCGCATCTATCAGTAAATATGCAGGAATCAAGACAGACTTTTACAGACAAGTATACTTGCTCTTTAATCCTTCTCCCCAAATAACATTCATAAGTATTTTATATTTAATTTGCTATTTAAATCTACAATATTCATTTTTGTTTGAACGAACGCGTGGTTCGTTTTAGCATATTTTTCCTTGCAAGTCTACATTACCGGCGTGCCTACGCAGCGCAGTGCAAACTGGACCTGACAAATGGTGCCAGTCCAGGCGGGCATTTTTCCATCTGGTCACTAAAAATAAACAACCTGTTTTCACAGCTATTTTGTCGACTTACGATATGCCCACATATATCGTCCCATACAATTACATACATACGTACGTGATTTCATTTTGTTACCGAAACGAAAGCGACAAAAAAAAAGTCAGCGGCTGTGAGTAACGCAAACGTTTTCATTACCTGCTGCGTTGGCACGAACGCAGAGCGGGGCATTTTTTACAGGACAAACGGCCGCTTGTGCGATTGGTTAGTCGCCTCGATACGATATCTAACTCTCGCCTTTGAGTATCCTGACTGGATTATGTAGAATATATTTACGCAAGAAACAAGAATAGCTTTGGACTAGGATATATTATAATAATTAATAATCAATAACTCCATTAATAAAATAATAATATAATAATAATAAGGTGGTTTATGACAAAAGAGGAATACATTTTCAAAACATAACCAAATGTTATAAGAACAACTCTTAATAGTATATGCAAAAGACATATAGAAAATAAAAATAGACAAAGTCCTAATCGTTCACTCTCTGATGCCAAACGGGTTCGAGATCAGCGCACTTACTCAAACGTAGCTGGTCTACCTCTCAAAGCTACAAGGGTGAAAATAAAAGGAGAACGCCAAACGAAGCTACCAAAACCACAACTAAACTATAAATAATATATATGAATACAACAAAATTATACTGTAATAACAAATATAGAGGTATCTATATAGATTCAAATTTTAGTCATAGCCATACGATTCACAATAATATTTTCGTTAGTCGACAGGGAAGGACTCGGAAGCGACAAACGCAGATCAGATGGGACACCGTTATATAACGGACGATATGGTATGGAAAAAGACCTTTTGAACATTTCGAGGTGGTGCCGGGGCGGTGTGAGCAGTCCTCTAATCTAAATATTATTGTATGAACGTCTGCTCTGAAAGTAATCTTTCGATAGAGGATAACTAGGCTTCTTGTGAGTAATGATTTGAAATTAAAACACAGATTGCATGAAAATCAGCCTGCGAGACATATTGAACCAATTAGCTAGTTTAAATGTATAGGAATATGGTCATAGCGACGAAGGCCATAAATAACGCAGGCATTGTAGTTCTGCAGTCGCTGTATTCTCAATCTTCAGAACTGTCAAGACAGGGAAATATACATTCATACAAAAGTTAAACATGCGACAACACAAGTGTCTCACATAAAGCTTCCTCAAATTTATATCCAAGCAGTCCCATACTGCCAAACAGAACCCTCTAAACAGCAACAATGCACGCTCTTATAAGGCGATATAAACATGTTCTTTTAAAACGCCGAAGCTTGAATCCATGAGCAACCCCAGATTCCTGGCATGCTCTGAGATGGTTAGTGCCTCGCTGTTAACAAAAAACTCGTATTTGGTTAATAACTTTAGATTATGTTTTAGCCCTGCCAAAGACCAGGACGCTAGATTTTTTGGAATTAAGACGCAGCGAATGCCGTAAAGATCCGTCAGCAATTCAGGCGATCGTATTAATATTTTGAACAGCAGTCGCGACGGCATTAGGAGGAAACGAGTAATACAACTGCGTATCGTCAGCATACACATGATATTACAGATATACTAAGCATTTAATGATATTAGCAGAATATATAGAATAAAGTAAACGGTCCTAAATGCTACCCTGTGGCACACCCGAAACGATTGCCGATGTCCCCAGACATTCGACCACCGTACGACACCTTACGAGTCTGTTAGATAAATAAGAATGGAAAAAAGTAATAGTGCCTGAGTAAAGCCGATATAATGTAATATGGATAATAAAAGGAAGAATGACAATTGTATCGAAAGCCTTACTGTAATCGAGAAGAACGAGAACAGTGATATCATTATTGTCCGTAGACCCTCAAAATGTCATCAGTAATGTGAGCCAAGGCAGAAGCACAACCCGTACCCCCGACCTAAATCCTGATGTTCAAGAAGGCAAAATATTTATGGTTATCCAAATACAGTTTAATTTGTCGATCAATTATCCGTTCTAACATCCTAGATATAGTAGGTAAAATGGAAATGGGTCTCAGATCGTAACACTGGCAGGGTCATTAACTTATTAGGTAATGTATTATAATACTATCTTTCCAACAATCCGGGAAAATATTTTCTAATAAACAGGTATTAATGATATGGGTAATAACTGGAATTAGATGCGGACAACACAGCCTTAACATTTTTAAAGTAATATCATCATAACCGCACGAATTAGACTTTAGTGAGCGAATAACCATTTCAACCTCAGTCTCCGTTGTCAGCACAAAAGAAAAAGTACTCGCGTGAGCGTATTTTGATTATAGAAATCATGAAGAATCAGGTCAAGCCGTAAGAACCCGCAACAGCTCCAGCGAAATTATCGTTCAAGATATAAAAAGGCAGTAAGTGAGAATTGTCCCATCAAAAACCAGATTTGTGATCCTCAAGCTATTCTTTCACTTCAAAAGTGTTTAACAAAAATTCTTAGATTAGATAAATTAAATATTGGCAAAACTTCGAAATGTCGCAATGATCAGCCAGCTAACTTATTTTTAGCAATCATGGAAGAACAGAAGCACGGTTTATATCGCTTTTCTGAACCAAATCCCCAAAGGTTCCAATAACATTAGTTACTCATGCAATTGTTTAATTTACTGTTACATAAATGTATTATGTAAAAGTTATTGGAATAAACTCAATACTCAACTCAATATTAACAAAAAATTTGGATTTTTTTTTAAGTATCTCAATTTCTCTTGGGTACTTTTACAGGAACATAACTATTTAAAACTTAAAATTAATCATTATTTTTGAGAAACTGTTGCTTTGAAAAAATATCCAAACTTAATTGTGTGAAAAATCTAAAACTCTTATAATCAGCCACTGAAGATCTAATGTCATGTGTTATAATTCCAATGGTTAGCTGTTTCAGTGATTAATTTAACTATTATTATTGCTGTTTATAGACCGCCATCGGGAAACATCGACATATCTTATGGACGTAATTAAATCAGTTAGTGCACATATTAAGTGAAGAAAATGTACTTTCCAGCATCTTTATTAGCGGTGACTTCAACATAAATTTTAACATTAACAGTAAAACGACAAAGAGAATGAAGGATATACTAAAAACGTACAACTTAATACAAGTATTTGACACCGCTTCTAGAATAACTCAGTCTAGTAGCACCTTGATCGACAATGTTTTTACAAACATTAATTGCTGTGATCTTCAAAAAAATACTATCGATCTGGACTTGTCGGATCACTTGGCCTAGATCATACACCGCTCCGAAATCCAATCTTGCTGGAACGATGTCAAAAACTATAAGAAAGATAGAGCCAAACAGTCTCAGTGCATTCAAGCAACTACTTAATGCGGAGCTATACTTACTATCTAACAACCCACAAAATGCTGAAGAACTATATAATCATTTTCACATGATTTTCTTCAGGTGTTTCAATGGTTGCTTTCTTGAAAGAAAGAAAAAGTTAAATAGTAAGAGGCAAAATAGTTATCCAGTTAATGATGACGTAGTGAAACTAAGTAATAGTCTGAATGCTTGGGGGGCTCTTCCAAGAAAAACAAGAAGTGACCAATATTACAAAATATATCGCGAATGTAAACAAGAATACTTGAAAAAGATCACAGAGATGAAACGAAGCTCAAATACTGCATTCATACATTCATCTAATAATAAAACAATAGCAATATGGACGATAATTAATAATGAATCTAAACCAACGAATTCAACCACCCAAAAAGAAACTTCATCCTTGTCTCCCAACGATTTAAATAAATACTTCTGCGATATTGGTGAACGTATTGCAAATAATACTCAATCAACACATTCCTCGGAAGAATTTCTAAGTGCTGTGAAGTTGAACGGTGGCAGCTCCTTCTTTTTTCAACTGATCACTCCCGAGGAAATAGGCAAAATTTTACGAAACATAAGAGGAAAACATACAACATACATTTATCATTTGTCTACTTACGTGTTAAAACAACTCAATGCAGAATTAAGCACACCTCTTTCAAGTATTTTTAATGAATGTGTCGAACAGGGAGTTTTCGAGATTTATAAAGACTGCGAAAAGTATCGCCAATATTGAAAAAGGGAGATAAAAATAAATGTGAAAATTGTCGTCCAATAAGTATTCTCGCCAGCCATTTCTCAAAGATATTTTGAAGAGGCAATCGCATCAAGATTGATTTCATATCTGGAAAAACATAATTATTTATCTCCCGAAACAACATGGATACAGAAAAGGCATTCTACATCAAGCGGATATTAACAAATGATTATAAAACATTATACGAATCCTACGACTCCAGGATGTATTCCAGAATACTTTGCTGGATCTAATAAAGCCTTTGATTCAGTGAGTCATTCGATTTGATGCGAAAGTTAAATACTATGGATAAGGGAAACTACTAAGCTTTGCTACATCTTACTCTCAGCGAAAGAGTCCAACTAACATCTTGGAATGGTTCCTAGTTAGATCTAGGAGTCATCACAATATGGAGTTCCTTCAAGGATTAATACTTGGGCCACTCCTGTTCCTGATATACATTAATGATTTTCCGCATAACATGGATGGAACCGAAATTTGTTTATATGCGGAACGACACGTCACTTTTGGTGCACGCTGAGAACCCTCAAAAACTAAATGAAAAATTCAAGAGGCAGTTGGAATTGCTGAAGAATGCTGACTGCCAACAAATTAAGATTGAATTATGACAAAACACAAAAATATAACCTTCGCACCGATAGCAGTGCTTCATCATGTGGAAAGTTCATTGGAGTAATAGTTGACTCCAAACTGAGATGGATCCAGGATGTGGATGATTTGAGCAGTAGATTGTCATCGGCATTGTATGCCATAAAGAGAATAAAACATACAGCAACGTTGGAAGCTGCAAAAGTTGTCTACTTCTCATATTTCCATTCCCTATGTCTTACCGGAGTCCTTTCTGGGACTTGGCGACGGAGGCCTCGCATAAAATCTTCCTACTGGAGAATAAAACGGAGGCGCTTAGAATCTTGTGCAACCTAAAATATAATCAAAGCTGTAAAACATTCTTCTCTCTTCTGTAATGGTTTTATTATAAAATAAATGCTACTACTACTACTACTACTACTACTACTACTACTAAGTAGACAATAAGGAATGACAATTTTTGAACACTAAAATGTCATTTGAAATCCAGGGCACGTTCCTAGAAACTACCTTGACCTGCTGGTCTATTGTGTTGCTTATTATTTTTCGCTCAATCCCTTTCAGACTGAAGTATAGTTCTGTTATCCAAGCTTTCCAGTCAGTTCTTCGCGGATTACGATAATTTGAATGTTCATGACTCTCTATATGAAAATTGATATATTTAGGATATGAGCAATTCTCCTCATTGGACACATGCCAAGCTATGACGTCCATTTCCTTTGAGTTTTGCTGAAAGGTAGGTTTGGCGGCTACAATGTTGAGTTTGTCTAACGTTATTTGCTCATGTTTGAAATTGTTTAAATGTCTCTGCCTCTTGGTTGTTGTTGTCCTTCCTCAGGTTACGTGGTCTACATTCGTATCATAGGCGATAATGAGCTGTGGTAATTACCTACTGCTGTTGTTTATACAACCCAATTATCGCTGAATGTATTTTAAGTTGCATATTATGATTTATTTCTCCGAACAGCTGATTTTCAATTTACCGAGAATTTTCACAATATTGTTTTGTTTTGTATAAGTTTAGTTGAAGAGTTTATTGTATGATTTTTAATTATGTAGTGTTAAGATTTTTTATTTAATCCAATCATGCAAATATTTATTGTTCGCTTGTGCTGATTTAATGTGTATTCTATTTAATATTGTCGTTGGAATGTAATACGTCTGCGTTGTACGATTTTGAGAGAGGGATTTTTGTAAGAAAAACAATTGTAGGATTTTGTTAAGGATTCCCTTGTTCGACTATGACTATTTGTAATCTTTGTTGCCATTTTGTAATTCATTTTGATATTGAAAATTTAACATTTCTCCTGTAAATATTGTAGTCAATCAAGGAATTTTTATCGTAATAATTGTTAATATATTAAAGTGTGCACTTTATAGATATAAGATCAATTACTGTTTTTTTTTTTTGTTTAGAGATTAAGATTTATTTTAGTTTTTTCTCTCGTTTATTTTTTTAAAGAGTTAATTTTTCTGTTAATCTATTTTGCTGTATCATTTTTATTTTTCAATCACCTCGTTTGGGTGAGTAGAAGCATTGTTCTTTCATTTAGCTTTTTCATTTTTTTTAAATTTCTTGCATTTGTCCACGCTTAGATTATTTTAATTTGTGAAACCACGTGGATAGAAGTTCCAAGATATTGGATAATCTTCCTGAACAAATAGAACCTTTTTTGCTTTGTATAGAAAATAGCATTCCTATTTTAAATTAGAATCAAGTGCAGTTTTTATTTTAGGCCAGAACCTTCAGTTCAAGGTTTTTTTCTGCAATTAGTAATCTGGGTAGTAAATGTCTGTTCTATTTATTTTATTTTAACCTTTTCAATTTTCTGATTAATTAAGAAAGTCTGATTTCATTCACTCACAATTTTTCATGGTTAGATTAAAATTTTAATTCGCGAGGGTAACTCTAAGATTAATCGACGTTGAAGCGGCTTTAGTGTCATACTACGCGAATGTTTATTCACGTTTGAGGTATGGCATCATGTACTGGGGGAATTCCGTAGAAGACGAGAGGACTTCATCCTACAAAAGGCTTTGTGTAAGAGCATGTTTGGTATTGAATCGCGTGATAGGCCCTGCGAAAGAGGGTTCTCTTTGGAATGGACTAAACTACTTATACCTATTATATGATTATATTAAATGTCTCTCTTTACTAAAATGTAATTTTACCGTTTTTTAGCAAAAATATGAACTTTTGACAGGTCATGACACCAGAGGCACAACAAACAGCTATCTTTGCCACCATCTCGCACATTATAAGTAGTAGCTACAAAAATAGCAACTGTACCAATGTATAAAAAATTATATATCATATCCTATATCAATCAAAATCTTCCACTTTTTGCAATTTAAAATATAAAATAAAAGTTTTACCTTCTCGGGTCACTCTGTACAAGACGAGATTTTTTTTACTTGTAACAATAGACTCTAACCTAAATGTTGTGTTTTTAATGGTGTTGGTAAATGTATTTGCATGTATATGTATTCATATTATTTTTTTGACTTGTTCTAAACGTTACGATGTTTATGGAACGCAAATATATTATTATTAGTATTATTATTAATAATAATAGTTTTGTTGTTTTATTTAAAAATCTTTTCGTTGAGCTGGCTAATATTTTTTTCTTTTTCATTTAAAAAAAAATCAGTTTAATTTATTTCAATTAGTACATAGCACTACGTGATGTGTTACAGACAATTAATATTGCATAGTCCTGGCATGTCTTGTAAAACGTCGCTAGTCCATACGTCCATTACCAAACATTGGGAAATTCAACTTCACACATGACGATTATTTTGTATATTTTTCTCAGAATAGTAATTGATATGTTAGCAGCACAGTAAATCTTCGAACATCGCATTGTCCACTTTCTGTTACATCCACAGGATGTGCGTTTGTGGTGCTTCTGTTCATCCAGCCGCGCCGAGTCGGTTAGTGCCGCGCCGCCCCAGTTCAAAAGTTTATTAATGAAACTTGGCAGTGGGCCGCGCTCGACAGGCGACGATGGATCCTAAATAATCCTCATCCGCACCTTTTAGCGTTTCCTTATTGCCGCGCGAAACCGCATATTTGGAATCGCTCCCCGCCCTGGCGACTGAATTGATGCACCGATCGTTACTAGAAAGCGTTTCTCTGACTCTCAATCAGTTCTTTGTATTTTCTGCAAAAGTGTTGTTTTATTTTTTGCTATTGAAAGGATCGCATCTATTCTTTGTCCTTTACTTAAAAAAAAATATTAAATTTAATTTAATTCAATTATTAAAATTATGGGGAAAAATAGGGAAGCAAACGTATATATAAAGAAAAAAATCTTACGTAAAAATAATGTTTTTAATAATAATATGATACTAACAATAACATTTGTTTATTGTCCAACAGTTATAATATGCGGAAAGTGCAGACATATAAAAATCAAAATAAATTGACATAGAATAAACTAGTTATTTTATCATGAAAAATATCATTATGGTGTAGATCAGCGAAGCGGCACATTGTGACCAGTGGCAAAGTTTGTAAGAAAGAAGTGAATCCTAGAAAAGAGTAAAGCCAAGGAAGAGGATGAATGAGAGAAAAGTCTGGAAATGTGAAAATCTACACACAGAAAAACGATTACTGAATGCAAGTGATTCTCACTTGAGTCAAGTAAACGGCACGTTCATATATACGCAAAGAAGTAATTACTCTCAAGCGAAGAATTAGTACATTCTTGAATATGTAAAATAAATATGTAGTGGCATTTAAACACTGTACATACTCATGTATGCGTACGCGTTGCTAGGGTCCCCACCCCTTGCGGGTGTTTGATGCAGATAGTCCTAAATTCACCAATATAGTAAGTCAATTCGCGTATAGCGTTTGCAGTCATGTGCAAGATTCCTACCATTATCCGACCTAAAACTAAATTTAAGCATTTAAATACTTCGACGAATGAAAATTACTATTTGCTTCTCACTAATTATTCCCAAGAAAATAAAATAATTACACAAAAAGGTGTAATTACTTAAACTATAATATTTTTGAATGAAGTAAATGTTACTTGTTGTTAAGTGAAATATAACCAGCGAACATGTTTTTATTTCAATTAAGAAATGGTTTTTCTGTGTGTAGCGGCCACAAGAAAAACCTATCGATAGCTTCCTGGTAATCTACATTTTAGCATATTTTAAGTTAATAATTTATTTTGGCATAAATTCCAAGTTCTCTAGATGAATTTTACCATAGCTTCGGTAACGCTACAGCCAGGTTTATTCATAAATTTGTTTTTTTTTGTGTTATTTTGACGACACACGCTTCAGTTTCAATTCTTAGTATACCGTACCACCATGCTCGGCGCGTTAATTTTATATAATATAAGCCGTGCATTTACTGCGATTGTGGCAGATTTCGCAGTTTCCGTAATTCCGGATTCTCTTCTCACCTCAGGTGTGACATAATAGTTTTTTCCGTTCCTGCATGACAGTAGCTTGTAGTCGCCCTACGAGCTTGACACGGCGCGAGTTTCCGTCTCGTGCTCGGTTTTAGTTCACAATCGCCGCTCAGGCGTGACATTACGCTACCCTCCATCCCTCACCCGATTACAGACTGTAAATACCCCACACGCGTGACACAACGTGATCTTCCGTCTCGTGTTCTGTTGTAGGTTGTAGTCGCCCCTCGGGCGTGGCACGGCACTACACTCCATCCCTTGCTCAATCGCAAACTGTAGGCGCTCCACGGGTGTGACACGGCGTAATCTTCCTTTTCGTGCTCCGTTGTAGTCCGTACTTACGTCTCGACGTGACACGATTCAGTCATCCGCCTCTTGTTCGATTGCCGACGGTGGTCGCCCTACGGGCGTAACACGGCAAGTAACCTCCCTTTTCTCTTTTTTCTCACATCAAGCTATAGTTGGTTGTCGCTCCACGGACGTAACACGGCACTACTCTCTTCCCCCCGCTCAATTAGAGACTGTATACGTCCCACAAGCGTGTTACGGCGTAGTCTTCTGTCTCGTGCTCGGTTGCGGTTCGTCCTTAGGGCTTGACACGGCGTTAGTTTCACATATCTTTTTTAACGCTCCTCTGTATATTTGATACGTCCATTACTGCCGTCAAATTTCCATATTAATGGACATAATTTTCGTTTATATCAAATTCACAACGATGTTTTCTATACCTCGGTATCCTTCTGTATCTATAGTAATATATATTTTACCAGACAAGTAAACCAAAATCTCCACTAAATAGACCGATAATTTTATTGTAAAGACTGTTTATGTTCATTATACAGTCTTTCCAATATAGCATTATATCTCATTTTCTGCCTTGTTATTTTGGGGAATAAAAGCACAAAGTCAACGATTAATTGGATTAACTTATTTGCTCTTAATCATTATTGTAAATCGTGAAATAGTGCGCTAACAAGCACCACCACGGAAGAAACAAAAAGTATGATATCGCTGTTACAAGAGTAATTCAATAGATTTATAAGCAACAGGTAATGAGCGCATTTTAAGAAATAAGTTGTCTGTAAGTAATCGCACAAAAGATTATCCGAATAAGTAAAGCAAGTAAGCAAATGTAGTTATTATTATAACTACGCTACAGTTTCTGGGATTTGGTTGACACTCTTTACAATTCCTTCGCTGTCGGTGAAGTGATGGGAACAAATAAACTTACTGAAAATAATATTCAACTAAATGTGATATCAATGCAATTTCAAATAAAATCCGTATTAAATGCTTCAAAATTTCGTCAAATTTATCGTAATCAGACTCCCAAATAGCACATAATTTAGATGATTTAGTAATATAAATTCATAAAATGGAAGAGACTAAGTATTTTTTTATAAATCATTATAATTAACGCTCTTGTATTCATAAATAAATATCAGCGACTGTGTCCGCTTTTCACCTCAATCAACGCCGCGTAAGTCACAACATTTCCACTCTCCGTCCTAAACTAAAAGGAGAAGCAATAACCGACGAACGGAATGCAGTAGTGACTTATTGCGAGCAAAAGAACAGTACATACTCGCAAACGGCGCGGGTATCTTTTCGAAAGAGAGAAGCGAATGTTTGTCAGATCATTTAGAGAATAACAAACCGTATAATTTCTCTCTGCGCGTATAACTGTTCTAACTGTATGTTGTAATTTGTTTATACATGCCATGAGGAACGGAACGGCGAGTTCGTGTCGATTTACAACTCAGGTACTTCGTTATTTTTCGTGTTAGAACGTCGACCGGTCGTGCCGTAATCAGGATGATTCGACAATCATCGTAGGTACTATAACCGCAAGAAGGGTGACAACGTGTGTCAGGAATCGCCATAGTATTTAGCGGATAATATAATAATTTTATTTCCATTAAGTTATAAAAACACATTCAACAATACCTAAATATAAAGCATAAAATACAATATCAAACAGATAAGTATAAAAGTTATTTGTATGGGTAAATTAAACTAACTGTTAAATCTTCGTCAATTACGAAATACCCGAATAATGAGGGGATTTGACGGTAGATATTTTGAAATATAATCGCATATAGCAATAAATTGATTAGAGGACTGATTCCAGTATTTTATAAATGGACGCGATACAAAGCAATACCGCTAAATAATAGATAGAAGGGTGCGTTTTAAAAGTTCGCGACGGGTAGGTAGGTCATCTAATAGGCGAACTTACTGAGTCATTACGAATTAGCAACTCATTGATTAGCTATAATACCAAGTTTCTGTAATTATGTCATAGTCTTTGAACTATCGTCGACCAAACAAGTCAATCGAGAAGAAATTGTGAAATATGGAGAAAATCGAGTACCGCGCTGTAATAAAGTTCCTTACCAAGCAAGGAAAATCAGTTCAAACCATACTGGAAGAGATGTCATCCGTTTACGGGGACTCTTGCCCAGGTAAAACCATGGTTTACAAGTGGCATGCCCTCTTAAGCATGGCAGGCACTCATTTGAAGACTACCACGGCAGGCCGGCGATCGAGGTGACCACTCCGGAAATCATTTCAAAAAAGTCGAAAAATTAATAGTGAAAGATGCCCGACTTAAGAAGAAATAGCTCGCAGAAATGGTAAGGGTATCAGATACAACCATTTTTAAAATTCTTCACGATCATCTTGGCATGACCAAAGTCAGTGCAAGATGGGTGCCGAAAATGCTCACTCCGTCTCAAAAACAACAGCGTATGGAATGTTCTCCCGCCTTTTTGGACCTCTGTAGTGAAGATAAAGATGGAGTATTGACTCGAATTGTTACTGGAGACAAAACTTGGGTTCATCATTATGAACCTGAGTCCAAACAGTGGCACAAAAAAGGCATACCAGCACCCAAGAAGTTTAAGGTGTCACAGTCGGCTGGGAAAGTCATGGCGACAGTCTTTTGGAACTCAGAAGGGATCCTGTTGATCGATTATAAAGATAGAGGTGTCTCCATAATCGGAAAATACTATGCTTCAATCCTCGAGCGGTTAAAGGAAGCAGTCAAAGAAAAAAGAAGTGTCCTCCTTCAGCATGACAACGCGCCTGTTCACAAGAGCCGTGTTGCGATGGCTGCCCTGCAGAAGGTGGGCTTCGAAATTTTTGCTCACCCACCCTACAGTCCTGACCTAGCTCCCAGCGATTATTACCTATTCCCAAATTTGAAAAAAAAGTCTTCCTGGAAAGAAATTTCAATTCGACGAAGAAGTGAAGGATGCAGTTTCGGCTTGTTTCAGCCCAAAGACAAAAATTTTTTTTTTTCGAAGGTAAATTAATTGAAAGATCGGAAAAATGTATAAGGGTAACAGGTGAATATATTGAAAGGGAAAAATAAATTCGTACTTTTATTTCCACTTCTGAAACTTTCTTCAAACTTTTTTGAAGTTTTTCGTTCTTTTGATTTTTTGGCGATGTGATAGTTTTACATCAAAAATGAAACGATAACATTTGCAAGAAATTTTATTAACATGCAATTCGAAAACAAAAATTAATTGTACATGTCTAGGCATCGACAAAATGAAATGGTCGATATCTGCTTGTGGGATCTCGTTCCAAGCAACTTGAACTTCGTGAATTAACAGTACCAGAGTTTGTGGAGGATGGTGCAAAGTGGTGAGTCTCCTCCCCATGATATCAAAACATGTTCAATGGGGTTTAAGTCCGGTAAACCGCGTGGCCAAGGCAAAACATTAACGTCTGCTTCTTGGAGAAAGTCCATAGTTCGACGAGCAACATGGGAACATACGTTGTCTTGTTGAAAAAGGACGTGCGGTTGGTCATCTAGATAAAGTAATAAAGTGGTTTGTAGGACATCATCAACATAACGTGTACCTGTCACACTGCCTCGAATAAAGAGAAGTGGTGATCGAATACCATAGGCAAGAGCGCCCCAAACCATTACTCCAACAGTCCTATGTACATCTTTAGCAAATTAAATGCGAATCTAAGCTCCACAAATCTTCGATTATTAATGCAATCGAAGCTACACCACACTGAAATTGTAATTAAAAATTTACTCGCATTTAATTTGTTAAAGATGGTACATATCTCTCGACAGCAAACCCAATATTACGTCGCTCTCCACGCTGATATCGTATCCTTCTACGGTCATCGTGCATATCTAGACAGAATCGCGTTTCATCGTGGAAGACGACATTAATGCCAATTCTGTCACCGCAATGCTGCTGTTCCTGCATCAGTTCAACGAGACTGTAGTCCACAGGCAAAGGAAGCACTATTCGTGAACGGTATGAGAAAAAAAAGTCCAAATTCTGGAATGCGACGATATAGTGTACGCATAGGAACCATCTTCTCCAAACCATTGGTCGGCGATTTGACGCCTAGTAGCAAAACAATCTCGTAGAGCTAGTTGCTTGAAGCGCCTATCATGACGCTCTGTTGACCACTTGGTCTCCTTCGTGTGCCTCTACCTTCTTCTGTCCACCTACGACACACACTCATTACCGTCATTGCAATAGAATTGTCACGGCGGGCCTCCTGTCATGGGCGCGACCCCAAGAAGCAGTAAGAATCTGCTTAATGAACTCTCGGAGGGTGAGCATTTGCAGATCGCGATAAATCTGCTCGTTTCTAACAAACCAGGGTGTCTCCATGATTAACCGCATCGTCTTGTTCCGGCTCTGAAGTGCCTTGATGGACATCCAATCTGGTGGGGGGCCATGGATGCCCACACAATGGCAAACTAGGACAGGCTTTAGACTGTTGTCTTCTAGAGAAGCAACTTGTTTGCTACGCGAAGGAGATTCCTCTACCCTAACTTCGGGAGTCTGACAGATCTGAGCTCGAGCCTCCGCTTTGACTACGTGAGAGGTCCGTCGAAATGGATTCCTAGGTACTTAACCTGTTGGCTCCGCAGTAGCCTGATGTTTCCCACACAGATGCGTGTCTTAAGAACACTTTTCCTCCTCGAGAATCCAACTGCAACGCATTTACCCGGATTGCCCAGCTGGTGGTTTAGTGGCTTGCACATTTGGCTATCAGTCGCGGGGTCCTCGGTTTGAACTCAACGGACTGCTCTCAGAGTAAGGTTTTCGTGATTTTCCTCACTCCTTAGAGAATGCTGAGAGACGAACATCTTAAGTCGCTCCACGGGCGCAGGCGTAATAATGGCTCATGGCCGCCGATGCCCCCTGTAATTGGCGAAGGCTGTTGGGGGATGCTAAGGCATGAATTATTACTATTATTATTATTATTTGGATTTGTTCAAAATTCTCTATCTTTTTTTCCCATGGGCGGGTGTAACCCGAAGAAAGCAACTCGTCCAGGAAGACCTATTGTGCCCGCATGTCAATTTTATCCCTCTCAATCAGGTTACACCCTATCAAAGAAGTTGGTAATCTGGCTGAGAGTTAACTTACCGACTCTGTGTTCGTCCAATCGATAGACCACAAAGTGCGACTGCCTCTTCCCGTCCACTGTTGAACAGTTGACAAAAGCTGAGCAAGAGTTTCCTACGCGCTCCCACACTTTCTGTACAGGGGAGAATTCGCCAAAAAAAAACTACAAAGACTGCCTTTCTGAATCTTTCCTCATTCGGATGAAGCCGTAAAGATTTACAGAGAATCCATTCCAAAAGGAGCAGTGCCTAACAGCAAGTTGAGACCTGACAAACGTTTTGATGCTGCCATATGAACTGGGAACCGGAAAATTCCCCGAAAACAATTCACCGATGGAAAATTTCCCGACTACAATTCACCGACAAACAATTCCCCGACAGGAAAATTCCGCGACAGGAAAATTCCGCGACAGGAAAATTCCCCGCCAAACAATTCAACGAATGGAAAATTCCCCGACAGTAACGAACTTCCCTTCACACTTTATCACGGCTTAGGACGAGTTTAGAAGTTTTTTGTTTTTTACATAGATAGTAGTAATAATAACAATAATAATCGAAAAGGCTTTTCTCGTCATAATTATGTACAAGGGCTACTACTTTTTATTGTTTTTAATAAATAAAGTTGTGGCTATACCACGCAAGTTATCGAAAATCTTTAAAAGAATGCAATCTCTTTAATAAAATACATATAGTGCAAAAAAATCGATACTAAAAATACTAATCGACGTGTCCGTGCGTTTTTTCCAGCAAATAATTGCCTGTGAAATTTAAACGAATTTTTCCTTTCATCATGAAGCACATAATAGATGGTCCGATTCCAATGAAGGGATTGAAGTGTAATCAATACAGAGTTCATTAAATGATACGATTATTATGTATTATTACATTATATAAAAAACAAAAAAGACAAAAAACTATATAAAAAAACAACAAAAAATCTCTAAACCGCGCCAGTATAGTATAATGCTGCTCGTCCTAAACCTGGGATAAAGTGTGAAGGGAAGTTTGTTACTGTCGGGGAATTTTCATTCGTTGAATTGTTTTCGGAGGATTTTCCTGTCGGGTGAAATTTTCCTGTCGAGAATTTTTGTCGGTGAACTAATAGTCGGGAATTTTCCGTCGGTGAATTGTTTTCGGGGAATTTTCCTAGATCCATATGAATTACCATGCCTCGGTTCTGGACCTAAGAATGGCAGCTCGCGGGCACCCCTTGCTAATATGTCAGCTATTTCATTACCTCTGATCCCAAGTTGACTTGGCACCATCCTCGATTTAACATTTTAGAGTTCGCTAGCTGTTTAAGTTTCTCTCGGTGGCACCTCCAGTAACCACCTCAGAGTCAAATCTGTCCGCTCTCTACCTTAAATCTCATAGAAAATTTATGGGCGTCCATGGTAACATAGTGGGAAAATTTGGAACAACACGGTGTTCGAGAAAAAATGTCGAACGTCTGACTCAGTACTTTGCAGCAATATTTGGAAGAAATTCCGAGGCGCTAATTATTATGCTTCTATGAAAAGAAGACAAGAAGACAGCATTGAACAATGGTTATTCTACCAGATATAAAATAATTATATTTTATATTGGATAATAAGCAGATATAAATGAATTAATGTTTTTGAAAATATTTAATGTTGGTGGTAACATGTTTAAATTATAAAAAAAATCATTGATAAATTTTAGTAATGTCATCTTGCAATCATGTTCCAGAGCGAAAATGATTCCTACTACGTCGCAGTAGTTCCTTAGTCTTCTCCTTTGATGGTCCTTTAATAAAGTTCTATCCCTGAATTTGCCTGATTGTTTTAGTTCTCCAATATGTTCAAAAACCAGTCTGGATTTGATGATTAGAAGGTGTGTTAGTACTCAAAATAGCTATTATTAACTAGCTGATGCTCCGAACATTCTGATGAGGAAATTGAAGATTCATGAAAAGATCTTCAAATAAGGTCTGTATGCTAAACTTTTTACAAAGAAATACCAGTGAATGACAACAGCAGATGTCTTCGACATGATATAGAGTTATATCCTTTTTCCTTAAATGGATAAAAGTTATATACAAGTACAATATATTTTTATTGAAATAAACCAAATAACGTGAACTGTAAATCTTATTAATATGGTCCTAAACGGATCATAGCAATATATATCCTTTCTGGAGTTTCAAGATCAGTATGGCATTTTTATTTTACTGCTCGTGTCAACACTGACAACGATATTACTAAGATATGTACTTACATAAGCCGTGTTCAAGTATGTAAAATAGATTTACAGGTATGCGTACATAACAGTGACACTACGAATAATAATATTCTAACGTTCTGATCGCTCTCTGTCCTCATTATTCACAGCGACCCGAACGAGCTGCTGAAAGCCGAGCGATTGGCCACCTACTTTTACTTTTCCTTGTTAATAATCCCTGCAGTAGCGTTGTGTTCGCTGAGAGAACCGCGTTTTAATACAGAAAATAGCCATATTAGGTCTCTGCGATCTTTTATTACGAGAGAGCGACCTCTGCCGCTTGCCCGTGCCGCTGCTGTTGGTCTCGATCACAAACGTGTTTACGGGCAGTCTAATAACGGAATAGGATCCGTTTCATGTGGAACGGAAAAAATCGGTAGCGAACTTTCAAAATGGAATTGCGTTGCGCTGGCAGGGTGAAACGTTGTCCTTATATGAGAATGCTTTTTTCACTTCGTTTATTTGGTTCGTTTCGATAGGGATAATTGCAAAAAGAAAAAAAACATCTACAAAGACGTGAAATGTGTATATTCAAGTAAAATAGAATCAGATATATTTATGTTCATGAAAATTTTAAGAAAGTATTGAAAAAGTTCATATACCTAGTTGAATAAAGCTGGAAAAAAAAATAAAAAAATCGACATTGAAGAAAGAGAAAAAAAAATTAGGAAAGTCAGACATCGGAAGTATTTTAAAGAAAGGAATGTGAAGTTTGAAGGAAATGATGGCTTTTGCAGAGGATTCACGAAAATTACAGATATTGCATAATATCGGAGAAAAGCATAGAATCTAAAGCAAATTTCAGATGTAATTCCTGGAATAATAATAATAATAGTTTATTGATCTCGTAGACCATACAGATATGAGATAAGGTCAAGAAACATTAATAAGAGCAATAAACATAAAAAAATGAAAATACTTGTATGCCAAAAAAAAAAGAAAAACAAAAAAATATAAATCAATATGAAGTTACAAAGTTACGTATTTATAATTTTAATTAAACTAAGTACAAACAAAATCATAATATTCATTTGAATTGTAAAATTTAAATGAATATTATTTTGAAGAAAAGATAAAAGTTGTTTTTTAAATCCTGAAAGACTGCTTATGTCTGTAATAAACGCAGGTAAATTATTATAAATTTTAATACCCATATAAGCAGGTGATCTCTCAAAAGTAGTTAAATCATGTACTGGAAAATAGAGCACATTCTTATTTATGGTGTCATATAAATGAAAATTATATTCTTTTCAAAAGTAGTTAATCTTTACATACATCGCAATTTCAAGAATATATACAGCTGTAAGAATAAGTATACGCAAAGAACTGAAGCAAACACGACAGGAAGTACATCTTGAAAGCCTGGCAATATTCCTGACAGCTAATTTTGTAACCTAAAAACAAAAACATGGCGTAGTAGTAAGAAACGGCACCTCCACGCAAGTAATATTCCTCAACCTGTATAATTAATAATAATTAAGTCACACGCACTGCTGTGGACTGGCACTCCGGTTGTTTGAACTCTATGCTGTTAATTTTCCAAGTTCATGTTTTGGCATTGCCGCGCGCAAATTCTCACTTAGAATGTAATTGTTAAGAAAGGATTTAATAGTTTTGTTTGAGTATTTTATTGTTCAGTTGTGTATAATTAATTTCATTTATTTGTACATTTTGCGTACTCCTGTATTGTATTTAGTTTATATGCTAGTTTTTTCTTTGCGATGCGTTGCGTTCATCGCACGCAGATGTAAATTTCATATATATGAGGATGTTACCTTTGAGGCCCAGCAGTTACCAGACGGACGAGCGCGTGGTCTGTTTTGTTTAGTTCTCTTCGTTACCGTTATTGGTAATTCATTTTCATTTTAAGATGTAGTTCGTTGCTTTGATATTTTTAAAATCGTCCATCTAGCAACTCACTAGTTATTAATAAGTGTTATATCGTTGTGCACAGTTTACATGTAAGGCTCTTTAATAATTTTCGTTTTAGAAGTGATCGCGTTTTAGAGTTTAAATTTTCCGTTTTTTTGTAGTTTACAAGTTAATTTTATTTTAATCACCTCGGGGTAGGTGAAGAGAAGCTCTGGGCTTGTATTTTGATTTCATTTTGATTTTACTTGGTTCTCCACGTTTAATTTAATTAAATTTTAGTTTGCTTTGAATTTTTGAAACCACGTGGATTTTTTGTGGTATAAGAAATTCCTTCTAGAACGAATTCACCAATTTTATTTGCTAAAGAGTTTGCAATTGTCCTTTTTAAATTGTAGAATCTTATGCAGGTTTGGTTTTTGCCAGAATCTATATTCATGGTTTTAATTTTCCTGTAATTTTGTATCAAATTTTTTTTTTCTTTTTTTCCTTTTGTACAATAAATTTAATGATTGTAAATATCATTTTAAAATCATAGTTTCTTTTATTTTTGAATCAGCCATTTCAATTTTTGGGGATTTTAAAGAAAGTCAATTTTGCAAACGCCCACTCTTACTTTCCATGAAAGTTACTCTGAGATATAAGAATCTCTGGCGCCCTTTTAAATTCATCTTTGCTGAGCTAGCTAAATTAATTTTGTCATTTTTAATTTCTTTAAACTTATATGTTTGGACAATCAGTTCACAGCAGCACGTATTTTGCCTATGCCAGGACTAAAACGAATAAAAACGGTTTTCTTGCTGTTGTCATGAAGCCTGTTATCTATAAACCATCGGACACCAAGAAAGTGGTATCGTTAGCACACATCACAGTATTGTCTTTTGCAGTTGTAGTTAGCAGATCGTTCACATAAATAAACAACAAGCAACAAGGGTCCAAGAACAGATCCTTGAGATAAAGTTTCTCAAGTAATATATGATGATCAACCAGGTCGAAAGCTCTACTTAAATCCATAAACACACCAATGCATTTTTTACCTTCGTTAATTTCATTGTATAGTAAATTTACGAACTGAAGCATAGCAGTTTCAGTAGAACGATTTTTTTAAGGAAACCGTGCTGGTGTGAACTAAAAATTTTAGCGTAATCAAAAAAAGATGTTAATTTCTCACACATAATGGTTTCCATTATTTTGGATAAAACGGACAAAAGCGAAGTAGGCCTGTAGTTGTTGTAAATCTTTTATATCTTTTTACATAAAGGCAGAACTTTTGCACTCTTTAAACAACTGGAGAAAAAACCATTACTAAACGATCTATTGAGTAAGGCCGTAATGGGCTGCACCAAAAAGTTGGACGATTTTAACTGCATTATAATATAAGCTACTTCCATTTTCGAAATATAATTAAGGTACATGCTACATACATCATTAACTTTTATATTACCACTATCATAAACATTATTTTCAAGAGGCGATGCAAGATCATTAACACTGTGTATGAAATTCTTGAGCTATGTCAGCCGGCATTCTTAGATACTTGGTCAAAACTTAAGAAAAAAAATTAAGGAAAGTTGGAAAATTGGAAAATTTTGAAAACAGAAAGATGAGAAATATTCAAGTGTTAAAAGTCTAGTGAAAGTCAACTTTACATTTGTTAATATTCAAATATAAGTTGTTCATAAAGTACCACATAAATATATTGTTAAATGTGGTCTTGCAAAGCAATGGACAAAAATGGGGCAAGAAACTCTGCGAAAAGTTTTAAGAATGTTGGAAAAAAGTGAATGGATATCATTAATAAGATTATTAAAGAGCAATGGATCCAAATTAGATCAATGAAGTACACCTGAAATGGTTATAAATATACTCGTCTAAGTTCCTTTAGTTAGGTTATTATTAATAGCGTTTTCCAATTCTTTTGTAGAAATGACATATTGCATCAGCTATATACTAGTATTAGTATTACGCCAGATTTACCGAAACTTTACTAAACAACGGTAAATTCGTTCACACGTGCTTAAATCGGAGTCTTTAGTAGCGTCTCTGAGACAGTTTTAATGATATATTGTTCAGATTGTCGTATGTACCTAGGCTGGGGTTATACAGTTACATTCTTAGTAGTGCCATTTGTAATGAGTTGTGAATTACGGAAGAGACATCTATTTTTGTCGATTCACTATTAAGGAATTCGTATGAGTTACTTTATGCGCGAGTTTATACCTCAATATAGGAATAGGATCGCTTAATAATTAATTTAGAAGATCTTCAAAATCGCATCATGGAAGGCTGTAATGTTATTTGCAACACTTTTGGTTTTTTCGAACGGTTTCGGCAATCCACTAGACGTCGATCAGATGCTTGTATTTTAACTGGAAGTGCACATTTTGAACATTTATGTTTTATTTGTCACAATGTTATTGCTTCTATTGAGATAATTAAAAAATTGAACACTTGCATCTCATTAATGACTAAGTTTCTCACACATGTTTATAGGAACTTTTCGTCTTAAAATTGAGTGATGAACCGTCAAGAACAATATTTCAGATTACCTTTGCAATATCCTGTATTTTTTTAAAAAAATATTTTGCGGGATATACACTGGCAAAAAAATTTAATAATCATAAATAAAAATAAAATTATCGTAAGTGAAAAGTTCAGCTGGATAGAGGACAAGATTACTTAGTACTAGTAAAAAAGAGATCCTAAACACTGATACTAACAACAAGCAATCTAAGTTACTTACGGTCTGCTTCATACCGGTAACTTATGAAGTTACTTATGATAATTAAACTGTAGTAGTTAAACCAAAAAATATATGTAGTTGCAGTAAGCAAAGATTTGCCCTTGTCAAGTAATAGGTGTATTGCTGTGAGTGAACTATTCTATAACAGCTATCACGCCTTCATAATTAATACAAGCTATTTAGATTACTTGTGATAAGGAAAGAGTATCATTAATGTACGTTCACTAAATACCTGATATATACAAGGTAAATATACGAAATACTCACCTTAAATTGGTTGTTCAACTATAGGTAGTGTAGGAAACGAGGAAGTTTAGTGAATATTTATTAAGTAGCTTACTGTGTACTCTGTGTGAATAACTGATAAAATACAAAAAAAAAGTTCCGCAAATCTTCGATTATTTATGCAACCGCATCTATAAGTACTGCGTACCGAGCAATGCGTAATTCAAAATTGTTTGCAAATAATTTTTAATTATTATTCAGTGTGCTGTAGCTTCGATTGCATTAATAGTCGAAGATTAAATTCGCATTTAATTTGCTAAAGATGATACATAATACTTATTAAGAAAAAAAAAAGCAATATTATTAGTAATAGATTTATTTTGTATAGGACAAACACAGTGACTACCTGATATGAATGAAAGATATTGGTTTCACTTTAACAACAGTTTTTTTTAAACAATTTGACTCATAAAATATATTCCTTAATAATGAAAAAATGAACAAGGCAATAATAAAAGATAAGGTAAATGGGGCCCCCTTGAAACGTTATTTAGTTATTGAAATTAATATTTCTAGGTGGTAAACTTGTGGTTTCTGTTGGTTCTTTGCACTGGGCGTTGTCTTGGCGAGTTGATCCTCTGCCGGCGTACGTGGGGGTCATGTCCGGTGATCGCCTCGAAAATGGCTACTTCGTCGTGGTATCCTTAACTGCAGGTGGCATTTGGACTGTCACTCAGCTAGCGACGGCGTCCACACTTCAACTTCACCAGCGCAGCGGGCGCAGATATCATCACAATGATGCGGAATTCAAATATCTCACCACGTGGTTTAAAACTGCAATCTTGAAACATCCGATTGGTTATAGGATCGGTACTTCTTTTTTCGCTGGGATTCTTTTACATGGATGGGGCCTTGAGTTAACATACCCGGTATTTTTAATATATTTGCGTTCCAACTGGCCTACAATGGCCGTACTCCTTGGCCACCCTTTTTCGACGACCTTTTCCCACGTCTGTAACTCTTACTTGACGCTAGCCTGCGTTTGCGCGCGTAGCAGTCTCAGGGACTATTTCATTACTCCGCCGCATTAGCCATTCAGGAATAGTAAAACAATCATGGGATGGCAGCAAACTCAAATAATCATAGTTGTAGTAAGTTGTTACCTATTTAAGAAAATACATGAGTTTAATAGCTGTCAGCATTGTTGTTACTTCTACTAAGCATGTATTGTAGTTAGATACAGTATCAGTAGTCATAAGTAATACGTTACTTACCATAAATTTGTCAAGTACGCTGTGTAATAGCCGTTAATAAAACCACTATTTACAGTAACAAGTTGCATTCAGGAAACTGGGTTTAGTTGTAGGTATTAATTAACGAGAATAGTTCCAAGTAAAACTTTATCTATTGTAAATAATTTTTTATCAAGTAAGCACTTTACTTAGCCCATTTTTCTCAGTGTAAAATTTGTTAATTCTTAAGTTTCAAATATAACTGCTATAAAAAATATTAAAGTTCATTTATTTACATTCGAGGAAAGTTACATAGTAATGATTGCTGTAAATAAATTTATTATAAGTGTGGATTTTCCAGAATATTTCTTGTCCAAATTTCTGGGACATTTTCAGCATCCGCCGCTTTTCATTCCATGATATTTATGCAGATGACTGTGCTTTCAAAACTCTTTCTGATGTTTAGGCGTGTGCTGCGTCTGTTTCAACAGTAACTAATTCTTTCCCTAACTGCTTCAAAAATCCGCGTCGTTTGTAACCAGCGTTTTTTTTTATATTCATTTAGTACTTGTGAATGATATAACCATATTCCGAAAAAAATTCCCACATTCTTCTTTCTCCATTTCATTTCGCAGTTGATACAATGATAACATCTAACCGCGCATGTTTCCATCAATACAATAATAAATAGCATTCTTGTATCTCGTTAGATGGGATCAGCCACCTGTTCAATTAAAAGGCCTTCCTTTCGCGTTGCGGTTTATTTACCTTTCTTAAGGTGAGTGTGCGCGGTGTCGACGAAACGAAAGTCCAGGGACTGAGGATTCGCGTCTTAGATTCCCGCGCTCGGAAATGGAGTGTGAATAATGACGGTCGCTGAATTTTTCGCGTTCTTAAAACGCGACGTTCTAAACAACGGCGGATTGCGATACAGTACAACGGTGGAAATAAATATCCGAACAAGGTAACGACATTCGATTCTTTGTACGACTCACGCCGAAGTATTTATTGTTATTGTTTATTAAGGCCTCCATTATTCAAAAGGTGATAGAATTAAACCGTGTATATGATTTAGTGGCACATTATATTCATAAAGTTTTTCGCACTAACAAGGGAAGGCACTCAAGTTGATCTTTTCAATTTTGATAAAATTTGGTAGGAATGTACAACACCGAAAAGTATCTGACACGTATTTTTTTAGCGTCCCATATTTCAAGTTCAGTGTTTCTGCTGATGATTATATATTGCTGTGTTTCATAAGAGGGAAACCACCAACCATATTGAAATGTAATTATTATTTTATGTACACACCTGTTTGTAAGTCCAGTATAATTTGGGTTAGCTCGTATTCGTAATCATGGAAATTGAATATAATTTATCGTCTGGCAACTGTACGATATCCTGGTATCCTAGGTGTTCACTTGACTTGAATGGGGTAGTGACCTAATGTAATTCGTTGTGAGAAAATGATGAAAATCCTTGGTGACGAGGTTGTTGATAAAAAAGCTGCTAAGAAAGGTTTATTTATTTTTATCAAGTGTAATGAATTAAGTGGTTTTCCTGTCTTACGTCTGGTATTGAAGGGGATCTTCTATGTAAATTCATGTAATTACTCTATTCTGGAAATATACAGAAGAAACGTGAGGATTGTTCGACATTATAAGAAATTTTGCTGTATCTACTACACCTGGGTGTTTGTTCTACATGGGAGTGTGCATGTGTATGCTGTTCCGAGTCTAATCATACATCCTGAATGTAACGAAGGAGGTCTGTTTCCTGAATTTTCCTGCTACCGATGTTATTCCTCCTGGTCTGGCCCTTTTAGCTGTATATACGAGCGAATCTGGATTGTCACTACAAGGAAATCACATTTGGAGGTATTCTGATGTTCGTATAAACCGGTAAACGAGGTATCTGGTCAAAACATTGTTTAAATTTTTGTATAAATGAATTTATAACGTCTATAGTATTTTGAGGTTATTATTACTTCGTATGAGATTAAAATTCTGAACTTTTACAATTTGGCAAACGTGGTTGGTGGTATTCAGTTCTCTTATGATAGCGCGGGAGATTTTAAAAGTTCATATTTGAATAAGAGAATCTAAATTATACTGGATAATTGATAATACTTGTTTGAATATTTCTAATAACTATACTCACCTTGAGAGTAAGAGTTCTCATGCTATTTATATGTCTTTCATATAAACTTAATAATAAAATTATACATCTTATTAATGATTACACTGTTTTATTAACGAAAGTTCATTTGATACATTGAATTATTAAGAGTTAAATTATGAATTCAGTATTTAACAAAGTAAGGGCATAATAATAAACATGTTAGAGATTTAGGAGAATCGAGGCGTACAGCCGTCAGCACAGCGGGTTCCTAACTGTAAAGAATAATAAAGGTCTACTAGTCATTGGTTAGTAAGAGGGGGAATCATTAGTGCGCATGATCTGGAGTGGTAAATTTTAGATATCTTGGACGAATACGGGATTACATAGCCATCTAGTGGATTGAGTTTGCATTGTGTTTATCATTGTAGGAAGGTATCTGCAAAGAAAAGGCAGATCTAATTTAAAAGTTATTTATTTATTTCTCTTTTGCTCGTAAAAAAGCATATAGCCGAGAAATCACAATAATATATTGCAAAAAAATGTGTAATATATCCGAAATAACGCACGCCGCGTCTGCCGAAATACATGAACACGTATTCACGGCCCTAACTGTTAACAATATTTGCGTTCCGATTATTTTATTTTTTTTTGTATTTTTTTTTTGTTTTACACGCGTCTGCCCATATCGCCCCCGCGTACAACATTGCCGGTTCTATAGCCGATGTTCGAATTTTATTAAACATGTCCATACTTTTCGCGGTAACATACTGAATATGTGCATTACAGATGCAACATTTGCAAATTATGCAAACTTTAGTGTGCAAATACGTTCGCGGGCTGCGTTTAAAGGTAGTGCATTTTAAAGTAATGTTCATAATTTTTAGCGATAGATATCAGACATGAAATAATACGACAATGTTATTATAATGCAATTTATTAAAATAAGAAAATGAAATGAAAAAAATAGGTACAACATTATAATTAAATCGTGAAATTTGGAATTATTGCAAACTACGAAAGTTAAATAGCGACAACGAAATCAATGAAAATTGATTGAGTTTGAATTTGGGAAACCAATCCATCGATGTTTGGATGAATTCCACTGATACAAAGACGTAAAGAATTTTTCAAATTATCGTCAGTCAGCCTTGTACGATGTTTTAATTTATTAACTTTCATAATTGAAAAGAACTGTTCACATTTATAAGTACTGTCAAACACACAAATCAATCTTCTTGTAAATTTTCTAAGTTCTCTAAGGAAAATGGTCTTCTTCGAGGTATTTTTTTGTAGAAATCGCACAACTCCACGTCTTCAAATTTAGATTTTATGAGTGAGTTTTCTTGAAGCTCGATCAACTCCATTTGCAAGTTTATTGGAGCATTATGTACATTACTTTTTGTTGGAGTAGCTACTAAATTGAAACTGTCTCCCATGTTTTTAAAATTGCTAAATCTGTTCGAAAATTGTCGACAGTACTGATTTATAATCAATTAAGCCATAATGCAGTGCTTTTCATTACAAAATTCCGATGAAACCTTTACGTAAGCCGACCATAGAAGGTACACCATTTGTGCATACACCAACTGATTTTGACCATGGCAAACCAAAACTTGTGAATACCTTTTCAACTTCATTAAAAATGTCCTCTCCTGTAGTGGTTCCTTTTAGCGGCTGTAAAGCAAGCAATTCCTCAGAAACAGTGAACTCTTTATCAACACCTCCAATAAATTTAGCCAGTAGAGCTATGTCAGACAAATCGGTGCTCTCGTCTAATGCTATGGAAAATGATTCAAAACCAGCCATACGGTCAGTCAAAGTTGTTTTTATATCATTAGCCATCATTTCTATTCGTCGGGCAACAGTTCGTCTTGACAAACTAATTTCTTCAAATTCATTTTTCTTTTTAGGACACAAAACACTGCAAACTTCTAACATACACTCCTTGATAAATTCTCCTTCGGCAAATGGGTTTAATGAGTTTGCCAATTTTGAACTAACTATAAAACTAGCTTTCACAACATTATGAAGTTGTGTCCTTTGTTTATGAAGCAAAATGAAGGAATGATCTAGAATCGTCCAGTGTAGAACATTTGAGAAGCTATAATCTTTTGTGGCGCCGCCAGTGAGGCGGCAAACATCAAAGGCTTTGATGTTTGCCGCCTCACTCTTTGATGATCGCCGCCACTCGACTTGCTCGCTTACTTGATTCCGCAGGAGCAAGCGACAAACCCCATATCATTCGATCTTCCTCATTTGGAGTGAGTATGGGTAGGTAGTGTAATATTTTTTTTAATTGGGTTTTTCAAAATGTCTTGCGGGCCGGATCAAATCTTACAGCGGGCCGGATCCCCCCGGGGACCGGTTGTTGCCCACATATGATCTAAAGGGTCATCAGAGGTAACTGACAATTTTTTTAGAATCATACCACGGGACAAGCAGGATCGCGCCAAGCTAGCAAAGAGAGGGGGAGAACGGCTGGGTTGAAATAATTACCAAAGTGCGCACCTCTAATTGTTAACAATGAAATTAATCGCAGACATGTGCGTGAAAGAAACTCGTTAAATGAATAATTATTTAGATAAATAATCCGTAGAATAATCCCCAACTCTGATGTCTGCCATCTTTCTTCGAAAGCATTCCGTTCGGATATTTATTTCCTTCACTGTACGCGTCAGATATTGTGCGTCGTACGGATTATACCGGCGTGAAGGTCTATCTATTGTACACACAAACACACCACAACATTACACAGACGCCGTTCACATTAAAACAACAACGACCCGGCTGCAAAGAAAGTATAGAGCGCGTTAGGCGCTAAAAAGATACACCGCTATATAGCCACGCGCTTACCGGCAGCACCGCCAAGTGCGGCATTATTGATCTGGTTCATTGATTTAGAACGGGGCAGGATGATGTTGCGATTTAAAATTTAAATGTTGCTCTCGGAACGGCCCGAATTTCGCGACGAACCGGGGGGCAGGCAGAGGTGGCGTTCTATGCGGCCATCGTTGTCGGATAAAATCGCTTTATTATACGCCGAGAGAAAATGGGACACGTTGAGTTTTTTTTTCTTTTTTTTTTTTTGAGGGAAAACCCGAATGTTTTTCCATATTTGCGTGGTTTTTGCTCGGTATGTCAGAAGGGCTGATGACGTGGAGCACTCGATTTTCGATTTGTGTCAATTTCGAAGAGGTGACGAGTGTTTGGTTTCGAATTGGAATTTTTGCATCTGAAAATTGGGAATTTTTGCAAAATTATTGGAATGTAATTGTATATGCACATAAATGTTTCATATTTCTTAAAGAAGTTAACAAAATTTTGAAGGTGGCTTAGGTAGAAGTGCTAACATTGCACACGTGAACTATTTTAGAATCGTGGTTTGTGTATATTCAAGAATTGCATATTTTGAAAGAAAAAATGAAGAAACCTAGTGAGATATACTTAGTCTGCTCGTGAACATTTATTTACAGTAATAATAATATTATAAGCATCAAAATTATTCAAAATAAAATAAAAATAAACTATTTGACCTGTCATCCTGTCATCTGGTGATAAAAGCAATTTTCTGACATCTTGAGCAAATCTTAGCCAATCCATACAAAAAAAATATTGTTATTTGAAAGCGTTTGTACGTAAGAATCGTTCTTTGGGATAGTTGATTATTTAATCTTTGATAAGAAACAGTTGTAACTCGAAAATTGCTTAAACAATCAGGGAAAGATGTTACGGGATTCGTTTGCTCTCAAGTTTAGGATCTTGGATCGATAATTTGGTTCGACACACAATTTTTTGGATGACACTGTATATTTAACAAAACAAATTAAATTCAAGATAAATGAAAAAAATGAAAATGAATTACAATAAAACAACTCTTAACATAGGTTACGATGATAATATATATATTGATGTTTTTAACCTGTATACTGTAAATAATAAATTAAACTATTAATTATGATATAATTCCGAAATATAGAGGTGATGCTTAATATCTAGATTAATAATGTTGGCCGGAAGGTTTGTGTCATGTGATCGGATTTTAGAAAAATAAATAAAATAAAATAATGACATATGAATTTGATGCAAAGAAAAGAGAATAATAAAATTATAATATGCGACTTAGCTGGTAAATTTCTAGAAATGTCGGTGTAATTGAGTCCGTGAAGGTGGTTGAGCGCGTTGCGCTGATGTCAAGGCGTGGTCCCCTTTCGAATTCAACGATCCGGATTTGGTCTCCAAACTAAGTACTTCGTTCACCTTGGTTTCACTCAACGCCAAAACAACACTAGTAGTTGTGGTAGATAGTGGATAGTAGATAATAATAGTAGGTCCTAAGATAGGATCGGATCACTAAACTGATAAAATTAACAACAAAAGTCCGCTTACCAGTGACCTGAGATGACGCCATTAACAAAATATAATGCCGGCTTGACGCTACTGTTTCAAAACCCTTTTCAGGAATATCGATGCAAAGGACACAAATCTCCTGGCAGTCCCAGGTAAAACTAACAAAAATACACACGATATTAGAAGTTTCTTGCGCGACAAAATCCCACAATGTGGTCTAATTGAAATTTGCACGGAGCAACTTGAACAGCGCGTCTAAGATGGTGTGCGAGTCTGTGCGTCTCTCTTACTTGGCGATAGGACGGAAATCGGAAAATACAACGTAAATCAAAATAAGTCACTGACAAACTTAACAGTGCGGAATAATTTACACAAAAGAAACGGTTTTTAATGAATGAAACTTGAACTAATAATTGAAGAATGAAAAGCAAATTTAACTGACAATGAATTACTAATTAATTTGGAAATAAATAACGAAAATGAGACATTAAAGATTGCTATCAGGGTAAGATGTGTTGTGGCGAGCAAGGAATTCGACACTTCACTGCTAGATGGCGTTGCAGGGTCTAATTCTTAAATTAAAATGAAATAAAAATCTTTAAATAAAATCTAAAAATGAAGCGATCGCAATCCAACGGCAAGAAAGAATGTGTCCTTAGAGACCTTTCGTAATGTAAATATGTACAATAGGCGGTTCTATTTAAGATAATGAATAATACTACTAATAATTAATCATAAATTTTTCAGTTTTAATTATGATATGTACAATTGTGTAAAGAGTATGAATTGAAGATATTTAACTTATTTAGATGTAAATTATAGTTTAGTAAGTAAACATAGAACACGGCATGGAATTCATCTATCGCAGCAAGGTAGACATGAATTATTTCAGACGATTCTTGATAGCATAGACTTCGTTGATGGCAACAATTCCCACTACCAGCATGGGTCATGTTCATCTAATTACGTGAATCAAAAAAACCTTGTTTATTGTAATATCTTAGAAAACAATAGCTCCACTCAGAAATTATCTATGAGATTTCATTAACAAAAATCGCGTCTTTTATGAAAAAAAAAATTGTCAAAGATGCATTGTCTCAGCGGATCCATAAAATGAAAGTGTGTAACCTTCGTAATTTCTCAATGTTATGATATTCGCGGCACATTGAATTGAAAAATAAAAATTTTAATTTTTAGTAATCAGCGTAACGAAAAATGACGAATCATATGTTTTTGAGCTCAAAATATTACGTAGAAACCTATTACACCAAAATAAATGAGATATTATTTAAATGATTATACATGTATTTGAAATTTTAAATTTGACCATATTTCCGGTAATATTGGTGGATTGGTGGAAGTGGTAATAAATGACTTAGGTTACAGTAAATAATATATTTAGAATTTTTTTTTAAAAAAATGTCTAATATAGATAAAAAAAGTTGTGGCCATAGACCTATGAGCAGGGATATTCGGTACATGCCCAAAAATGTAATTGATCAAACCTGGCTGTTTCGAAGATGAGTTTTTTCCATCATCGCTGGCACTTTCCTGGTCCACCCCATCATCAAACACGATATCCCATACATAAATCCATTCCCGCATTCATCACGTTAGCTCTTATATCGTTTATATAAATAAAAAACCACAAGGGACCCAAAATAGAGCTCTGCGGCACTCCCATTTTCTTGTTCTGATATTCTATGGTTTAAACTCTACTTGGAAGGACTCATCAATAAAATAGGCTTTGCGGTTACTCCACAGTATTGTAGTTGACATGTTAGGATGTTATAACGTACAGAATGGAAACGTTTTTATCAAGTCTAAAAAGTTGATTTCAGAATACGCACCCGCATCAAATTTTCGATGTTTGTATTGAACTTGTCACAGATAGTTTCGACGTCTAAAACAATCGAGTAACCTTAAGTGGCTGTTCAAAAAAATTAGTATTACCAGTACAAAACTGATGGAACTATAGTTACTACAACTATTCCTGTCTTTCTGTAAGGGCACAGCTATATTTAGTTTTGGATGTCTCTTTTTAAGCATCTGCTTCTATTTTTTTTTTTTGACGAAGGTCGAATCTCCAACAACATAACTTTTGGAAGTGCATTCATAAATTTGCGATACTTCGTTGCCGTATCAATGATCATC
>RXPK01000218.1:600000-816504 GCA_004143645.1 Protaetia brevitarsis
ATTTTTTTTTCTTTTTTTTTTATAATAAATTCTTGGTTGTTTTTAACGTCATTCAAAATTTCTGTTCTTTTATTTTTGATTAATCCTTTTCAATTTTTGGGGTATTTAAGAAAGTCAGTTTTCACTCACCCACTTTTTGCTTGCCGTGGTAAAATTCATGTTTTAATTCGCGAGGGGTAACTCTGAGTTTAATTGTTCTTTTGCGTCCTTTTAAATTTTTTTATCCGTTGAGCTAGGTAATTTAATTTTTCATTTAATTTTTATTAATTCATTTTGCATTTTCTATTCAGTCAGTACCAGTGCTGGGCAAGTTAGGGGAAGTGAATAAATTTCTACAGCGATTAGACATACTCGTGTTTTGTCGGCTCTCAGTAAATCTCTAATTAACACTGCTCCCCACACATGACGCGAATAAACACGAGTGTATCTAGTCGCTTGTAGAAATTTATTCACTTCTCCTATCTTGCCCAACACTGATCAGTACACAGCAGTATATTAAACAAGTTTTTTTGAGTTCCCAGTATGTTGTAATAGTTGTCAATAGTTATTGTTGACGATTTTTTGACGATACTGAACGTTCTGTAAGTAAGCCGAAAATATATCCCTAATATAATAAAAATAATCACGTTGTACTTCTAAGTATAGGACCATCTATGAAAGTAATAATTTCGGTACTTTCAAGTACCTCTGAAAATTGACGGATATCGCATACGTCTCCGTTATTATAACAAAAGATGATTCCTACTAAGCTGCAGTAGTTCTTCAGTCTTCTTTTTTGATGGTTTCTTAATAAAGGTCTCCTCATGAATTTGCCTTATTGTTTTATCCCAGTGTTCTTTGTGTTTTCCTTTTACCCAACTTCTTACCTGATCTCTGCTGTTTTTTTGGGACACTGCTAGAACAGGTTCAAATCTATGCATTCTAGTTGGTAGAAGTCATGTAATGTTTTAATTGAAAATATAATTGACGAAATTGACACTATCCCAAAATTACAACGCTACTAAATGCCAGGAAATGTAAGGCAAATATTTCTGTAAAAAAAGAATCAAGTTAATACAGATTACAAGATATTGCCATTCCATCACACGTCCACTACCAAAAAAAACATAAAACGAGAAGAAAAAAAAATACGCCGTTAATAAGTGTTCGTCTCCTATTCACTCCCAAGTATCAGGAGCGTATTTCAATTTAGTACATCTCTTCCACGCTCCATGCAAATTAAAAGTTTACGCCTGCCTCCAGCAGTCATAAACGGCTCACTTCCAGGTTATGATGCCGGCGATAATTCTACCGCTGGATGAAACGGCGGCGTTGTAACTTTAATGACTTTCCAACCGACGTACGAGGGAAGGAGGGGAGCTGTTCGTATTGAATACGAAATAAAGAGGGTATGATTGGAATTAAAGCACACTTGTCTCTCGACAGCTCCGTCCAGGCATTTTTACGATAGAAGAAGAGTGAAGATGCGGATGTATTTAACTTGGGAAACGAGATCCGTTTTTACGAGGGAGCATTGATGAAGCTATGAAAGTTCTTTCATGCTGGGATGAAAATTGATTCAAAATCAATCATTACTTTAGAAGTTTTTTTCTTTTGATTATCAATACAAAATCAGATATAACTATGGAAATGTGTAACTGGTGGAACTCGTTTTAAATATACGAGGTGCTACCGAAAATATCAGAAAATTTCATTGTACCGGTCAAGCCAGTACCAGTAACACATTCTGCCGCTGGATGTTTCGAGGTACACGTCTTAGCTACTGCGTACAAAGTTGCGTCATCTTGAGCGTGTTTCAGTACTTCTGCGAATTGTGAAATGGATAACGTGAAGGGGCAACGGACGCACACCAAATTCTGTTTCAAGTTGAAGAAAACTGCAGGTGAAACCCATCACATGCTGACAGAGGCATTTGGTGATTGTGGAGGAGTGGAAGGAAACGAAATAACGGATAACCTCGCAAAAAAGGGTCTGGAATGTCATTTGTAGGGCCTGAACCCTTTTGCGGGTTAAGTAGCAGTACAATACTGAAGGAACTAAAAATAGAAATGGAGCAGAGAAAATCCAGTTACTGGGAAAATCTCGAGGAAATGAGGCAAAGTAAAATTCTTCTGGGAACTTATAATCAGAAGAGGTTTACATATTGCATCAACCTGAGTAAGAACAATGTTCGCATATTAACAGGAATACTTTCAGGCCATTGAAGACTGAAAGGACACCTGAGTAAGCTTGGATTGGAAAAAGATCCTGAATGCAGATTTGTGGGGAACAGGATAAAACACCCATCCACCTCCTCTCAAACTGCGTAGCACTGTGCAACTCGAGGGCATTGCACCTGGGAGCATGTGAAATCGAAGAGGGAGACTTATCTAGACTGGGGCCCTCTGACATCCTACACTTTCTGAAAGGAATAGGATTGGAAGGCCAGCTGTAAAGCAGCAAGAATAGAGGGCACAATAGATCTTTTAGGTCGCACTGTAACACCACCCTTCTATTTACATACATAGGTACATACATACATTGGCGATTATGCACTGAGTGAACCGAGAACATTTGAATTGTTCAAGCGCTTCAAGCAAGGCCTAGAATCTGTGATAGATGATTCTGGTCGACCGTCAACAAGCACAACATCGGAAATCATAAAAGTGCGTGGCATGATTTACGTAAATAGAAGGCAGACAATTCACGAATTTGTAACTGACTTGGTCTGTCATATGGTACATGTCAACGAATTCTAGCCGATAAACCGGCATGGATCAATAAAACCTCATGATTCAGATGTGCACTAAGCTGCAACAAACAGTCGGGAGCGCCCAAACTTCTTATCCAGAGTCACAACAGGTGATGAATCTTGGATCTACGGTTATGACCCTGAAACGAAGCAGCAATTAATCACAATGGAAGATGCCATCTTCTCCAAGGCTCTGGGTAGGATCTGGGAAGTCCCCGTTTGCCACGATCGAGACAAATATCTTGTCTGACTATAGATGATAGTCGTCCTCAGGATGACACGATATAGTCCGCCGTTTTCCGCATAACTAGAGACCGTTGCCTTGTTTCTAGATGACACAACCTAGTTTCCGCTATCAGCACGGCTATATATATATCGTGGTCGTCCGTGGGTGACACGACATTGTCTTCCGTGGTCGTTCGAGTGGAGATCGTTGTCGTTCTTAGGAGTGACACGACTTAGTTTGCTGCTCTGCTATAGATCGTTGTCGTTCTACGGGATGACACGACATGGTCACCGATTTACTATGCAATTAGAAGTCGTGATCGTTCGTCGAGGTGACATGAGCTAGGTTTCGCTTTTTCCCCGGCTATAGATCATTAACGTCCTCTGAGTGATACGACAAAAATTGGTCCATTCGTCAGTTGTCGTCCTTAGGAGTGACCCGACCTAGTTCCATTCTTCGCTCGGCTGTAGATCACTGTCGTCCCACGGGGTGGCACGACCTAGTTTTCCGCTCTTTGTTCGTCTATTTGATCGTCGTAGTCCTACGGGGTGGTACATGATGTAGCCTCCTCAACCACCGTTACAAGTAGCGATGCACATTTGTTTTACCAATTTATTATAAATTGGGTGACATGGGCTAGATCATTGTTGCTCCCTTTTTCCGTGGTCCATTCGAGTGGAGACAGTTATCGTTCTTAGGGGTGACACGACCTAGTTCTCTGTTCTTCGCTCGCATATAGATTGCGGTTGTTCCGCGGTGTGACACGGCATACTCATCCATTTACTGCGCAACATGGGATCTTTGTCATCCTACGCGGTGACATGATGTAGCCTCCCCAATCACCGATACAAGTAGCGATGCACATTTGTTTTACTTAATTATTATAAATCGGGTGACATGAGCTAGATCATTGTTGTTCCCTTTTTCCGTGGTCCATCCGACTAGAGACAGTTATCGTTCTTAGGGGTGACACGACCTAGTTCTCTGTTCTTCGTTCGCATATAGATTGCGGTTATTCCGCGGCGTGACACGGCATACTCATCCATTTACTGCGCAACATGGGATCTTTGTCGTCCTACGGGGTGACATGATGTGGCCTCCCCAATCACCAATACAAGTAGCGGTGCACATTTGTTTCACTAGTGTATTATAATTTTTTCCGTACAAATAAATTTAGAACCGTGTAGTTAAACAACAATTAAGCGCGGAATTACGTACGAAAAACTGATAGCAGCCGTTTAGCGATGCCGCCGCCAGGAGCTTTGATATATTACTTCGCAGAATAGTCGCTCGCATGGGCAACCTTATAAGCGAAATAAGTTAAAGTATTCGCGCAAATTAATCCTGAAAACTCATTGTAAAATTATCCTTTTTTTTAACATAAACAATTATTGCTTTTACCAAATTGGCTTAAACATATTTTATCTCTTCTTGATTATAGTTTGTATGTCATGTAATATGGTATATCCGTTCCCTCATCGTATGTATGACCTAATAAACTAAATATTAAGCCCCATATGATTCTAGAAAATCAATCACCTCCCTATTTACGAAGCCAATGTAGTATTTTTCTTCGTAATTAATTACCCCTTCAAATCCGAAAAGGATTAACCCGCACACGCATGATGTGAGTGTTATTAATTGATCCGTTTAAATCTCAGTACAGGCGAATTTATTCGTGCCACGTCAACAAAGTTTGAGGTAGCAGTCGACAGAAGGGATAAATCTGAATTTCTCGATGTTTTATTTATTTATAGGGCATCCATATTTTCTTTCCAGACTAGGAGGAGAGTTGCTCATAATTTATTTATAACAATAAGATGCTGAAGAATATGCTGGCAGAACTAGTTTCCAGCTAGACGTCGCGATTGAAAAATTTCTTGGAAGTGGAGCCATCTGGAAGTATAATATTTTATGTATGTATAGAGGTCCCTCCTAATGTAGGCGAGAGAAAAATGAGTGACTGCTGACGGAGATTGCAGGATTGAATTTCCAGTATGCACCTGCGTGCGCTCGTTGCATGTCAGTTATGTTGAAGTTTTCGTAGTATAAATTGTTATAACACACTCACTAATCCTGAATATTCATATTTTCATTCCCACAACTTTCTCCTCAAACACATCAACCAGAGAAGATAAAATAGGAATTATATCTGGCGATTACCATAATAATCCCATAGAGATAATCGAAAGCAAAAGTACTCATCGTTCCAACGTAGAAAATCAAGATTTGCAAACATCTCTCCTTCATTAATAATTTATGAGGCCATGCGAAAAGCGTCGTTATACCATTTCCTCCAGTTCCAGAGAAATTATACCGGTGTTATCATAATCAACAACACACCCCGCCCCACTCCCTTATCGTCCGCCGATCTTGATTTAACTTTAGCAATTACCAGGATCACACGATCGGCTTTTCATTAATGACTTTTGAATGGGCGGCAGATGTATAGCGCCAGCGACTTTTACACTATTCAAGAGAGATTGGTGTCGCTCCTTCTGGTCGGGGTAGGAGCGGGATCGATCTGCTCAAACTCCAACGTAAGAGGAGTTGTTTCCCGGTTAGTAATTGGTCGGGTAATTGCGATATTATCGATCGGCAGGGTCTAAAAGAAATGATAGTAATAATACTCCAACGGAATTTTTCTTTAATATCACGTATCAATAAGAACGATGCAGGAAATGGTAGATTTTAAGGTTTAGATACTTTTCTTGTTGTTAGGAGAGATCGCAAAAGATGTGCAAGTTTTATGGTGTAGTAGTTTTATTGTTCTGTTAGTAGTGTGTGGAGTTTGTCGGCGAATGATGTAAAGGTTTTGAAAAGAAAGAGGACTTGTGAGATCTTGTTCTTGTAGTAATCTATTAAATTTAAAAACAGGCGTTTCAGTAAAATAGCTGTTAATAATGTACACTGAGATCAAATCCCACAGAGCTGGCTAAAAGTCTGGGCTTGAAGCGGTTGGTAGGCTAATCAAGTAGTTCAAAGTCCTATAATATATAATTTTAGAGTTTAAAGTAAAATTAAGCTACAAAGAGAGTATAGAGAGATAACGATCATTTCTATTCTGCCTACTCTGTCCAAGATATTCGAGAAATTAATAAAAAACCAAATTGTTTTGACGACTTAAGCTTGGCTTACATTAGATCATATCTATCAAATAGGCAGCAGGTGGTTCGCATTAATGGCTCTACTTCTGATAAACTTACACTTGAATTCGGGGTGCCTCAAGGCTTTATATTAGGTCCTCTGATGTTTTTAATTTATATAAATGATTTACCGCAGGCATTGTCAGTAGATAGATGCATTCTTTTCGCTGATGATACTACTTTATTAGTCAAGTCAGCGGAGATCGAAAGGTTTGTGGAGAGAAGTAATTTGGCAAATAATGCAGCGAGCTCTTGGTTTTCCTCAAACAAGCTGGTTCTAAACGAAAGTAAAACAAACACAATTATCTTTTCCAAAAGAAACACTGAAATAAATAATCCTGATTCAATTAAATACTTAGGAGTTTTCCTCGAGCCTAAACTGGGTTGGGAAGCGCATACTGATTACATTGCAAATAAACTTGGAAAAACATGCAAAAACACGCTCCGGTTAATTACGGTAACCGGTTTCTGGTGCCGTAAAGATGGTTAGGAAAGAGATCGTTGCCGTTGGATTGCGATCGTTTCATTTATGGATTTCGTTTAAAGTTTATCGTTTGTTTAAATTAAGAATTAGACCCTGCAACGCCATCTAGCAGTTTCGTACTTCTTGCTCGTTCCAAGGCATCTTGATGATTTGATGCGTCAAAAGTAATGTCCCATTTTTCGTTATTTATTTCCAAATTATTAGTAATTCATTGTCCGTTAAAATCGCTTTTCATTATTGAAATATTAGTTCAAGTTTCGTTCATTAAAACCTTTTCTTTTGTGTGAAGTACTCCGCATTGTTAATTGGTCCGTTACTGATTTGATTACCGTTGTATTTCCTGTTTCCGCCCTCTCGCTAAGCAAGGGAGACGCATTGTCTTCGTACCACCTCATACAACCGCTCTGTTAAAGTTGCTCCGTGAAAATTTTATTAGTTACCACGTTTGTTGTGGGATATTGTCACGTGAGACACCTCCAATATCGAATGCATTTTCTGTTTACCTGGGGCCGCCAGGAGAAGTGTTTGTTGCATCGATATTTTCCTGAAAAGGATTTTACAAGCAGTAGCGTCAAGCACGGCACTCATTTTCATTTAGTTTAATGGCGTCATCTTTAGGTCACTGGACCTATTTTGTTTTGATTTGAACCTAGAGGGTGAAAGAAATACCTAATTTGGGCACCAATTTGAGCAAATTGGACCACGACTACGACACCAGCGTAACGCGCTAAACACCCTCCCGGACGCATACACCGACACTCATCAAAGTTACCAGCTAAGTTTTATATATATTTTATTTTTCTTTCTTTCGAATTAAAATTTGAATTTATCTATAAAATCCTATCACGTGATAAAGCCCATCAAGCCGAAATTACTAACCTATATTAAGATTCGAATTTATATTTCTTAAATACCATCATAATTATTTTTAAATTTATTTATTGCACGATCATTATATATAATTTAGAGTACTAGTTAAGCGTACAGGTTAAGAGCGAATATCAATTGTGATCGTAATAGTTGTCAACCCATACTTAAGATTTGTATTCATTGTATTTTATTATTGTGCTTTTTTTTGTACCAAATATACAGTGTCACCCAAATAATTGTGTTTTGAATAAATTATTTCGATCCGATGAGATCTTCGAATTTGAGAGCAAGTAACAAGATTTATCTCTGCCGGGGTGCCTGATAAGCAAACCAGGAGACTTCTGCCAGCGTCAGTGTTTTTTCGTTGCTGGTGAAGAAATTACATTGTCGAATGCTCTTTCTATGTTCACAAACACTATTTCCTCGGATTCGAGAGAACTGGAAATCTTGGAGGCTAGATTGTTTAGTGCGAGATGTGTAGATTTATCTGCTTCATTTGCATATTGGTGTACGTTAATGACGCCTATCTGGGAGAATTACTTCTCTGATATGGCACTCAACACTCTTTGTAATATTTTCAAATATCAAATAAAAATGCCTAAATATAACGAACCGACAGAATGCCACCAGGCGGGGCTTATGGTTTATTGTAGGAAACACCATAGTAGCAAAAGCAATGAAAAGAGAATGACACTAACCAGACTCGAGTTTCTACCTATCAGACGTCATCAGCGCTTTCCTGAGTGTATAAACCCACTTTCATTGTTATTACATCTCAAACTTTATGCACAGATGACTGCACAATCACCCGCTCCGTGAAAACGAATTCAGTTTGTGCGCTCTCTAGGAGCCATACACCAAACTCTAATCCGCAAGCGGCCTTAACAAGAAGCCGGTAATGCAGTCAGTCATTGATTTAGTTCGGACAGTTCCTGGACTATCATTCCCATTGCTGGGGGTTGGGAGTACCTATTAGGTGCGTCCCCGAAGTGGTGGATAGGGGAAAGGCCATCTTGTCAGGGTTCGCTCAAGACGAGATGGTTAGTGGCGACTATAAGTTCGCCCTCTCTGCTTAAAACCGGGGCAGGGTGAATGAAGACCGTTGTCGTGAACCACTCCCCTCTCGTTCGAGCTGTCGTGTCGTGGCTAAGGGCTTACACAGGGTTCTACAACGATGCCAGTTGTTGTTTTCGGCTACCGGGTCTTGGCTTAACTGCACGGACCGAGAGGAGTCAACCTCAACAAAAACCTAAATCCTAAGGTGGCGAACTAGGCTGATGGGATGCGTGGCTGGATAGAAGACCAGTCTACTAGTCCAACCGCATCCCATTGTATTTAGCCTTACCTCTGCATGCGGGGCTCTGTGGAGGTGGACCTTTTCTTCCCTAGCTACTCGTGGGATCAACCATGGAGGAAGGACGTTTATTAGCGGAACGACACCGCTAATAAACAGGAATTGGAGCAGGACCTCCATAAGAAGCCTTCCACTTCCAAAGTGAGAGTTCCTCACAAGGAAGGAACAAAGGGAGGAGCAAAACGACTGGAGCAGATTGGGGAGCAGGATGGCATTCATCCTCTCTCAAATAACGTAGCACTGTGCAACTCAAGGGGGCTGCACATGGGAGCACGTGAAATCGAAGAGGGAGTCCTTCTGATATCCTACACTTTCTGAATGGAATATGGTTGGAAGGCCAGCTGTAAAACAGCTGATGACGCCTAGTGGCAGAAACTCGAGTTCGTTGCTAGTGTTCTTGGTGATTCCTACAATATACCATGAACTCCGGTAACATTCTATCGGTTAAACGACATCATAATTGCCATTATACACCTGTGGAACTAATATTGTGTATTATTCTATTCAACTTTGTTACTAATGCTTATAGCTATTGAAATATACACATGTACAGTAGAGTTTTGTGGCAAGGTTAATAGTATAGAAACCAATAGAAGAAGAATAAATCTGGAAATTTCTTAAAAATTTTTGAAATCAAAACTGTTTCATTATAATATTGATGTCACATATTAGATTAATGATTGGATGTATTTATTGTAATGGATAATATGATTGCGTTATTCAAGTTTTATATTTAATTAATTTATTTGTTGCAACTTTATAATCAATATAGTTAGCATTTGGTCTATAATTCAATACAAATCCAATACATTATCAGCCGTCATCCAGCGAAGTTACCACCTACGTGATACAATAACCCAATTGCAGTCCCATTCGTTCAGTCGACTTACCCCGAACTGCTCTTTTTACTCTACCGTGATTACCCCCCCTCTAACGTCGCAGTTTGCGTGCTGCACTAATCCAATTTAAAACCGTAGCGGTTATTCGATTAGCATCCTCCGTACCACTCCCCTCTCTCCACCGCTTGGCATCGCCTTCGTTCGCCGTAATTCAATTTTAGACAGTTTATCCGCTCGTTCACGTTCGTTTCGAAATCATCAGCTCGCCTTCTCTCGCGGCGATCTTGTGGGGGCGTGACGCGATTAATTTTTACGATATATGTGTGTCCGTTGAAATAGCGACAGCACGTCAGTGTGGGTGAAGTCCGATGGACGTGCATCGCGATGCTTGGGAGTTTCCGGGGCGGAAAGCGTGGGATTTAGTCGGGTTCCGGATCCGGCTCATAAATTGTCGATCACGTACCCTGCATAGAATCGCCTGAGTAGATTAATAGGACGTATATATAGAGCACGAGTGATCGCTGGCCAGAAGTTAATTTTGGGAGAATGCGCGATACGAATAGTCAATGGACGATCTAATTCAGATGACGCTGCTCTAATTGCAAGTGTTGCTAATTAAATTAAGCTTCTGGTTTTTGTACTATTACTTATGTCAGTCGTTTTACAAATACTATTAAAATTGTGACAGATTGTGAATATACTATGAGATTCAAAAAGATCGTCAATTCCGCTCCTATAGATAGTAACAGGGTGTAGGTATATGCCGCGTGCTTGTAATGAAGGTTTGAACTAAGCCAGTGTTGGAACACAAGAAAGTAAACGGATCTGTCATAAATAAGGAAAACGTAACCTATATTTGAACTCGCATTATACAAAACGATATGGATTGATGTTTCTGCTTGTAAAATGAAATGTAATTAATTTAACTTTACTAATTATGATTTACAATTCAGTACTAACTGGTGTTTAACTAATTTATTTATTACTTAAATTATAACATACATTAGTATAATTATTAAGTATAATTATTGAGTGACAAAACTGCATTTCTCAGTTCTTCTATGGTATGCATGCGGTTTCTATAGATCCTATTTTTTAGATAGCCGAACATGAAGTAATCTAATGGGGTTAGATCAGGCGATCTTGTAGCCATCTTTGTGCTCTAACAACCTGTCGGCAAAAAACTGTTGAAGATATTGGCAGTTTGTCGAGCAGTATGTGCTGGAGCATTATCGTGCTGAAAATAACCTGCTTCAAGCTCATTTTCTTGTAACTCTGCAATAAACAATTCAACATCTGTTGGTAACGTTGGACTGTTTACAGTTTCCTCGAAGAAAATTGGCCCTATTATTCGTTACCGGACATAGCTAACCAAACTTCAACTTTTACGGGATGCAATGCGGTTTCTCGAATTCGTGTGGATTTTCTGCAGAGCAGATCAATAGTTTTGTAAATTGATATAGTCTGTTAGATAAAACCAGGCTTCATCGAGAAAAATGATTTGTTAGCAAGTCATCATCCTTAAATTGTTATTAAACCAATGACAATATTCCAATCGCCTATCGTGATCTAATGGTAATAATTCCTGTACGTAGAAACTTTATAGGGATGAAAGTAACTTTCTTTTGACATCATTGCGCTGAAGTGTATGATAAGCCTATAAAATTATAAAGTAATAAACTATTTCACTAATGTTAATATTGATTTTTTACCTGTTTGTTGAGCTATTACCACAGATAAATTCCCTTATTTCTTACAGTATCAGAAATACTATTGTTGGTGATATTAGATGTAAATATAAACGATTTGAAAAAATTATAGGATAAATAATCGAAAGATACTACAACACGCACGCCAATGTCGCTAAATGTCAAGAAAATTCATTTAATGTATGAAATGTGTATGTAGCTAACTTCGCTCATTAAATTGATAATAAGTATAGATAAATTTTTCCGGAAAACCAGTTTTTTTCTTACGACAATAATGTTGAATCTCATAGTACTTACGATTTAAGCAGGATATTAGTTTTAGCAACAGGCAAATAGAACGTTTCATCATAATGAGAAGTTAATCTGGGCACACTAAAATTAATTTTACTTAGAAGCCACGAACAGTCAATAACTTTATGTAGTATTTTAAAGTAAAAAATTATACCTAATATTACTCGCCTAGTTTTGAAAGAAATAAAATTAAATTCGCATAACTATCGAGTAATTGTACCCTCTTTCAAGATATGCACCATTAGTAATAAACATTAAGTATTTTAAATACCGTCTTGGACTTCTCAATGCTAGTAAGTATACAGAATACATCGGGCACCATACCACTGCTCCATACTCCAGCCCTGATCTAATAAATGCACTTATGACAATGCTAAACAGTGCGTGCTATTAAAATCTTTACAATTTCGGTAAATAAAATCAAACATCCTGTATGCCCTAGTAACAATATCATTAGCATGTTCCGTTAATTGCTCCTCAATATCTGCTCTATTTTCAACTGGCGGTTTTAATAGTCTACCACTACCTGGTTTTCGGCAAAGAGATCCTGTTTCACTTTGCCAATGAATGATTCTTGTATGAATTGCCACAATCTGTTATAGGTTAGTGGAAAAATTGGCTGCTCGAAATTCTATATACGGGGCTGCAAACAGTACAACTATTCTCAATTTCCTATTTTACGCCATTATTAATCATGATCTAAGATAATAAAAACTTTATGATTTATTCTAAACATTTTTAAGTCTCAATAAACCAATACAGTGCATATCACAGATGTTTTTTTATTTGTCGCCATCAACATGATATTTTGAATAAATAAAATCATGGCTTGCTAGAAGATAAATTTAATTGATCGCATTGTATTAGTTGTATCGTAAGGAGATAAAACAATGTACAAAGTGATTTAACCAGCGAAGAGATAAGAAGGGTCAGCTTCTGTCGCCAACTTTGATGTTGTGCTGCCAAAAGTAAAATGACCAGTGGCGCTACTTACATTATTTTAGCACCAGATGCCTCAGAACAATGACTCTTCAGAGATTGACAATGCTATCAGGACGCCGATGTTATGCGTGTTGACTCGCCAAAACGGCAAGTGACCTTTCTGGCCTGATCATTCGCCTGATGAACTAAGTTTATGTACTTTTTTTTGTATATGTGCACAATTAAATATCAGACCCCTAGATGCAAAACGCGATAAATCTGCGGAAAAAAAAGGAAAGTTGAAACCGAGCAAAAAAGTCTGATAAAATATGTGTTTAAACAAATTAAGTGGCTATCTGTCGTACAAACGGTTATTATTGATTTTAAAAATGATTTAGAAATCCACAGTGGATAAGAGATCCGAATAAATAATTAATTAAATGGACATATCTGGTTCTGCACACAAAATCTTACACTATTAATTATTATTAATATGTAATAACAAAAGATTAGGAAAAAATAATTTTATTCTTTATAAAAGTCCCAAATCTTTATTATAGCTAAACTTAATTTATATTCTAGTAGGCCAGTGAATTTTTCTTCTCTTAATCGTTTCCATGATGTTTTTTTTTTCTAAATTGCCTACATTAACCGAATGCCTTGAAGGGTTTCTTTAGTGGGAGGAGCCGTGAATTCAAATCTCACTCTGGTCAGCTACGGTAACTGGCTTTTTCGGGGACGTAATGATGATTAGGAGGATTTGGCTCTGCGGGAGGAGTTTGACAAGCAGTAACAGTATCTACTCCGAAAGAAAAAAGTTTCATTATACTTTCTTTCTTATCATGGTTAATAGGAACTCCTAGTTGTAATCGCTGTGGGCTTATCTCGCAAATATTTTCGACTCCTCATTTAATGAGTATGGTTTACCTGGTAATATGTTAATTTAGGAGCTCTATTAACTATGAGTTACGGCTCTACAAGATAATACAAAACCCAATTTTAATTTTAAATATATAATAAATAATATACATCTGGTTTATTTACAAAAAAAAGAATTACAAGTAGTGTGGCAATACATACATAGCAGAAAAGTACAAATAAAACTTAACTGATTAATTTGTAATACACAATGAAATTTTAAGTCATGTTCATATAAAATGGGAGTCTGTGGTATTAGTTATACCTACACCGTATTTCATAAATCATCGTCTGTGATTTGATTATCTCGCAAATTGTGTCTGAATCGTATTGCAAATTTATAATTAATGGTGCTACTTATTTTACATGTGCATATATTCATTCTCTTTTGCTATTTCGTGTTAAATGGCATTTTTCTATTTTCATTTTTTTTTTTATGAGTTCCACAGCATTTTTTGTGTTATAGTATTTTCACTAAATTTCGATGTTCGATTTATTCGAATTATGGTATTTCTCAGTTGGGTAGTGTAATGGGATTGCAAATGCAATGTTACGGCAATAAACGTAACCTTGTGATGTCCTGCTTTTTCGGCTTTATAAAGTCACAAATGTTTATATTCTCAAATCTTTACCCTTCTTTGTACAAACCAGTGAATTTTCTTTCTCCTAGTCGTTTTGAAGATGTTTTTCTAAAAGTTTTATTACACTTTGTTTTTTAACATTGCTAATGGGAAATCCAGGATGTGGCCGCTGCTATTTTTTCTTCTTTTGCATAAAGTCTTAGTTTTAGACAAAGATCATTTTTATAAAATGCTCTTACCTCTTACAAATGAAAGGTTTTTTCCTTCAACAATAACTATCTACTTATTTCGATTGTAACTTAAAATGCCGATAACTCGAACTTCGTTTCCTCAATCTTTGACTATAACATCATTTCCAATTTCATAAATTGCACCAAATATTTTGATCATATCAATATACCTGGCGGGATTCTTCTGTTACTTTTATTTATTAATTTTCTCAATTTAGCCCGGCTGATGGTCTAGTGGCTTCCACGCTTGACTATAAGTCGCGGGATCCTCGGTTTGAGCCCGACGGACTGCTTTCAGAGTGAGGTTTTCGTGGTTTCCCTTATCTCCTTGGCAAATGCTGAGAGACGAACACCTTAAGTCGCTCCACGGACGCAGGCGTAATAATATCTTATGGCGTCGATGCCCCCTATAATTGGCGAAAGCTGTTGGGGGTGCTAAGGCATGGATTATTATTATTATTATTTATCCAAATACGGGATCAGGAGGAGTGTAAGAGTGCCCCACAACTGGAAAAACCAATTCGACTAACTCCACATTCAAAGAAGTTTCATACTGCAGCTAAAATAATTTAAGAATCGCGTTGCAACCTTTAACTCTCTAGTTAGGAGAAAATATGCTGTTGTTTAATAAGCAACCATAAAAGTTTTGGCGCTCAATTTAAATACTTCAGCAACAGAAAGTTCAAAAAAAAAATATGGAGAGCGTTTCACATTCTATATAAAAAAAAAACTACCCCATTTTCCTTGATAGTGCCTCTATATAAAATCAAGTTGAGTTGAGTTGGTGCTTCGATTAATCGTCCCGTAAACTGCGACCACTAGGATCTATTGTAGAGCGGATATTGTCTTAGAGTTCATCCATCTAGTATCTTGCCGAATGAGATTTCTTTCAGGTCTTCTAGGAGAGGGTCGGCCTTTCCAAAGGTTACATATTCGATTCTTGTAGCAGCTGCGCAGTGGCCGAAAATCTCCTCAACTGTCTCCTCGTTTTCTAAACACAGTCGGCATTCACTCTCGTCAGACAGCCCGATTCTGTGTAGATGTTTTCTGGTGTGACTAGGTGTAATACACTCTTTCGCATGCACCAAACCAGGACAGTTGTTCCAGTATTGGTGCACTTTCTGGTTTGCCCAGAGTTTGATTTGCTGGTTAGCTATCGTAGGTGCTGTAACGGAACGGGTTTTCTTATCTGGAAACTTTTGGGGATGGTCAGCCCAAATTCATTCAAGACAAAACCAAATCCCGTTTCACAGATAACCCCCCTGTTCTTTTGACTGACGAGCCACTGCTGGAAAACAGTCTTTTTGTTCGGTAGCGATTGGTTTTAGAAGTTTTAGCCAAAGATGCTTTCCAACGGTGTTTTTCTCGGTCAGTCGAAGCAGGGCCGTTAGTTAGCCTAAAGATTGTCGACTTACTCGCCTCGTCGGCTTTCTCTTTTCGAAATGACTTCCTCTCCAAATCTTTACTAGGGGTACTAATTGAACTTCTTTTTGAATTTGGTATGGCGAAATAATACAACAGAACTAAACTAACAAGCTACAAATTAAATAAAATAACAAGTAAAAAGACAAAACGAAACACAACTATTTAGATGAATATTTTAATTTTTATAGTATTGTCTAACAAATGCACTAGTAATTTTTACTACAAAAAATATTTATTAAGGGGTTACGAGTTACGGTTTTTACGTAATTGCGATGATTAGTTTTAAGCAGAAATCTTACCAACCGATGTGGGTAATTAATTCTTCCCGTAATTCAAATTATAAGGCACAAAACTTACACAATACTCATAAAAATTTAACGAAAGAAAAGGGGATTTTCCGAACGGTTTTAGCACAAAAACAAAACACCTCTCGAGGAAAGCTTTTGCTTCCTGTTCTTGAATTTTCAAGCTTATTTTAATTGCAAAATTTACGAAGAGAAGTTTAATTTTAACTATGGAAACGCCCGGAACGAAGGGAAACGCGTGCTTTTTTCCTGAAGCTGAAGCGGACCGCGAACTAATTGATTCAAAACAGCAATGTAAAGAATTTTTATAAACTTTAGTTGTGACGTCATTCCGTACCGATTACTAGTTCCGCTTCTCTTTACAAGAGGGCGCAAGAATGATCGAAGGCGTTATTTTTCTGAACTTCAAACGCCCTTCTAGAGAGTAACGTGGGATTCGCTGGTCAGCATTTGTAACATACAATAAACAAAGAAGCAGATATTATTTAAAATAATACCGTATTATCTTAATTACGCGAGACTTTAAACAAAATAGACTGTGATTTCCTGTGAAGTAGACGTTGCTTCAGAAAATGCCACAGTGCTTATCATCTACGTATTAATAAAATGAATTTAAATACTTTGTATTATACAGGATGGAATTTCGAATTCTTACAGTGCTATGCCAATGGCAAGTTCTGCTCCCTGAAATTGACTAAAATCGGGCTAAAACACTATATATAAAGAAGGATATTTGCGGTCACTAATCCATAAAGAAATTTGATTGCGTGATTCTGCAATAAGTTTTTTTTAAATGCCAGTCCCACAGTTAATCCGTGGAAAAATCAACACACCTTTCCTTTTTATTATTAACCTGATGAATTATGGCAACGCCGCAATCACGATACAACCTTTATAGCCCAACCGAAATTGAAAACGTGTCCGCCACACTAATCTTTTACCCAAATCCCCATGTTTACATGTCCCCTACCGATTTATCACTACTGGTTGCAAAAAAGGTATTTCAACGTCAAATATTTAATTCCAAAGCCACCCATCGCGTTATGCGAGATCGATGAACCTTTTCGGCCATCCGGAAGCGCCCTCTCCATCGACCTTCTTCTAATTCGCTCAATTAATCGAGTAACGCCACCTCACCACCGCATCAATTTATTTCGCGACGCACTGCGCTTGTAAATAGGATGGTTTCGTCTGTCTCTCCACCTCTCTTTCACTGCTTGTCGCGTTTCCTCCCTCCCCCCTCCCCACACCAACGAGAATTCCTCGTCGATTTCCGCCTCGCTCCGAGGGGAGAACGAAACGGCTCTTTGGCGCGTGAAGATTTAATTAACCACCGTCACCATTAGCAGATCCCACTTCTGGAAGAGAGTGGAGCACTTCATCGAGCTATAGTGTTGATCGTTGAATCTCTGCTTTATGACGAGTGGGAAATCCGTGAAAGACGATACGTTTCTACCACTGCTAGATGTTAGGAACGGCTGTCTGCGAGCGATTTACTGGATCGGAAAATCGAGCCCGTAACTTGAAATTGAAGTATCGTTAAGGGCATTAAATGGTTTTAAGGTGTTCCGGAGGCTGCACTTGAAGGCAGATTTATACAAACTTAGCGTAAGTTAGAATACAGGGCGTTGTCAAGTAGTGTTGAACTGGTAAACATATCTGCATTCTTTATGCTTTTGATTAGACTGTAGAACTTTTGGAAGCGATTGGGTATTAATAAAGTTTGAGAGAGTTGAGACACTTGACCCTTAATAGTTTTCAATTTTTGAAAGCTCTAGCTCAAAATTGATAATGTGGTAATGAATCAATAATTGTTTTTTTTTGCGGAAATGTTAATTTAGGCATTGTAAAGAATGAGGTGTTTGTGGTGGCGATATTAACTCAACCCTACATAAGCAGCTATTAAAGATTATTGGTCAACAATCTAGGAGAGGATTATCTATCTAAGAATGGATACGGAGAATAGAAGGGTGTACAAGTTCGAAGAGGTAGAAAATTTTACATACTAGGAACGATAATTGGCAGGAAATAAGTGTATTGCAGCACTCAATTGGATGTTAAGAAAGAAATGCGCACTTCAGAATATAAAATGATTCTCGAATGCACTTTAAATAAAGTTAGAAAATTTCTAGAAAAATGCAGTACTCTAGTGTCATCTATTATTGAAGAACTAAACATAAAGTAGTGAAGTGCTGAAGACATGGTAGAGTAATTGAAAACCATATATGTAAAGGGATAATCTCTCGAATAAAACTTGGAAAAGAGGGGTGCACTCGAAAACTAATTGCGAGTTTGAAGAAAAGTCTCTACTAATGAGCTGTTGCCTCAGTATTTCTAATGTCTCCAAGTTGTTGAGGTAGGTACCTTTTTTGGCCGTACGTAATTGTGTAAATTGTGTTTATTTTCTTTTAAATGATTAACAAAGATCTAATAGAATGGGTTTTAGGCTTAAATGTTCTTGTATCCTAATGTTCCTTCCGGGGTATGTGCAATGGCAATCAACTACTGATGGTGTGGGTGACAGAGAAGCAGTTTCAACGAGGAACCTTAATACAAAGCATCATATGAAATCTCACATATGATGACGGTGATTTTCTGAAGCAGATCCCACACACTTCCACAAACAAGGAATCGGAAGACTCGTTTAAAGCAGCCAGCGGGATGTTTGACAACTTTACCAAAAGGACGGCATTCACTCCGTCGTCAGGCATGGTGAGGCAGCAAGTTCAGATGTGAAGGCAGCTGAGGTTTACATCAAAACGTTTTCAGAACTGATAGAAGCCAAAGGATACATCCCCCAGCAAGTCTTCAACTGTGACGAGACAGGCTTTTTCTGGAAAAGGATGCCGAATAGGACTTACATAACCAGAGGAGAGAAGACGATGCCAGGTACAAACCCCATGAAGGATAGATTAATTCTAGCACTTTGCGCCAATGCGAGTGGCGACTGCAAAATCAAGCCTCTGCTAGTATACCATTCGGAAAATCCTAGAGCCTTTAAGTCACATAAGTTTTTAAAAGAAAAACTGCAAGTTATGTGGAGGGAAATCGAAGGCGTGGGTCACAGAAATTCTTTTGTGGAGTGGATGAACCTGGTGTTTGGCCCTTCTGTTAAAAATATTACAGAAAACAACCTACCCATGCAAGCCCTTCCGTCTCGACAATGCCCTGCTCACCCACCAAATCAAGAAGATGATTACTCGAAGAGTTTAAGTTTTATAAAGTTCTCTACTACCACCAACACCACCTATCCTGCAGCCATGGATCAGCAGGTGATTTCTAATTTTAAGAAGTTGTACACCGAGCACATTTTTCAGCGCTGCTTTGAGGTGACGGAGAACACAAACCTTACCCTTCGAGAGTTCTGAAAGGACCACTTTAACATCGTGATATGCCTAAGAATTATTGATCAGGCTGGGTGTTACAACGAGGACCTTAACCTCTGCATGGAAGAAGCTGTGGCCTGAGGCTGTAGCTGAAAGGGCCTTCGAAGGATTGGAACCCGAAGTGTCAGTGGTAGAGGAGATTGTTTCTCTGGGAAAATCCATGGTTCTGGAGGTTGATGAGAGAGATGTGAACGAACTCGTCAAGGAACAGTCTCAGGAGCTGACAACCGAGGAGTTACATGATCTACATTCGCAGCAGCATACGGTGGTTCAACGAAAAATTTGTTTTGAAGAGGAGTCAGAGATGGAGGAGGTTATCTCTACCAGTGATATAAAGGAGATCTTGGGAATGTGGGAGAAAGTTGTAGAGTTCGTGGATAAAAATCACCCGGAAAAAGTTGCAACTGGTCGTGCATCGGAGTTGTTCAACGAAACTTGCCTAACTCATTTCCGCAATATCCTGAAAGGGAGGAAGAAACAAACCTCCTTGGACAGTTTTTTTAAACGATCTGCAGGTGAAAATGAGCAAAGCGTGACGAAAAAGCGAAGACAGTGATGAAAATTATTGCTTCCGTAAGCACTTTACTTTTCTTTTTTTATGTTTTATAGAATATGTATTTGTTATTTATAAATAAATGTTTCTTCTTGTAAATACATTTTTCTAATTCAAAAACACTTAACAAAAACAACTGAGGTGGTATTTTGGGAGCTGGAACGGACTAATGGCATTTCAATTAATCTCAATGGGAAAAATTGCTTTGAGATACGAGCAATTTGACATACGAGCAAGGTTACGGAACGAATTAAACTCGTATGTCGACGTACCACTGTACAGTAACCATAGCAACAATTTTCTTCACAGATGCCCATCATTCGTTTATTTTATTCTCATTAGCGTTAGATAACTGGGTGTCATTAACGGCGATGAACGGGTTTACAAAACGTAAATGTAATTAGGAACTAGTTTAAACTACACCTAATTAGTTGTCATTCCACATGTCAGTATTATTATTAATTCTAGAAAATTACCCCGGAAATATCGATATTCCAACACGCCTAATAAAGGAAAATGGGTACCTTGACGACTAATTATCAACAAAATCGAATGAACTTAATATCCGTCTAATATTCACTGGTCCGTGATTTTGATGTGGGTTTCTGCTAATACGACTGGCAGAAATGGAATACGATACTGTTTTGGGCGGGTAAAGGAAAGACAGTCATCCCTTCAACGAATCGCTAGAACTGTATGGATGAACGAAGGTTGGCGGTTAAGTATTCAAATATATTTGAATTGTAATTTGGTTCAAAGATCACTGGTTACATTCGTAAAATCAAGCATATATTTAGATTACATATTTTAACAAGGTTTACGCTCAACTTTCCCCTCAAGATTTCGAATCGCTAATATTTGGGACATTTTTAAAGGTCTTATTGTCATTTCTCATTCTTATATTTTTTACTCATAGTTAGCTGGGGGGCGTAAAAGAAATGAAAACTACGTTGTTTAGCAGTAAGTCAAGAATCGTTCCACAATAGTTGTCAAGTTGTGACAGCACTTGTCAGTATGGGTTGTAGAAAAACTTTTTTCAGAAAAATGAGGAAGGTCCAAACTCTTCGATAAGAAGGCTAGTCGAATCGAGAAATCGCCAGAAAAATCGGAAGAAGGAAGTGGGTAGTAAAACGCTTACTTGAAAACATTCGAAAATTATGGCAATATTCGAAAGAGGTGGCATTGTGGAATTTTGCGGATGGCGTCCAACTCTTGTGCTACAGCTAAGCAAATTTAGGGATAGAGTCAGATGTCATGCTTTCCTAGGAGTCGTCTAAACTAAAGGGTAATAAAGAAATTTCCACACTTGACAAAAAAAAACCGCTCAGGAAACTAATGCGCCACCTGTATGTATATGTCTAAACTAACTACTTAAATGTAAAAAAAAAACATTTAAATATATTGTGGATATATATAAAACAATCGGCTGGTACATACTCACTTTCAAAGATTGGTGCTAAATCTCTAAATCCCTAATCTTCCAGTAGCAGCTCGTGAGTTATGAAAGAGGGTGGGCACAAAATAACACTTACCTATTTTTTGTGCATAAAATCCATTCTCCTATTTTTCATGATTGAAAAGACGTCTATGACTTTGTTGTAAAAATGCGTTCAATCAATCTTCTGAAATTGTGCTTCTCAGAAGAGTTTTAATGCGTGTGAGGGTGGAAAAACATCGTTCACATTTTGTTGTCGACATGGAGATTTGTACAAATAATATGCAACAGTTTGCATGTTTCGGTCAAAACTTTTTTTAGGTTGTTGTCTGTTATGAAGACTAAAAGTGACAAAACACCACCTAAACCTACGTCACACATGTCATCGCGCTCATAAATTACGACTTAAAGTTCACTTTTCAATTTTACGTTGTCCAAATAGGATAAGATTTTAGTTTTTTTTTACACATAATTAACTGACGAAATTGGTTTTTGAAATTGTTAAGGCAAACTGGTGTCTAGATTTGTTCAAGAGATTAATTTAACTATTTAACTATTTTTTATGGTCATTTTAAAACTAAAACGTTATTTTTTTTTAACAAAATAGGGGTCAATTGTGAGATGAGAGTAATTAAGTGTATGGCACGGTATATTCCTTAAGGGTATGGATTTCTATTAGGTAGAAAAGGTGAAATGTTCGCTTATTTCAAATGTTAACAAATAAACGTGTTCATTTTGCTGCGGATTACATCTTGCACCTCAGGCTTGTTATATCCGAGTAAGGACAGAAACGACACTAAACATATAAATTACCTTCCTCTTCGATTTGGCGATCCTTTGGTCCCTGCAGTTTTCCGCCTCGCCAGGAATGCGATGGCACCAGATCACCACAGCTATGCTGGTGTAAGTGAATATGAAAACGGAGAGCGGAACAATAAATTGAAACAGCGCCAACGCTTTCGTGTACATGTCCTCGTAAGTGGCACCCAAGCTGCTCCAGTCTTCACGACAGATGTACCTGAAAGAGATTTTAATGCAAGAATAATTCAATGGAGGAAGCTTGCGTAGTTATAAATTTTACCGTTATTAAAGAAGGAGAGGAAACATGTGAGGGATTATGAAGGACATTACGTGATATACCCATTTATGTTATACATTATATTATCATCGCAAAATATCACCTAGCGAATTGTAATATGTATTAACCCTCATAAGTTAATTTGTAAACTAATTGCAAAATAAATAAGCTGTATACTTCTGCTAAAAGCATTATAATGGCAGAGATGTTAATTGAATGTTGGTATAATCTACTGCATTGTAGGGATTTGAATTTACAAATTAATATTTATAGTAAAGGTTGTACTATGTATACAGATTGTTCGTTGCATGTAAGTCGATAATAGTGGTCGGCTACAGTCGGAGCGTGCTGTCGAATCATATCTTCCTCAGTTGCATTAAAGTGCAGTTAGATAGAATCCATCTTCTTATCTTTGCAGCTTAAGAAGATGGATTCTACGTTCGCCAGTCATTGTTTAGAATTTAACCATAACTTTAATAATAATTTTAGGCATGACTTTGAAAAAACTAGACTTGTTAGAATACATAGAGATCAGTAGACATGATAAATTAGGCTTAGCTCCGAATGACCAAAAAGATTTATATTACTCCCCACTATTATCTCTCAGTGTATAAACACAAATGAAGACACGAGTGGATGAAGGTGTTATGTTACAAAATTAAACTTTTTCAGAAATTAAGTTTTTTTATGTAATTTTTCTCAAAAGTAGTGTTACATAAACCTCCTTCATACATGCACAAGGACTCGAGTTCCTTTAATTTCTGGAATTTTCGATGGTGCTATGTGAAAGATGGGTACAAAACACCTTGATGCATGCCAAAAAGACAGTTTTTAAAATGCGACATAGCACCTTCACCCACTCGTATCTTCAAATGTCTTAATAGTCTAGTAGTTACTATCTACTAGTAGTTATTTCATCCACCTGACGAAGCCACTATGTGATGAAACGATCATAGTGGTGCTATTAAATATTTGAAATTTTTAACGTTTTGTTATTTCGTTCATCGAATATGGAGTTTCAACAAGTATCTCCCTCATCTATAATTTTTTTAGAATTTTTTTTTTTTTCATAAAAGCAACAATTGATTTGAATGCTTTTGAAAAAGAAACTTATATTAAACATAAACATGCAACATAAACAGAACTGAAGAGATATGCAAACTAATCTAGTCCGCATAAACTATTAAGGTAGGTACAAAGGAATCAGTCATTCTAGGCACTCTAACCCTCACTGAAATATGCAGTAGCGAGCATTGTTAGCAAACTTTGCTGGTAAAATCTACGGTAGGTGAATTACTCGCTACTAAATTTGTGGCATTAAGGAACATATCAAAATTTCGCTTCGTATTCGACTTTATAGACTTGATAGTGGAATTTGAGATGTTAAATTCCATATTTTTGGGAAGATTTTGCTAACAAGGGGACTTCTTGAGGCCAAAAAAGCGGACACGGGTGAGGGCGTTTTAGTGATAGGCCTCTGGTTGGTCAAAAAAGAAATAAAAACGATATTTTTTGACTGGCGAAAAAAAAAACGCGTTTAATCGTATAAGTTCGTAATTTACATCATTAGTAATAATCGCTCAGCACTACAGGCCCTAAAGGCTCTTGACTTAGGCTGCCGGGACACAGCGAGCAACTCAGAAGTGTTGTCCGAATGGTCACCCAACCAACAATCGGTACCGCATACTGCTGCTTGACTCGCAAGATTGGCAATGATGCGACCTTCCTCTTTAGCCGTACTGCTGGCAATTTTGCGTGATTATATTGATAAAAAAATGTAAAACCAGCAACATTTGGTTGTAATTAGCTGAACAAAAAATCCGCATAAACCTTATAGAGCGAACTCCCCAGCTCTCCTATACACCGCTGAAATTAATTCTTTGTCTGGTGGCGCTAACTAGGGCGATTTTTCTTCTTGGCCTTGTTGGGTTCAATATTAAAAATCGCTTTCGTCTAAGCAATTTCCTCTGATTGTGAGTGGCAAAAAGTATTTCACAAAAAAGAGATTGAAATTCGAACGTTTAAACTAGTTTTCAGTATATTTGGGCAAGCAAGTTGATACGTCAAAACACATTATTTCAGACTGAATCCTACAACAAAAACTTCTTCCAGCCTCCACTCCCAATCTCTCTCCGTAATTAACTCCTAAACCTTATGTAGTTACTGGCACTTTCGAAAAGATGAGATAGCGTATACAATAGCTTGAGCGTCTTATTACTTAAGTAGGCAATGGCACTTTTGTGATATGTCTGACCAACTTTAAAGAAAATTTGATATCTTCTGCTAGACAAAGAATATACGAGGGGCTTGCCTGTATTTGATGGTTCTTTTGTTGTACATAAAACTGCTGTTTTCAATATATCCAAAATAACAAGAAGAAAAGACAACAACGAACTAGAAACAATATGAATTTTAGTAGAAAATAAGCAAGAACGAACAAGAACGTGACATAAATAATATGACAACCACTATGTAGAGTTAGCTTATTTTACTACCAAATTAAATTTCAAAATTCGCGCCTTTAATTTGACCTTGATCTTAATCATTTATGAACACTTGTTATAGTCTTACAGCTGTATACTAATCTCATTATTTCATAGAAGAAGGTCAATTACTTTAGTACTTTAGTTTTATGTGTGGTGACAAATTTAGACTTATTGGACCCTAACCATTGGGTGATGTGATGCAATGCAGGTCCTTTTAGAATACTTCCTAATATTATCGTTACTTCAAACAACATTACCTTATACAATTCCCGGCACGATCGCAGATTCTTTGTTCGAAATCCTGACGCGTGATAAAATTTATTTAGCTTCCACGTGCTCGCCTTCAGACACAGTCCGAAAATCCATCTCACTCAGAATGACTTACAATTAAGTGAAATTGCCTTGGTCGGCTAGTGCCCCGCCTACTAATCAGCATATAAATCAACATAAGAGATTTACAGAGCGACCCAGCCCTGTGGCACTGCGACAAAACTTTTCCGATTCGTCAGCAGCTTTGTGAAACGCGCTTTTTGGTATACAATGCGTCCGTACTAGTTGGCTTTTCTGAATATAAAATCACTTTATAAATCGATACGGTCACCGTAAAGAGGAATTTCATAATGTGTGCTAGATGGGAGGGACGAGCTTTCAGTAAAATTCATTGTGAATGTCTCCGTATAGGACGAAATTGAATTTTTGTTATTATTATCTTTTTTTTTTCAAAGTATAAAAATGCCCTTTAGTATATCACAGATGGGGTTCGGGTCGAAACCGTAGTGGTTTTCCGTCGCTAAAATAAATTGCCTGTGTGGATGGGGACACATGCGTAGGTTAGGTTATGCGGTAGTGGCGCTGCATTGTTTGAACTAACGAATGGAGCACGACTCCGCTTTTGTTTATATCGGAAAAGTCAGTGTGTCGCAAAATCCCTCGTTCGATGTTTCGTTTTATATTGGGGACCACTTCCCCGGTTCCAATTCGGGTAGTGCACACGTGGAATTCTCTAAAGAGATTTCATAAAAAGCTTTGGTGGTAGTTGGGGGAGAAAGAAAACGAGATAGAGGCAAAAGCTTATTTATTTTTTCAATTTTATCGATTCTACAAGTGCAATAGACAATTGATTTAAGAAAAAACATGTAGCCCTAATCGGTTTGTCTAAAAAAAACATAAAAATGAAGTAAGATTTCTTCCAAAAAGCCATTTATGGTACTATACTCATGATTGCCATAATATGAATAAAAGAAGGATGAAAATATGATTTCTACCAATTAGCAAAGTCGAGAAACTATTCTGCAAGAATAAATACGAAGGCCAAAAAGGTTGTTGGTTTTCTTCAGAGTATTAACACAAAAAATAAAAGAAATTAAATAATTGTTAGGGGCAACTGATGTTTTTATTTCAAGTCAAATCAAGAAACACAATCATAGGTGTATATTTATTACTTATAAGGAGACTGCCAGTTCAGCATATCTCCGATAGAGCTGAAAAATAGAGGCGAGTCTTGAAACCAAAAAACGGGGTTTTTGTGAATAGGAATTGGTCAGAAAAATATAATAAAAACGATATTTGCTTTTGAACGGCGAAAAGAAAACACATTTAACCGTGTAAATTCGTAATTTACACCATTATACTGATAAAAAATGTAAAACGAGCAACATTTAAGTGTAATAAACTGAAAACAATACCGCATAAACTCCATTTGTACTCCCGTGGCCGCACTCTTATAACATCAGTAATTTCTAATACGAAACAAACGGGCCATCTGGTGTAGTGGATAGCATGATTTATATGCTGATTAGTAGGCGGGGCACTAGCCGACCAGGCAATTTCACTTAATTGTAAGTCATTCTGAGTGAGGTGGATTTTAGGACTGTGTCTGAAGGCGAGCACGTGGAAACTAAATAAATTTTATCACGCGTCAGGATTTGGAACAAAGAATCTGCGATCGTGCGGTGAATTATATAAGGTAATGTTGTTTGAAGTAACGTTAATATTAGGAAGTATTCTAAAAAAGGACTTGCATTGCATCACATCACCTAATGGTTAGGGTCCAAAAAGTCTAAACTTGTCACCACACATAAAACTAAACTACTAATACAGCTATACAGCTGTGAGACTATAACAAGTGTTCATATATGATTAAGATCAAGGTCAAATTAAAGGCGTGAAATTTGAAATTTAAGTTGGTAGTAAAATAATAATATATTTATGTATAGCTTGATTGTCATATTATTTATGTCACGTTATACTAAAATTCATATTGTTTCTAGTTCGTTTTTGCTTTTTCTTCTCGTTATTTTGGCCATATTGAAAACCTGTTCTTTTTAGAGCTATCGACGCCATTTTACTGAGTTTTGACTTTTAAAATTACTGTTAGGGAATTATTTCATTATTAGTACCAATCTGTATACTTGGCTGCCTATGGTTCTCATCTTAATCATTTAAGAACATATAATATTATAATATACAGTAAGCAATCTTTTAAGTATATCGGGATCCAGTTCAACCAACGAACAATATAAACACTAAAACGCTTTCAGATGAACACAGTGACAAAAAACGCCATCTTTGAATAAGAAAAATTGACGTATAGACACTGAATAGACTAACAACAGACTACACTTTCATGTTGTACGTTGTCAAAAGGAGCAAATGTCATTTTTTGACATATTAAAGTTTTGAATTAGCATCGTGATACACATGCCTTGTTACATATCCTGAAGAAGAAAACATGTACCAATCGAAATTTAAAGCTTTGTGCTGAAAGATAGCTGTTCTGGAATGCTCATATATCATTTTATGTGAGTTCTCTTAATTATCTCTAAAATGTAATTTTGGCACATACATCGTTTGATACTTGCATTTTTTGACGTTATTCTATAATACCTCAGAATGGTAAAACCAGGGAAGAGATAAGACAAGAAGTGTCACTTTTCATTTTTTGACGGGCTCTCATGCACGACTTCGTTTCAATTTACAGAGAGAGCGCCACTGCAGACATTATTCTGACGTTGATCTTGAGCAAGCAACGTATAACCAAGAATGGACACTTAGCAAATTTCGTTAGCGTGGAACCCCCATCTTTTTGGAGTACTTCCTTAGCCAATAGGAAGTCAAGTTCTCCCAAGCTCGGCTGGCTCGGCTCTTGTCAAAACAGTTCTTGACAGGACAGTCATCTGACTGTTTTGTTTGAGGTTATCACGTACATACAAACGAATTGACAGCTGATGAGGAATATGTCAACCTGAGAGTAGCAGATTTTGAATGTGCGCGCGGAATCGCACATCATTTTTGAGTACTTTTTAGCGTTTAGCCAATAGAATTAGCGGACTGAAGATCGCAGATTTCTCTCCCGGAAGATCAAAGGTGTTTGTTTCTTGCTGTGTTGTTAATTAATGATAACACTAATAATGCCTTGATTAGTAATCAAATTCCGTAAAAGATGTACTTATACACATTTAACTTGGCAGATGGCAGTAGATGACAAGTGGCGGCCATTTTGAGTTGAAATTATATTTCCCTCTCTGACACACGCCTTTTATGATTGGTGTAAAAAACCAGCGACTGAGACACCTGGTGCTAAAATAATGAAAGAATGTGCCTCTCCTAGTTCAGACTAAGTATCTAAACTTAGTAGTCCTAGTCCAAATCCCAGACGAGGTAAGAATAAAATTTATTAGCCAATATTATTAGGTTCTCAGATCGAAGCCCCCATTGCTTTGAGAATCGCTACTATATTAATTCGGCTTTTTTACCTTTCAATTAAAATAAATACGTAAAATTTTTCTAACAGGTATTAAATAAATTTATTACTCCTAACAAATTTTAATTGAACAGTAGTATTACTTGCTGGTAATGTCAGAACAGTCTTTATCATGCAAGCTATTAAATAAGGATTAATTTGAACTAAAATCTCAACGTATTTCCCAGTATTCATGTGAAATTAATTAAGTAAAATTAGATCTTCTGATTTTGTCAAAAAAAACCTTTTCATCGCTATTGTACCTATAATAACGGTCCTAATTCTGATATTATCCCTTTGCAAAGTAATCGATATCAAGCAGTTTTACATACAACAAAAGAACCATCAAATGCAGGCAAGCCCCTCGTATATTCTTTGTCTAGCAGAAGATATCTAACTTCCTTTAAAGTTGGGCAGACATACCACAAAAGTGCCATTGCCTACTTAAGTAATAAGACGCTCAAGCTATTGTATACGCTATTATCTCATCTTTGGAAAGTGCCAGCAACTACATAAGGTTTTTAAGGAGTTAATTACGGAGACAGGTTGGGAGTGGAGGCAGGAGGGTGTTTTTGTTTTGACGTATATGCTTTGACGTATCAACTTGTCTAACCAAATATACTGGAAACTATTTTAAGCGTTCGAATTTCAATCTCTTTTTTGTGAAATACTTTTTGCCACTCACAATCAGAGGAAATTGCTTAGACGAAAGCGATTTTTTAATATTAAACCCAACAAGACCGAGAAGAAAAATCGCCCTAGTTAGCACCACCAGACAAAGAACTAATTTCAGCGGTGTATAGGAGAGCTGGGGAGTTCGTTCTGCGGAAATTCGTTAGGAATAATTGATGGAGTGGTTTCTCTAACTTCACCAGCAGCGGAATTATCGGAAATTAAAGTTGTAGCCCCCCGTAAGAGGGCGGATCAGGATGGGTAAATCGTGGTGCACTTAACGATAACTCAATAACTTGCGTATAGGTAACTTACTTGCCGCAAACTTCGTATATTTCATTCGGTTGCGTCAGCTTCGAAAAGACCAGAATTGGGACGACCGTCATCATGGAGATGATCCAAACGATGATTATGACTAGAGTGGCGATGCGTTTGGTCATCCTCGGTCGCAGTGGCCACATAATCGCCATGTATCTGTCGATACTGATGGCCACCAGAGTGTAGGAGCTGACAAAGACGGCCACGGCTTGGAAATAATTCACGACGGGACATAGAAAGAACCGAATTCCCAATATTGTTTCAAATAGGAGACAGAAGTGAACGGGACGCAGAATACTGTGATCAATAGATCCCCGACGGCCAGATTCGTTATAAAATAATTGGTGACGGTCCTCATGCGTGGCGACGAGATAACTATGTAACAAACGATGCCGTTGCCCAGGGTCGCCACGACGAAAATGACCGCGTACATAAAATAGATGACGCTCTGGAAGAGGAACGGCTGCTCGTACTCGCAAAAGGTGGAATTGTACGAGATGTCGAAGAATGTGGCGTTGGTAAGTGTTGCGTTATCATAGTCGTCTGGGTCTATCATATCTGTCTTTGAGAGAGTGGTATCCAAGTTTTATTGCTCGAAGATCCGTTGAGGATCCATCCCGGATGGTATGGTCTCCATGTCTGCAAAGAAAAATAAAAGGTGTAATACAATATACGCTGAGAAAAATGGGCAAAGTAAACTGTTTACTTGATAAAAATTATTTACAATAGATAAAGTTTTACTTGGAACTATTCTCGTTAATTAATACCTGCAACTAAACCCAGTTACTGTAAATAGTGCTTTTATTAACGGCTATTACACAGGCTACCTGACGAATTTGTGCTAAGTAAGGTATTACTTATGACTACAGCACCTGATTAGTAGAAGTAACAACAATGCTAATCGCTATTAAACTCATGTATTTTCTTAAATATGCACTGAGAGAAAGAAATGCGTTAACCTAACAATAACTACTATGTTAACACAAAAGGTGTTAATGCAACAAATTTTGTATTTAATCAAACTAAAATGAGTCATTTGCGCAACTATTTATTTCTGTTAAAAAATCTGTTGACTGAAAAAACCTAGATGGTTGAAGGTAAGGTTTTTGTTTGGATGGACCGAAATGGTGATGTTAAAACAAAAATCTTAGTAGTTGACGGAAAACATTCATAGCATAATATTGAAACTAAAAAATGATTAACTAACTTATTATTTCTACTTTAGCTTGTAATACGATTTAATAAGTCAGTATTTGTATATTATGGAATGTACCTATATTAATGTACATAGGTATATTACCTATACCGTCAGATACTCATTTGATCAATGTTGTGGCGTGATTTGATCGGTTGCTTGCTGTTGCAAACCAGATATCAGATTATCTTCGTTCGTGGCTCGTGATATCGTGATATATTGTGAGTTCTAATACTAGCCATGGGGGACGAACGAGTAAAAGAATTGTTAATTCAGTGGGGATTTGAATATCTAACCTCAGTGTTGCAGGTAAGCACATTTTTGATTCTTATAGATGTTTTGGCAAACGAAGGCATATTAGCTATTAGCACAACATAATGCAACGGTATACTTTATGTTTGAACGGATATATTAAGATCGAGAATATATCGTGTTTATTAGGTTGTAGAATACATTTTCATAGGTATAATGCGTACTAGTGATGTAACGAATATTCGCATGTTTTTGAATATTTGCATTCGCAATAAATATGCGAATATTGCGAATAAAAAAGTCACCTGTTAAAATCGATAATTTAGAAAAAAAAAACAAATATTTCAGATTTCAAATATACAGATAAGTAATAAGTGTATGGTGCTTTCAGCCGCTAAAATGAAGGCGCTTTTACGAGTTTTTGGAGTGTTGGTTGGAGAATTTATACCGATGAATGACCTAGTTTGGGAATTATATAAATCTCTGCGACAAATTTGTGAACTTATTGGATAGGCATCAATTACTTTAAAGGACGCCGAATTGCTAAAAGTATTAATTGCAGAGCATAATACATTGTATCTTAAGCTTTTTGGAAACCTCAAACCGAAGTATCATTTTTTAGTTCACTACCCTCGAATCATGACGGTTGTATGACCTCTTGCGAATATTTCCTGTATACGATATGAAGGAAAACATCGCGTATTCAAATTAGGTAGTAAAATTATAGGCATTAAAACATCAACTTAATTTTAATTATAGAATTTTGTCTAAAACAGGATTTGAAGAAAAATTTCGCTTTAGGGCAGTATATCTCTTTCAAACATTTAATGAAATCAAATATAGTGGAGCAATAGCAAGCTACTTGATGCCAGAAAAGTGTGCAGACCGTATTTACTTCTTGTCCTGGGTTAAGAGATATGGCGTTTTCTTTCAAATCGGGGTTGTTTTATATCCTTTGAATTTAATATTTGTCCCGTTTTTGGCTGTATTCAAGAAATTTGACTTCAAATGATAAAGATATTTTTTGTAATACAAGTGTACGAAACATTAGAATATAATGATCATTTTCAGGCATTTATTATAACCAAAACTGATGAAACACGTTGTATATATGAAGGAACTCATTTATTGCAATTCATTTAGTCATACGTTGTCAGATTGTCGGAAGTGTATTCAAAGTGTATTTGTAATAAATATTTTTAGGCGTTACTTTTATTACCTACTATTATTGTAAGTGTACTTATATATTTGGTATTTATACTGTTGTGAAGTTATTAATAAATATATGAACCTAAGTTAGTCTATTTTGTTTTCAAACCCCAACTTGTAATTAATAAATTTCCAAAAGATCCAAAATGAGATTATTTGAATGAACAAATTTTTGCTCAAATCAACCAAAAAAATGTTTGCATTGACACTCTTAATTTTGTGCACTCAACACGTTTTATTTGCTAATGTAATCATAAAGATGCATTGAAGCAAGAATTTACTTTTGTAGTTTCAACACAATTTCGAAGTTATGTTCGTTAAACAACACATTTTTTTTGTTCTAACATGCTTAGAGCTGTATTGACAAATCAAAACCAGTGTTACATCAACTAAACTGAAATGTTGCATTAACGATTAAACTTGTTTAAATTGAAATTGACGGTTCAGTTGAATCAACGAGTCTATTATTTTTAAGTTAACAAATATATTCCAACAAATCGTAAATTTAATCTAACAATAAATTTCGGTGGCTGTATTTAATGCAAATTTTTTGGTTGGTTATGCGTATTATTGGTTAAATAATGCATTTTTTCTCAGTGTGTAACAACTTGCCACAACTATATTTATTTGAGTTTTGCTGCCATCCCGTGATTGTTTTACTATTCCTGATTGGCTAATGCGGCGGAGTAATAAAATAGTCCCCGAGATTGCTAAGCGCGCAAGCGCGGGCTAGCGTCAAGTAAGAGACAGACGTGTGAAAAGGTCGTCGAAAAAGAGTGGCCAAGGAGTACGGCCATTGTAGTCCAGTTGGAACGCAAATATATTAAAAATACCGGTTGGGTTAACTCCCCAGACCCCATCCGTATAAAGAATCCCAGCGAAAAAAGAAATCCCGAACCTATAAGCAATCGGATGTTTCAAGATTGCAGTTTTAAACCACGTGGTGGGATATTTGAATTCCCCATCATTGTGATGATATCTGCGTCCGCTGGTGAAGTTAAAGTGTGGATGCCGTCGCTAGTGATCCGACAGTCGAAGTGTCATCTGCAGTTAGGGATACCGCGACGAAGAAGCCGTTTTCGGGGCGATCACCGGATAACCTCCACGTACGCCGACAGAGGATCAACTCGCCGAGACAACGCCAGTGCAAAGAATCAACAGAAACCGCAAAGTTTACCGCTAGGTATATATTTCTTTGTTTGTCATTAGTTGTAACTTCAAAGCCATATTTCTCTTTGTCCTTTGTTTAGATTTCAATAATTTCAATAACTAAATAACGTTTCAAGGGGGCCCCATTTACCTTACCTTTTTTATTGCCTTGTTCATTATTAAGGAATATATTTTATGAGTCATTGTAAATTGTTTAAAAAAAAACTGTTGTTAAAGTGAAACCAATATCTTTCATTCATATCAGGTAGTCACTCTGTTTGTCCTATACAAAATAAAACTATTACTAATAATACTGCTTTTTATTTAAATTTATCTAAATATTCACTAAACTCCCTCGTTTCCGGCACTACCCATAAGTTGAGCAACAAATTTAAGGTAAGTATATTGTATATTTATAGCAAACCATTACCTTTTTGTATATCAGGTATTTACTGAACGTGCATTAATGATACTGTTTCCTTATCACAGGTAATTCAAATGGCTTGCATTAATTGAGGTTAATAATGAAAGTGTGATAACCATTATAGAATAGTTCACTTATAGCAATACATCTACTTGACATAAGTAAACCTTTTACTTACCGCAACTGCATATATTCTTTGTTTTTCTACTTCAGCTTAATTATCATAAGTTACCGGTATGAAGCAGACCGTAAGTAACTTGGATTGCTTGTTGTTAGTATCAGTGTTTAGGATCTCTTTTTTACTAGAGCTAAGTAATCTGTACTTTTGTCCCCTATCCAGCTGAACTTTTTACTTACGATAATTGTATTATTATTTATGATTATTAAATTTTTTTCTCAGTGTAATCAATAGATTAGTCAAGGGATGAAGGTAGTGTCATGCACCTGTGTAAATATGAGTGCATTTTGCAGTGCGAAGCCAGAGAAAGAATGAAACGGATGCTCAAGGTTGCTTCCGTGACGTAAAAACAAGTTACACGCAAGCAGATTTGATCACGGTATGGCTTTTATAATAGATTGCATTTTAATTTTTAGACGAATAACTTATTGATGAATAAATAGACAATCGTTTACATACAAGTACGTTTATTTTCGTGAATGTAAAAGAAAACGGTATTTCATTTTTAACCAACCACAATGGTGGTATATGCGAGACTCTCTGAAATCTTGGAATACCAAAATGTATCTAATGTTTGTATAGGTTTTCTCGATGCTTCATCTATGCACGGCCAGTATACGCTAAATCATTAAGGAAAATGTGATAATACCATCGAATTACAAAGTAAAATTTTGATTTCACATGATAAATAAGATCGATGTGGAAAAATCATTTTTAAACCTGAATAAGCTCGCGCATATGCAATCCCAGGCTTTTGCACATGTTAATTAAGAACAACCGGGTACCATCTAACGTAAGATGGACTTGATTACTACGCAAATCAAATCTGTCTTCCAAATAACATCATCGAGCATTTGGAGATGTTTAAATATAGACCATAATTGCTACAAGATTGTGTTAAAACATCTAAATCATCCTGTATCGTCTGAGTTGCTTCCAAAATATGAGAAGGATCAAAGAAATAAATTAACTGAGTGTCATCTGCAAACATTACATTTCTACAGAATAATTTGCGAACCTTGTAGAACGCCCTTTTCAATGTTGAGTTACGATGAGACAGCACCTCCAAGTATCACAAACTGTCTCCTTCCGAACAAAAAACTTTTTAATAGCGGTTTTTTATTTTTTTTTGGAAAAATATGTTTTTACTCTTATAGAAAATTGACAGTTACGCAATTGTTTGTGAAATACTCATATTTGGTAGAAACGTTCTATAGGAACGGTACAAAAAGAAATTTGAGTGAAATGCTACAGGGCGTTCAGAATAAATTTATACAACTAGTACCCAAATAGACGCAAACCATCTAGACAATCTTTTCAATGTTTAATGGAACGGTGTGATATTAGTGGTAGCGTTGAATATGGGAAACGGAGAGTGGTAAACCGGAATGCTATATACTAATGAAGAAAAAGAAATGGAGATTTTACTTCATGTTGAAGATAATCCTCCGGTTAGTATTGGCCAACTTACGTGACACATTCCAGTCTACCGTTAATCGCATCACGAGAAAATGCAAATATGATCCCTTCCATATGGAACTACATCAAGAACTTCGTGACCATGATTTTGAACAACGAGTGAAATTCTGTAATATCAGAAATGAAACTATAGAGGCTGATCCGAATTTTTTGTCCAAAATAATGTTTTTCCGATGAAGCTACTTTTCGCAGTAATGGAGCAGTTAACCGCCATAACATGCACTATTTATTATTCGACAGTTAATCCATTTTGTGTCCGGAAAGTTCAAAACCAAAATCATTGGTCGCTTAATGTATGGTGTGGAATCAAAAATCTACGAGTTATTGGTCCACATTTCTTCCGCGAACCACTTAACGGGCCTATATATTTAAACTTTTTGCAGTATGAATTACCAGAGCTTCTTGGAGAAGTTGAAAGGGAACAAATGTGGATCCAATAAGACGGAGCTCCTGGTCATTACCATCGGGAATTTCTAAACAATCATTATCCACAAAAATGGATCAGTAGGAATGGATTCATTGGGTGGCCCCCTCGATCATGTGACTTAACACCTCTAGATTTCTTTATGTGGGGCTATATTAAAGATAGAATTTATGTGAATCCCCCTACAACACCAAAAGATATGGAAAATAGGATACGGCATTCCTGCAGGGCAATAACTGCCTTCATGTTTAGGGACGTGCGTGAAAATCTAGTAAAAAGACTAAACATGTGTATTCAAGTAGACGGGCATATTTTTGAACATTTATTACGTGGCAATAATTACAAATTAAGCAAGTTAGTTAGTAGAAAAGTTATTATCATTTATATTTGTTTATGTTTCTAATAGTGTAAGTGTAAAAATGATAAAAGTCAAAATGAGTCGGAAATTCATCGAAGAAAGAAACTGCTGAATTTCTTTATTAAAATTTAGACATATGAAACTCCTCGATTTATTCACTAAATTCCCATCACACCACACATACAAATCATTGAGCAAACACAGTCCTGTGGTCCCCAGGGGACTTCCCCATCTTGACATACGCCTTCCAGCTACGAGACGTGTTGACCAGATAGAGTGGTGGTTACTCTTGCTGTTGGGGACCCTCGGCAGAGAAATACGTTGTCGTATAAAGCAATGAATTTCATATTTCCTGTAAGGTAAAATTTGTCGACAAGGTTCGGAAAAATGTTTCCAGGAAAAGGAAAAATAACCGAATACATTACAAAATGAAAAAAAGTAACTACATAGGTGTTTTATATTAATACCTGCAACTAACAATTAACGTATTGACAGTAGCAATTAAATGTTTGCGTGATAAAAATAAACTATAAAATCGATAAAATCGTTAAGGGAAAATTGTAATTCGCCTCTCCGTTGTGGTTATTTGGTGAAATTGGAAGAATTGCATTTAATGTTCAATACATAACGGAGGTGGGGAAGTGTTAAAAATATGTGTAGTATATGTAACATGTGGTGTAGTAATTGCATAGAACAAATTTTTGCTCTAATTGCATTTAGTTTGAATCGGTTTTATTATCGAGGTTTGTACATTTATTGTAACGCTACAGGGTAGCATACAGCCCGATATATATAAAAAATTAAATTATTTAATATCAAATTTTAAACTTCTTAACTTAACTTCTATATCCATTTCTTTTTCATCATATGCCCTTACAAATGCCAGATGGCATGCAGGGTAAGAATTTCCGATTGAAACAGGGTAGAGGACGCGCTGGCATTAAAAAAAATTACGAATGGATAGTTAATCCCTTATAATTCTTCAATAAGGCCCCAGATGCTGTGGGAGCATGTTGCCAGTATGTCCTCCACTCCGATATTGGTACTTATAGTACTTAGTTTAGGTGATGTAGTGCACATGGGACTTTGGTACATCAATTATGATCGACTTTGTACGTTTGTGCGATAAAGACAACATTTATGTTCAAACAAATGTGGTTTTATTTAATAACAGATTCTAAACGGCGTATTGCGGTCGTATCACCCCGGTGTGAACTCTGCCTAACAAGTGACATCGATATACAGAGTAGTATCAGACGACAGAATTGGAGCATCATTATCATGGGACGTGAAACAGTTGATAGCATACGTGGACGATATTGCAATAATTACTAGAGATAGAAAGAAGTTTAAAGAATGTAGTGCTGGATCTTTCCGTGCAGTGGGGGAATTTCGGATATCCTTATTTTATAGTGTTACCTAAAGTATTTGGTATTTGACATAGGTGGTGGGGAATGAAGCAGATATTTTTTTTAATAATAATAATGATAAATTACTTTATTGCCATAATATTCATAATAATAAACATAAAACAATAATAATAATAATAAACACAGGTAATCTGAAGGCGAATCTTAGTTGAAAATTGTTGTTTAACCTTCACAAACAAATATGAAATCACATAAATACGAATGCAGGTAAATAGATGAATAGCTCGATGACTGCCAGATAGATGTCAGTCTATAAAACAACATGTATATTGATTGATCCTCCAACCAAAACCAGTCTAAATCTACGCCGAAATGCCGGCAATACCAATGATTTCAGCTCAAAAAGAACTGGCTTATATTTTGTGTATATCATATAAGAAAACGATCTCGGCCCAAGGGAAGATCTGCAATATGGTGGTCTAAATCTGATTTTGTAATACAGATAAGGCGGTGTTTTAAAAGTTAGAATCTTATCAAAAAGACATGTCATTAAGTACTGCCTACGGTAATACATATTTAACCATCCTACTTCACGTAGCTTATGAGAAATGTGATCAAATTTTGATTAGGTTGAAAATATATCGCAAATATGCATGCTGAATTCTTTGAATTCGACAGGTGGTAAAATTGTTCAAAGCACCATGATAGACAGCGGAACAATAATTAAAGTGTGATAATACAAAAATATCACATAAATTCTTCTTATGAGACTGACTAAGCACTGGTCTATGAGGATATAACTTTTTTAAATTTATGTAAGCCTTTTTAATATATGTAGAAATCTGATCACGAAAACGAAAGGTATTATCCAATATAACACTAAGGCTTTTCACTTTATTAGCAAAGGATAAATTTGAATTGTTAATTTGTAACCTCAGTACATTACTCAAATACTGGCAGGCTCTCTAGCCCAAAAAACTAGCCGGGGATTTATCTGGATTATATAAACAGTTATCACGTGAGTGATCAAACAAAGACTCAAGGTCTGCATTAATGACCTCATTAGCTTTACGCCAATCCGACGGATGGAAGGAGTAATACAATTGAGTGTCATCAGCGTACATGTGATACTTACAGTGCCTAATACACGTCAATAACTTAGAGGTATAAATAATAGTAAACAAAATGGGACCTAAAATAGACCCCTGCGGCACACCACGCGAAAGTGACAAACAATTAGATATATTGTTATTATGTTTAACTATTTGGTTACGATTGAGAACGTACCCTTTCATCAGAGATACAGCATCATTACTGAAATATATATGCCTCAATACAGTCGAAAGAACGTTATAGAATAGAATATAATAGAATAGAATAGAATAGAATAGTTTTATTATTGCAGTGTTTCAATACAAACGGAACAATGCAAACGTCAGGTCAAGAAACAAAAATTTATAAATGTATATTTGAGGTTAGAAATTCCTCTATATTGGTATGGCTCTATTTCTAGTAAAATTTGTATACATAATTTTTAATTGTTGACAAATTTTTTACAGTTTTAAATATGCGATGGCAATTTGTTATAGAACCTCAGGCAATTATATTCTAAGTTGTTCTCACTTAGTGTGAGTCGATGCTTGGGGTAGCGATAATCATTTTTAAACCTTGTAGAATACTCATGTCTGATATCATTATCCTCGAATAAGTATTTGTTTTTAAATAAGAAGAGTAGCAATTCAAAAATGTAAATACCATATACAATTAAAATGTTAGTTTGTTTGAAGAATCTCTGCAAGACTGAGAGTACTGCGAGTTTATTAATCACACGTAAAAATCTTTCTCTGTATCAAAAAAACTATGTTTAAGTCGCTACCACCACCCCAAACAACGATTCCATATTTTATGTTTGAGTAGCAGCATCCATAATACATAATACGAAGCACATGCCAACTTACTATATCTCTAAGTCGACGAATCGCAAAGCAATAGCTACATAGTTTTTTACAAAGTACATTGACGTGATCTTTCCATTTAAGGTTTCGTCGACTGTAAGACCCAGCAGCTTAACACAAGTGCGGACAGGATATTCGCAGTTATTAATATTCACAGCTTCTGGAAGAGTTTGAAATATGTTACATTTGAAGAAGATGACATTTGATTTATCGTGGTTAATTTTAAGCTAGTTGATAGTTAACCACTCCTCAATTGTATTTAGATAAGTGCTGCCTAGATCGATAACTTCATCTAGTGTACTACCAGTGATTAAAAAAGTAGTATCGTCCGCATAATTTACAGTTGAAAAGTTACTTACAAGAGAGGTGGGCTTGAGATTATAAATATCATTAAAGTAAACGATAAATAGTAATGGACCTAGTATGCTACCTTGTGGCACACCTTTTGTTATGGTCATGTTTTACTGAAAGAGCAGCCTCATTTTTAATTTTAACATGCACTTTTTGTTTACGCTCAGTTATGATAAATTGTGTCAAAGGCCTTGGTGTAATCTAACACTATGAGACAGGAAACAAGTCCACTATCCCCAGTCGAAATCAAATCATCTGTAATCGCCAATAAGGCAGTCTCACAACTGTGGCCAGCTCGAAAGCCAGACTGAGTAGAAGGCAATACCTCATGGTCAACAAGAAAACTGAGAAGCTAGCATCTTCTCAAAAACCTTTGAAATGACAAAGAAATTCTTGAAATTCTTTTTGATGATCCATTTGATGTTGGATAATGATGCATCTGGTTTCTCTATCGACTGAAAATCGTTCTTCTGGCAATCCGTTCACAATGTACAGTTGTAGAATATTACACAATTCTATTCCAAAATCGGTTTTATTTTCCTTTTTCAACATGAGTGCTTCAACACATGGAAGCTTTATCGAATACAATAATTGCGCAGCTTGTGAATGCAATTTTCCACAAACTGTAAACATATTTTCACTTTTCGGAAATAGAAAGTTATTCCCCTAAATTATTATCAAACACTCTCTCATTCCATTAACCCTCGCGTAAATATAAATTTCACAGGAAATTCGAGCTCCTCCTAATGAACGGCGAATTAAACTTCAAACTCAATAATACATCATACCGCCACCGCCCCGCCATTGTCTGTATACCGAAATTAAACTAATGGATTTCAACATCCCATCTTCGTGTCCCTAATACGCGAAAGGAAATCTTTTCAATTTCCCCAAACCAACCCGCGAACTCGGGAGGGCAAAGGAGGCGCAAAACGAATACTTCTCGCTGTGTGCGAGCGTTTTCTAGCTGCGTACAAGAAGTACGTTCCGAATCGGACTGGTAAGGAGCGTTATGCATTAAAGTAAGGATTGCTCCCACTCCCCAGTCTTGAAACTTATTTGGGTACCGTTCTCGCGAGCAGAACGCAGGAAACACGACCTCCTTGTTGGGCTCGGCTTTGTGTGAGGACGCATTAAACGTTTCGCGATTGTTTTAATAATGCCCATCAGGAAAACGATAACAGCGGCGGCGAAGCAAGAAGAGAAGGTCGAGAAGAAATTTAGCGTCTTTAAAGTTGGCTATCTCCGACGAGAAGGAAAGTGTATCTGGGGAACAAAAGACTTTGTTAGAATAAATGGAGTCGTGAGCGGACCGTGCTTGTGTTATCGCGGTAATTATCATTCATGAAGTGCGTAGAATTTATTGTTGACTTTCTTTAATTTAAAAGTTCCAACCTAATACCTAAGCTTACATATACAGGCTGTTCTGGTCTTCGTTGAATGCTTAAGCGAAAAACTTAGCCTTGTATTTGATATCATTTTCCAGCCCACTTCTGATGCCCGAAGATGTATAAAAATGTGCTTTGATGTAACGTAGATGGTTATAAATAAAGAACTATACTGGGAAAAACATAATTGGACTCAAAATGCCGCCATGCGGAACACCCTTCGTAAGATCTAGTGGAGATGAAGGGCTTTTTTCTAATTTCATCAACACATATGATAAAATACAAGCAGTAACCACACATAATCAACGTAGGAACTTGGAAATGTTAGATACCTTTAAGCAAACACACTTACAATGCTTCTTATAACGACTGGATTTGTGAGCTGGCGTCGTAAAATAATTATTGTGCTTTTAGCATACAGAGCACTTTCATGCAGATATAAGAGGGAAAAAGTTATAAAGCCATAGCCCCTAGAAATAGATCAACAAGAATCAGTGCTCTGTACAATAAAACAACGAATAAAAGTGCTGGCATAATTTAACTAGTATAGCTTAGAACGCAGTTAAAAGATATGATAATTCCGAAAGAGAAAAGAATCCACTCGGAGCTTGGTATTTAGTATACGCGTACTGTCGTGTCCACAATATGTCTAAAGAACGTTTCAACCTCCGTCTTGCAGTATGCATCTTATGGCAATTCGATTCGCAATTGCCAAATTAGCCAATCAGCTGTACATACACTATTTCCAGTGCATTATTTGGTATTTTACGCGGTCAAGTCATAATCTTTAATTGCGTTTTTAACAATTAAAATGTGTGAATGATAGTAAGGAAAAAGTATGTCTTTCATAACCTTCAACATGTTTAATTTCATAATGGTGATTCATTTGAGTATTAGCAAAAAGGAGACCTAGACATAAGATTTTATCTGTTATCAGTCAACACTGCCGGCAATACAGTTGGTTAAGAAGGAAGGGTGCATCATTGCCAATCTTGCGAGTCAAACAGCAACATGCGGTGCCGGTTGTTGGTGGGTGACCATTCGAACAACACTTCTCAGTGGCTCGGTGTGTTCCGGCACTCTAAGATAAGGGCCTTCAAGGCCTGTAGTGCTGAGGTATTATATTATTATATCAGTTAACATTAGAGTAGTTCAGAGATTGGAGTATTATTATAAACTTTCTTAAAACTAAAAAAAAAATGTTATTGTTTAACAAAAAATACTACAAATATAGCTGGAATCATACATTTATGTATTATATCGTAAGTTTAGTTTATAAACAGCATAAAGTTTCACTTGCTTCTTGAACAGCAGCAGTCACGTTGAAGAATTTAAAATAAGTAAACACATTCGCAATCAGATACTTTTTCTTACGACTAAACTTTTCTCTTTTACACAGTTTCCTATCAATAGCCTCCATTAATATAGTAAAAGGTATAACAAACAATGGGGTCATGGATCATCACGTTACTATAAAAAAATATCTCTATTTAGCTGTGCACACTTGAAAAAGATATTAACGCTTTCAAAAGAAAAAAAAACGATTTATATAAACTATTTAACGTGAATTTAATTAAAAACTACGTCGGCACGATTGACAGTTAATATAGAAACAGCAAATACTTCCCGGTTGATGGCTAAATAAATTGCAACATAGCAACCGGAAATAGAGGTAGCATTATTGGTAGGCATCTAAGAAAAGTAATTAATTTATATATTTTTCGTAATCTGCTACATTTTTAAATAAAAAAGGCATTATTACTATTATTAAATCACTAGAGTGATGTCATTCAAATTCAAAAAGAATCCCGTCAGGGAATAAGTTTGGTTCAAATCATTACTAACCAAAATCAACAAAAGCGGGCCCAAGGCAGACCCTAGTGGCAGGTGTTATGACACACCAGAGCATAGGTCCACTATAACCTGTGGCATCCCAACTTCAGGGTGGGAGGGTACACTTATACTATGGGCACGGTGCTGGACGGGCCATTGTTGTAAATGCCCACGGATAGCATGGCACCCTAAATTATCTTCACTGAAAAGGTGAAAATCTCCATACCGAACAGAGACCAGGCACGCAGTGAGATCGCTGCTAATGATAACTGGTTCACGGACGGATCCAAATCCCCCCAAGGCACAGGAGCCGGTATTTGTGGACCCAGTCCTAATCAAAGGATATCCATAAGCCTGGGGAAACATACAACGGTCTTCCAGACAGAGGTATCCCCCCTTGCAGCCTGTGCAGAAATGATTGCAAAAGGGGGCTACATGAGGAGGAAAATTAATATAATGACTACTGACAGCCAGGCTGTCATTAAGGCAGTCTCGAACCCAATAACTAGGTCAAAACTAGTTAGAGACTGCAAACTATCCCTCAATACACTGGCACGAGACAACACGGTGTCTCTGATTTGCGGTCCGGACATGAGGATATAAAGGCAACGTAATAGCCGATGAACTAGCCAAGGAGGACTCTAAGAGACACTTCATGGGTCCAGAGCTCGTATGTGGGATCACTAAGGATTCCGCAAGAAGGGAGATCTGGACCTGGTTAGATAAAGAAAGTACAAAGAAATGGAGGTCAACTCCATACCAAAACGCTGATAGGAGATGGGGATGGTAGTTTCTCTGATAACCTACTCAGGCGCAGTAAGAAGAAGTTGGACACTGTCCCTTGAAAAAGCATCTATACAACACAGGCCGGGTAAGCGAACTGTGGTGTAGAAAATGCGAACTGCAGGAGGAAACGAGTTTACATGCACTTGTGAGGAACTTAAGGTAGTTAGGCAGAAGTACTTCGGGAGAGATCTATTGGAGCCCTCGGAGGTTCTCAAGTTTCCACTGGGCAAGATACTGGGCTTTATAGAGAACACCAAGCTACTCGAGTGGAAATAAGAGAATCAATAGGGATGGTACAATGAGCACCTTGCTCAAGTGCCCGAACATCAAGTGCCCACCCTAACTTGAATGAATGAATGAATGAATAGGTCCACTGTGTACGCCCACTTAACTCAGACGCAATTCATTGATTGTAACATCATCTCAAACCATACAGCCAACCAAGAAACAGCTTATACAGCAAGAGATTGTGATTCACACGCTTAATAACGCAATGTTGCAACTGCGAGCAAAAAGTTTACTGTACATCCGAAAGCAGTCGTCAAAAACGAAAATAATATGATGCATTACCAAAAAAAAATCTATATAATGCCAATTTTATGGGTTACACAAAGCAAAGCAATCGATATATTAAGTATGGTAGTAAACAAAAGGACTTTTATAAAATTACAATATAAAAGTCGTCACCGATCTTAAAGAACAAAAATCCAGCGACGATAATCATAAATTCGCCATCAAGTTTTTACGCCGTAAAAGATTAACATTTGCACGATTTAACGGCGAACTTTAAGAGGTCCGCCACGGCTGGGAAGTTAACAGGTTGCCTTAATCCGAGCCATAAACTCTTAGCTAACGAAGCGACACAAGAGTCATCAGCTAAGACCTTATTGTGGAACCGGGAGCTAGATGGAGCGCAAAAGGGGGCGTGCGGGTGGCTCCGGAACCGAATTAGAGGGATTAATAAACACTTTTCGAAAAAAAAAAAGAGGAACAAGAAAACTCTCTCTTCATTAACACCCCAGGAGTTTATTCCTGCCTTCTCCGAAACCCGGGGACGAAGCTGGAGCGATCGTCGTCTACTCCGAGTTAATGCAGTTAATTAACCGGGCTTAAAGTCAATTTGCCGGATATTCCGCGGAAGATTTAAGGAAAGAAAAACGGTCGCAGAGACGCCCGTTTCTAAAAAAAAAAAAACGACTTTTTGATAAGCAGTTAGGAAGAAGACATCTGATGATACTTTAACTTGAAACTAGGGATGTTTTATTCATGGCAGGCCTAACGACTTCTCAATGTTACTGCGATAACGTCTTGAGAGAATATAGTGCTTACGTGACGTAAATGGTTGATCTTGAATAAATTGAGAATCCTTTACCTGAATATGCGGTATTGACACGGGAAATACGTGTGTAACGTCAGCTAAGATACTATGATTGAATTTTCGGTATCCCACAGCAAAAGAAACTGGAAATAGGTACAAAAACTCCCAAAAAAGTTGTTATTGGGCAAAATCGTAAATTTTACTACATTATTATTTGTTTTAAAGCTTCAAATTCTTGACCATGTATATAATATTTAATTTCTTTTTCTCTTGGTTTTTAGGTAAATATTGAAAACATGAATGAGTACTACGACGCACAGTGGTCAATTTAGGCGGTTTTGCGGAAAAAATTAAATAACTTTTGAACCACACTCCGTTCCGGAGTGAAATTTCGTACAGTGATTATATATATAATTAACTATTTATGACATTAGAAATAATACTTGAATTAGCATATTAGAGGGTAATTATCGATAAAGGAAATAAAAGTTTAAGGAATTTCTACATTTAAAATCGATTAATATTTCACCATGTTGTTGAAGACTTTGTAACTCAATTTTTAAGCACACTTTCTTTAATAGTTAATTGGCAGGATAGCATTTTTTCTTTTCTTCATTATTAAGTAAATAAGGAGGAAGAACATCGAGGCCACTTTCTTGAGTTCATTTCTTATCCCCTCATATTGATGTTTGGATAAATCTGCCATCTATCATAAGAGCTAAACGCTTTCTCTAGCCCATATATTTTGCTCTACATAATCTTAGAGTATTCAATTCCACTAGCAGCAGCTTGAAGTTATTCCTCAGGAAAATTTCCACGCAGTTATTGAATCTTGTATCGCTTAGTGCGATCACAACATTCACTGAATTTCTTTGTTGGGAGGCCTGTGATAAAGACCTTTTTTCGAGATGGTGGTGCTTCATCCATAGCATCTTCCTTTTCCGTGTTCGAGTTTTACGATTAAAACATCTTGTAGTCATTCATTGTAGTCATTAATTTTTTCTCTCTAGTTCTATGGCTATTGTTCCACTTTGTTTTGAATTTGGAAACAAAAGTTCTTTTTTATTTTATATTAAAGTATGCTGAATTTTGTTTACCTTCACTTAAAAACACATTTACTTATATTACACTTGATTAATTCACTGACATATTACATCATAATTTATTGATATTGTATCCAGTATCAGCTTGAAAGATATACCGCCAAGGACTGATGCATATATGAAACTACCCCGATATGAACATCTACATTTTCAGCTTCAGGCAATAAAGTAAACCATGCTCTAACTAAGAGAGAGAATGGTAAGACGTGAACATAATTTTACGGGATAGGTATACTGTAAATATCTGACTCTATTGTATAAATGAAAAAAAGAATTTGGGTATATTTTCGAACTAGCGGCAAAAAATATCACTGTATGCTATTTTGTGCGATTTTGAGAATAAGATCGCCAAATCTGTAAAAACGCGACCATCGACATTAAATAATGAGTAGTCTAAATATTACTTTAAATTTTTAGGCGATTACCCATCTAACTTTGCATTTAAATTTAACTATCTACAATAAAAAAAAAATTGTAAAATCAATTTCTCACTGTCATTATCTATTCCTATTAGTAAAAAATACGTTTCCTTTATATGAAATATGAAGCAATCATAATAATGAAACACAAATTTTCTTTTGTCTTACAATTTATGTTTATTTAATTTTTACATTTCGAAAAAAACGTTATTTTCTTATATTTTTAGTTCTATGTTTTACATACCGGTAGTTTTTTTTGCTCTGTTTTATATATTATTATTTTATATATTTTAAGTTACTTTCGAATTTAATTTTAATTTGCCTTTTGAGAAAAAAAAAAACCCGAATTTGATATATTATATACATAAATATCACCTCATTGCCAGTATAGTTATCTAGTAATTTCTGGGTACTGCTCTGTGAAAAATTAAACTTAAAACTTTTTCTCTCCAATTATTTTATTTATGGGGGTGTTAAGTTATAAGTACTGCACTTACTTACACATCAGTAAATTAACATTAATAATACTAAAGAGTATGCATGAGTAAAACTAATATTTTTTATTTTTTTAATAATAATTGCGGACACGTCAGTTGCGGATCACCCCGTATAATACTTTAGTATGATAGGTAAAATATTACTTATGCAATTACAAATAATTTGTGTCTGTCAAAATTACAAAACTGTATAAGGGTAACCTAATTGAAAATCCTTCCTAGTGCTGTGCTAATATTGTATACTGGCGCGCTACTAGATTTTTAGCTATTTTTCAGCTAGAGGCAAAAAGTGGCAGCCAAATTTTGTTCGGCCTTGTTCCTTGGGCTATGGAGAACACGTAGAAGAAAGAATCAGCTTGGCGGTCGTTGGCGCTAACATTGAAAAGTCTAGACGAATATTTTCGTGTCAATTATATTGCACTTTTTCTTATTTAAGTTAAATAATAACCCTATGTAATATCATTAGATCTTAATGATTGTTACTGTATAGTAAGCATAAACCTCCACCTTAACATTTCGGGTACTATTTGTTTCAAAACTTAATTTGTTTCGCTTATATGCATTCTTCCTTTTCAGTAATATTTCAAGTAAAAATTCCATGAATACCATCATTCAACTTTAAAGTGCTACTGAACGTCAGCACTTTTAATTTATGTAACTATTCGTACTAAATAATCATTTCTAATCCTTTTGCTTCAGAATGAAGCTAAAATAACAGTTATAGCGCATATTCGAAAAACAGACTTTTTTCCGCTTATATCCCACTGTGCGACGTTTCGCTTTATTGCAAAGCTTTTTCAAGTATATAAATATAAATGTAAAAAGTGTAAATTATAAATAAAATGTTTTTGTTTAATTTGTCATTTATTAAACATGTTTTCAATATTTACGACCTAAAAACCAAGAGAAAAAGAAATTAAATATTATTATTTGTAACATTATGTATAGCATATTTTAACAATAAAACGATGTGAATTTGTGCTATACCCTTGTTTCAAAATATTATGATATAAAATATACTCAGTGACATTAGAAGTTACATTTAGCATAATTTGTTCAACTTGATTTTTTGGCAATGTGATAGTGTTTAACAGCTATATACCGGGTGAGTCAATAGTCCGATATTGGTAGATATTGACTTTAACATCTCTCATAAAAGATTTTTCAATGTGGCTTCATACCTGACGGAAAAAAATGCACGTTCTGAAAATATTTTCGCGTTTACGGGGTGTATCAGTTTTCCAGGACCGTACTCAAATTAATTTCTTCAAGTGAATCCATACTTATTTTGTTGGGCATTTTTTTTGTTTATTTGTTGTAATGAATGCTACAAATACATATGTTCGTTTCAAATTTCGAACGCAAGGTTGCCAAGTTATTTAACTTTTTTCATAAAATTTTCAAAATGCACGTGTTCATTAAACATTTTTTTCCGGCATTATCATTGACTATTAAACTCTAAAATTTGCTGAGTAGCTTAGGAAAGCTTAGATCTTTCTTATGAATCGAATGGTATTTGGTAAAATTATACAGGGCGGTCTCCAGAAGCAATCAATTTGTTTGATATTTAAACAGCTTTTACTTTGTTATTTTAAATTGAACACCCTATATTTTTTTTATTTCATCACATGCACTTTTTGACGATCTTTTTTCATTTTTGTTAGGAGTAGGGTATATTTAAAACTTGTACTTTCTGAGATAATTTGACATTTTTAGAAATTGTCCCACAAATAAAATTCATTCATAAAAGGTAGGCGGTGAAACTATTTTTTTTTATGACATTACCAAACTATCAAACACGCTGTGTTAGTAGAATTTTCTTTATTTAGTGTTAATTAAAATGAATTTCAATCACGTAGAGCTTATTGATATGGTGTATGTTTTGGGTGAAGGAAAACGAAATTCTATGCTTGCTTTCCGAATTTACGGCCAACGATTCCTAATCGCACACATCCTACCGCCCTAGTGTTTGAAAGACTTCGAGAAAGGTTTGAACGTACAGGAGAAATTAAATATGAAAAACAAAAAAGAACACGAGAAGCGTGTTACCCATGAAGAAAATGATTTGCTATACTATTAAGCGTGGTACAAAAACCTCATGCAAGCACACGTACAATAAGTAATGATCTGGGCATCAGTCAAACTTCAGTATCGAGAACTTTACGAATTGGTTCAAGAACTTGATGCCGGTGATTTTCAAAAACGTTTAGAATTTTTGGGAATGGGCCTTGGAAAAATGTCGCCAAGAAAATACTTTTTTTAATTATCTGTTATTTATTGATGAGGCAACCTTTCACAAAAATGCCTATGTAAACCGCTATAATTTTCATTATTATGACACAGCAAATCCCCATTTCATAAGATTATTAGATCACTTACATCGTTGGTCTATAAATGTTTGGGCAGGAATAGAGGGATCCCACTTGATTGGACCATATTTTTTTGAAGGGAATGTTGACGGGGAAGCCTATTTCAATCTTTTGGAAAATCAATTACTAATTTTATTAGAAGATGTTGCACTCAATGTAAGGCAGAGAATGTGGTTTCAACACGATGGTACCCCAGCCCATTATAGCAGAGTAGTTAGAAGATATTTAGAAAGAAATTTTATGGATAGGTGGATAGGCAGAGAAGGTCCAGTAAGGTGGCCACCACGGTTTCCAGAATTAACAAAATTAGATTTCTTTTTATGGAATGGATATGTGAAAAATTTAGTTTACCAAGAACCAACAACAACAAAAGCAAACATGATGGATTGGATTCGTGACGCATTTCGCACAATTAATGGCAACATGTTAATGAATCATTTTTAACGCGATTGCAAGTTTGTGTTGAACAAGAAGGGGGCTATATCGAACATTTAATGTAATTTTATTACTGTTATATGTCATTTAATTTTATTAAATTACTATATTGCTTTTGACAGGTAAAAATCTAGAAAAGTTGTTTGCTATTTTGGGACATATGTTTGTCTACACTAATATTATTTTAGATATTATAATCGTTTCACAGCCTACTTTTTATGAATAAATATCCCATTTGTGCGATAATTTCTAAAAATGTCAAATTATCTCAGAAAGTATAAGTTTTAGATATACCCTACTGCTAACAAAAATTAAAGATCATAAAAAAAGTGCATATGATGAAATAAATAAATATAGGGTGTTCAATTTAAAATAACAAAGTAAAAGCCGTTTAAATATTACAGAAATTGATTGCTTCTATAATTATATCAAATAACATTCAACTCATAAAAAAGACCTAAGCTTTCCTAAGCTACACAACAAATATTAGAGTTCAATTGTTAATGATAATGCCGAAAAAAATGTTAAATGAACACGTGCATTTTGAAAATTTAATATTAATAATATCGACCGATATCGGACTACTGACTCAGCCTGTATAAACATTTCTCAATAATGTTATACATCGTTGAAAATCTTTTTTTAAAGACTTTCTAACCAACCAAAAATTAAAAATGGCCCTGAGAAGTAAAAATAACGCCTTCTATGACGTTTAATGCTTATATTGCCACAATTTGTAACAATTGCATGAAAATACACTAAACTTTTATTCTAGATGTACAAATATCTTTGCATGACAAATTAAACATATTCATCGTAGTTTATAGCCTTACTGACTTGATTTTTTTTTTTAATTTCAACAGGAAAAAATAAAAATTTATATGTCCATCGATCATTCAAAGCCTCAAGACAACTTGACTGCGATTTTACAAAAACATCGCGGCTCACTTTTTTACGGCTCCTACTTCCTACCTGAATCCTAAAATCAATCGCCTATTCCTCCATCCTGTTTACGTTATGAGTAACGCAATATATTTCTGGCCGGTATACGGTTATAAAAAGATCATTCGCTGCCCGTTAAAATACCCGAAACTATCTGTTGATTCGCCTCGAAGTCTGCCCATCTCGGAATGGCGAATTTATATTACGCACGTGTTAGGTATCATAAACAGTCGCAAACTTCCAAAATAACTCGAGAAGCAAACTTGGAATGAAGACTAGCATTACAAGGAACTTCGGGACGATTTTATTTAAAAAAAAAAATAATGTTTGGAATTCGTTTTTTAAACAAAATGGATTAAGAAATATCTAACTGCAAAGGTTGTTGAAAGGTCTTGACGCTATTAAAAGAACAATAAGGTCAGTTTCGCATTCAAAACATACTTACCGAAGAATGCAGACACGTGGTGTTATCTTACATTAATTTTCATGTTTATCTTGTTGAATTTTGCATGCCAGACTGAAAACTTTAATTTGCATTCTGCTTATACTCCAGAATCTAAGCTAAGATTTATAGATTTGCATATATTTTGCAATCAATTTTCTTTTCCAGTTTCTGTAGCATTAATTGAGGATGGAGAGACAACATTTAGAGCTTGACTAAAGCTATTGGAATGCCTGGAAGTGGCTTAATTCAAAGAGCCGTTGTAGAAGCTCTCAACACGTCAAAAAGTGTCATCAATCATTTGTGACCGAGATATCAGAAAACCAATGATGTACGTGAGCGTCATACAAGACACATAATAGCAACTCGACTAATTCATGCCAGATACTTGTGGTGATTTTGTGCATTAAGAAACCGCAACATTACGAACAAAAATAATGATTTGACTTCACGACACTCATAATGTAGATAGGTTTAATGCTCGTCGTCCTCTGAGAAGTCGTGCTTTGTTGAAAGGAAATCGCGGCAGAAGATTATAATAGGCGCAGCAAGATCTAAATTGGAATCAACAAAATTAGGCATCTGTTTTGTTTTCTGACGAATCCCGGTTTGGTTTGCGGTCGGACACAAGAAAATTAATAATAATAATAACAATAATAATAATAATAATAATAAAGTTTATTGCTAAAGTAAATATATATACAAAGCAAAAATCATAAACTAATAATTAAACTATTTAAATTAAATAACAAAATCGGCAATGGTGTAAGGTTCGAGGTCACACAGAATTGTAAATATTTTCTTTTTAAATAAGGCGAAAGACCGAATTGATTTAATTTCCACTGGCAACTTATTATAACATTTAAGTCCATTATACACTAAATTATTCTGTGTAAGCGAAAGCCGGTGTCTGGTGTAACAATAATTATTCTTATTGCTAGTTAAGTGCTTATGTGAGAAAGTGTTTTCTTCAAACAAATTTTTATTCTTAAATAAGAAAAGTAGAAGCTCATAAATGTATATAGCTGGGATAGTCAATATTCGTTTCGCTTTAAAAATCGCTCTACAAGATTGATTAAAAGGCAAACCGTATAAGACTCGTAAGAATTTCTTCTGCGAAATGAAAACACGTTTTAGCTCACTGCTTCCCCCCATACAATGATAGCATATTTCATAATCAAGTAGCAGATGCCGAATTAAGTCACACGCAACGTATCCTCATCAACTAAATTACGCAGTCTGCGAAAAGCAAAAGAAAGTTGACTAACTCGTCTCACTACTGAATCTATGTGGGTTTTCCACTTACGATGCTCATCGATTTTAACTCCTAGCAACAGAACATTATCCCTAACAATGTATTCTTCCCCATTAAAAATCAGAGAAGATGGATAAACTTGACCCCGAGTCTTAAATAATATCACATTAGTTTTGCTCTGATTCATAATTAAATTATTATTTTTCAACCATATATTTAAATTAATTAAAAAAGAACTACCGATCTCAAAGACTTCCTCAATAGAATCCCCTTCCACAAGAAAGGTTGTATCATCTGCACAGTTAATTTTAGATATCTTATGATCAGACCAGGGACATCCAACAGCATATATGTCATTAAAATATAACAAAAAAAGTAAGGGACCAAGAATACTCCCTTGCGAACTCCGCTATTTACGGTAAGTACATTTGAAGTAGCAGTTACATATTTTGTACGAATACGAGTTACCTGCTTTCTGTTCGAAAGATACGAAGCAAACAATGAACGGGCAGTACCTCTAATACTATAGCAATTCAGTTTATACAGGAGCCTTTGATGATCTATGCTGTCAAACGCCCTTGATAGATCTAAGAAAAGACCACAAGGGATCTTTTTACTTTCAAGTGTAGCTAGTACACGCTCGGTGTAGTCAAATAGGACCGTTTCAATACTTTTTCCTTTTAAGAAACCATGTTGATTTTTGTTTATAATCTCAAAAACCGAAAAGAAGCGATATAACCGATTATATACGACTTTTTCAAATATTTTTGAAAAGCTTGAGAGAAGACTCACCGATCTGTAATTACTAAGGTCCTGTGAGAGTATAGAGGCGTCCAGAGAATGCGGAACGATTAGCTACATCGCAAACTGTTCACAGCTTCCAAGGAGGAGTGTAATGGTCTAGGGTGGAATATCTCTCGGTGGAAGATCTGACCTCATTCTCTTGGATCGGTATTTAAACGTCATTCACTATCGGGACATCATCCTTCAAACATTGTGCTACCATACTCTGCAAGAATTGGTGAAAAGTTTTCAACTCATGCGCGACAATGCGCCTATGGTACGAACATTTCTTCAAAACTACGAAATTAATGCCTTGCTATGGCCAGCGCAATCACCTGATTTAAATCCTATAAAACACGTATGGGATTTGCTACATAGAAGCATAGTGTGTTAAAATCTGGTCTTTAAAACAAAACAACAATTCTATCAGTGTCTTGTAGAACAGTCGAATGCCATCGATCAACAAGAGCTAGACCACTTGATCAAGAGTATGTCAAACAGATGCAGAAAGGTAGTAAACACTCGTGGAGGTGCCACAGGGTACTGATTCTACTAACAAGACATTGCACACATTGCCACATGTTTTTGGTTGCTGTTTTCTTTTACATAAAATTTTGTAAAAATTTATTCATTTTAAAAATTATTTAATAATAATAATAATAATAATAATAATAATAATAATATTAATAATATTGTATGTATTTGTAATTTCACCATTACAGAATTTGTCATATAATTATTTACACATATAAACATTAGTCAGTAAAAGTGTATAAATAAAATTAATAAATAAGTAAAAGTTAAAAGCAATAAATGTAAAAGACAGACAATAACAAAAAGCAGACAAACAATACAAGAAATATATATAGAAAATGAGCAGAATGAGGAAATGACTAGAATTGGCATTCTTCCACTGTGTAATACTCTCTGTCGATTAAGATTTTCTTTATGTGGGTCTTGAAGCTGGTAGATGTTAGTAGCTTCATTTCCTGTGGTAGGCGGTTATATAATTTCGAGTCCCAGTAGTCGATTGATTTTTGGGAACGATCCAATCTGTGGTATGGGACTCTTATGTCGTTCCTTTGACGAGTGTTGTGTGGGTGATATTCGCCGTTAAGGTGGAATAAGTTTTTATTATTATGTACGTGGGTGACAGCTGTCAAAATGTACATCGATGGCAAGGTAACTATGTTTTCTTTCTTGAAGTAACCTCGACAGCTTCCATTGCGTTGTAGACTGCATAAGATCCTGATTGCCTTTCTCTGTAGGATAAATAGCTTCTGCGGGTCCGCTGACATTCCCCAGAAAAGTATACCATATTCAAGGATCGTGTGAAAGTAGGAGAAATACGCAGACCTTGCCGCCTCATTAGTTGCAATAATCGGCTGGATAAACTTTCAATATGTCGATTCCACCTTAGTTGAGAGTCTATTATGATGCCCAAAAACTTGATCTCCGATTGGATACCGTTGGCCGCACGAAGTGTTAACGTTCTTGTTTTGTCTGGATTGACTTTTAATTTATTTGGAGCAAACCAATCATTCACAGATCTCATTGCTTCCGCATAATTTTGAAGGACCTTGGCATCATCAGCACTTACCAACATTGATGTATCATCAGCATAAAGGCTGATTTTACTTTCGTTAAAACTGGCTGTTAAATCATTTATATAAATAATAAATAGCAATGGCCCAAGTATCGATCCTTGAGGAACCCCGTACTTGATGCCAACAACATCAGATTTCAGGTTATTCCATTCGGTAAGTTGTGTTCTGTTATTAAGATATGATTTTATAAGGAGCAGAGGTGTTCCTCTTACGCCGTAGAACTCTAACTTGTTTAATAGGATGTCGTGGCTCACGGAGTCAAAAGCTTCACTGAGATCAAGAGTAGCCATCTGCGCGCACATACCAGAGTCAAATGCATCATATATTTCTTCTACTATCTGTGCAATCTCACTAATCGTTGAACGCCCTTTTCTGTACCCATGCTGCCTTGAAGATAAGTGATTCTTCTTTTCATTTAATTCATTCAGACATTTCTCATTACGTCGTGATATATGTAAAAACTACATGGCACACGATATATTTATACATAATCTCCCTCGACGTTTTACCATGTATTCAGCAATTCTTCCGCCCCAAATCAATTGGAGCATTTCGAAGAATCTCGTCCGAAGCCTAATTTCATCCATCGAAACAAACAAGAAGCAAACAACCAAAACCCACGAAACTTACACCATATACATACCATCGACCTTGGCCGTCACGCAAGTCGAGAACATCTCGTCTGAAAAGAGACTGGCGGAAATTGAAAACGAGAATCGAAGTGCTCCTTAAAATTCTCCACTCGAATCCGATAAGGTCGAGGAGAGGGCAGACGTCACGACATCACTAATCCGGGTTCAGGAGAGGTTGGCTTCCGTTCATTTGTAGTCCGGCGGGGATGTAATAAATTCGGAGGGCAGGTATGCCGAATTAAAAGCACATTTCTCGACAGGGCAAGCCGAGGTTGACGTACGTAAAGGTCGAGGGGTAAATTACAGTCCACGACGTGGCCGTGGATTCTCGAAATTCCGCCCGAAGTTATTGTTATTTAGTATTTACTGCAGCGAGCTGGTAAGGTAATCAAGAAATTATCAGTTATTAAGTAATGGGGCTCAGATGAATGTATTCACGTCTGGAATGCTTATTTCATTATGAGAGATTACGAATTGTAAAGAGCGAAATATCTGTATTTCAGGAATAATATGATAGCATCTATCTAATGTGAGGTACATACGTATCTGCTGACGGTGTCTTACACAACTTCTCATCCTCATTATAGCCGGTAAATGTAGGTGTTCCACGGGGCTGAATTTTGGGACCTATTCTTTTTGTAAATTTAGCATCTATCTAATGTGAGATACATACGTGGCTACTGACGGTGTCTTACACAAGTTCTCATCCCCATTATTATCGGTAAATGTAGGCGTTCCACAAGGCTGAATTTTGGGACCTATTCTTTTTATAAATTTAGCATCTATCTAATGTGAGGTACATACGTGTCTGCTGACGGTGTCTTATACAACTTCCTCATCCCCATTATTATCGGTAAATGTAGGCGTTCCACAGGGCTGAATTTTGAGACCTATTCTCTTTATAATGTTCGTAAATGACATAGTTAGTATAAAGGCAATTTTTGCCCTATTCTATACTTTGGGTATGCTTTGGGCTAGAGTTAACCTGGCTCTGTATAGTCTACATAGCAGTGGCGCTCTGTGTTCTGCTCCTTGTTGTAGTAATGCTGGGAGTATTCCATCCGAACCAGGCGATTTGCAGAGGCTGAAAGTATTTATATAGCCCACATTACCCTGTCGTATGTTATTACTCTTCCAGCTAGAGTCCAGCAGTTCTTAAGATTTTTGTTAATCGGTCGAAACGTCAGGGTGAACTTCTTCTGATTCTGGAAAGTGTTTTTGAAGTAGAACGACTTATAGTTTCAAGAATTTTCCTTCCAATATTTATAAATTCAGAAGTTTAAGAAGCCTTGTTCGTTCCGATGTAGTTTTTACATCTTCACAGAACCTTCTCCATGATTTTTTCTTAGCAAAGCTCAATTATATTCAGTAGATAAATGTTTTTCTGTTAACTTAGGTTGCACGCCTAACTTTATTCACGACCTTGCCTAGTTCCCTTTACCACTGTAATTAAATTATTGTTAATTTATTTATTTCAATGTTGTTTTACGCTTCCGATTGTTTCATCTACCGATAGGTAGATTTAAATTGACTTACTTTATACATTGTACTTAAGAATGTGTATTGTAGCGGCTCTCTGTTGAAGGGATGAATGAATCGTGAAAGCTAAGAATGCTGAAAAATTGAGTATTATATACGCTACCGACCATTGAAGTTAAGACAATCAGTATAATTTTAAAAACTCCATTTTTTTTCCAATATTTAATACTTTTAACAATAGGGGTTTACGAAAATTGGATCGTAAGGTATCTACTGACTTTCTGTCCTGTTCTAGCACATTGTAAATGCTATGATTTCCTTTCACTTTCGGTACATCGGTATATATCGCTATCCAATTTTCGTAAACCCCTAATATTGTAAAAAATTCTACTATTAAAGAGAAAATTTATAATTTAACCTAATGGTAGGGCTAAACCATTACACACATTGCCAACAAGCATATTGACAATAGAGGGATGTGTAGACAGGGTCGTAAAATTTCACATGGGTATATCCTACAGGTCTCCCACTATAGCAGGGAATAATTGATATTTTTCTTGTTGTGAATTATTCTAATAGCAAACTAGTTGTTCAATTGCGGTGTTTGTGAAAATAGTATTTAAAAACGCAGTGCCGATAAGTGTAGAAAATAGATCAGCTATTGCAATATTACACGAGGAAGGACAGTCTGTTCGTGTGATTGCAGGAAAATTAGGAGTGACAAAATCTACAGTCCATTACACTATTCGTCGCTACCGAGACACCGGAATCGCCCAAGTCCGTCACGGATAACAACCCTCGCAGAAGATCGCAGTAGAAATGAATAGAGGACACGAACGATCGATATCTTTAACAATTAAACGCCGCTTAAAGGAAACCGGTTTATTTGGTCGCGTTGCGGTAAGGAAACAGTTGCTCCATCGTGGAAACCGCCAAAAACGATTACAGTGGATCTAAACTCATAGAAATTGGATCGCAGAAACGTTCTTTGGACTGAAGAGTCCAAGTTCGAAATGTTTGGGCAGAAGGGCAGGGTTTTTGTAAGTGGTTCAATTATGGTTTGGGGTTGTTTTAGCGGAGTGCGGGGAGCGGGAAGAAAATGTTGTGACGTCAGGATTGCGGTTGATGGGGAGAATTTCATGTTTGCACATGATAACGATCCCAAGCACACGGCACGGATCTGCAACGATTATCACGCGTCTCAAGTAGAGGATAATGTTGAATGGAACAATATTTCCCAGGAAACTCTGACAAAATTAACAGAGCGCATGCCACTAGTTGTTCGGGTCGTATTGAAAGCCAAAGGAGGATTCTTCGACGAGAAGAAAGTATAATATTTTAATGAAAATGTTCTGTTTTATTTTTTATTTCTTCTTGTTATTTGTTTCTACGAATACATTTTTATTTTCTTTCGCATTCCTGTGGTTTTTATTTAGTTAGTTGTAATTTACTAGTTGTCCTAACTTCAATGGCCAGTAGTGTATTTGGCTGCCATACTCATAACCCTTTTCTGACGTTCATAATAATGTTACAAACATCTTAACTGTAACCTAAGATATTCCCTCGTAGCAAAAAAAAAACAGCCAAACGAAAATAAACTAAACTTTGCCGGAAGATAATCTGATCCTCATAAAAATTCCGCCTGAAGCGTCCTTCTCTTACCGAAAAACTCCGACGTCAACTTGTTGCTACCCATCGCATCGCAAGAAGCGTTTCCCACCCTACTTCGATAAAAAAAAACGCATTAAAGCGATGAGAAAAGTGGGCGACGCCCATCCCCTTCGCTTATTATTCAAAATCAATGCCAAGCCGTCGTATGCCACTTGCTCAAATGCAAATTCAGCCTAGCGTACACCCCAGTTATATCCTGCGCACAGTACTGAAAATCTCGTTAACACTTAATGGTCACTTGGGAGGTGGATTCGCATGACACGGTGAGATTTTAAATAAATAGCGTATTATGATCAAAGATGATTTCAATGTCGAAAATTGAAAAAACGGATTGTTTATTTCGAAGCAGCGCAGTCCACGTCAACACCCACATTCCCAACAGTTCTAAATTATTTAATTCTGTCCAGAAGTAAAAACTTGTATATTTTTTCTCTATTCTAGTTTGCCAATAAAATATATTCGTCTGGAAGTCTAAAACATCGTAAACAACCGATCCTCGGATAGTGTTCTGGTGCGCTTTGAAATTCATTTAACATAAACCATTCGAAATTTAGACCGGCGAATTGCGTTATAGTATAAAAGGTTGATCTCTTCGTCTCTTTTCCACTGCCAATAAGAACTGTTTACTCGTTCTTTTTTCTCTAGGATGGTTCGTTCGATCGGAAATTCTCATTAAATCGGATAATCGAACACTATTGTGAAAGAAAGATTGAGGAAAGCGAGTTGCCGCTCTTTTCCGTTTGATACGTTTCCGTTGATAGCAAACCGATCCATTTTCTTTTTTTTTTCACAAGAAAAGGCAAACGCATGTTCAGAGAATTGAGATTTAAGGATGTGCATTTGAAAAGTTTTAGTCGACGAAATTGGATAGAATATGCGTCTATTCATATACATGCTGTTCCACCGAATTGGCTCATTGGATTTTTCCAATGAGATTGAAATTCGACTGAGTCATCTATCAATCAATGGCCAAACTAAATTTGTGAGGAAACTATAATATTCAAATATGAGTGTTATCGATAAATGTAAAAATTTAAAGAGTTTATTATAACACTTTCGGTATACATGACTTAAAAAAAGTTTTAAAAACTTGTTTTTATATAAAGATATTTTCCATTTGAATGGATAAGAATTTACATGTAATTAACATGTTTCGGCCGAAACTGGCTATCTTCAGGCTCTTAAACGTCAATACAAAACTTTCTTTTTTATAGTACAATGTATAAATTTGGGTTATTCTGAAGGAATTTTTTAGTGTTTGTAAATGATCGTGTTATGGATGTGGTGGGTTGGAATTTAGACTGTAATAAAACGTTAGTGATATTATTAGTTATTCTAAAATTTAGTATTGGCAACTAAAAAAATCATTTGACAAATGATCAAAGTAGTTGCAGCAAGTAAAGTCGTGTTTCTAACAATGATGACTGGCACTAAATCACTTTAGTTTTCCTGATAAATGAAAAACATCATTTATTCCAAATGTTTTGCATTATTTGGAGTTACTGTTTGTTTTGCTGGTATTAGTTACTGTAGCTTCTGTATGTGGTGTAAATATCTATATTACTTATAGTGAATGCTTTGTCTTACTACTGTTACTTACCTGTATTTACTTATCATAACTAAACTATGATATTTGTGGTAGAATAACACGTACTACAAATAAATTATTTATTTGTATAGTTATTGTAACTGATTTTGCATGATGATTTTCATGAAGTATTGGTCCTCTTCAGATCAAATACATGAATAAAATCTAGTTAATTACACAGAATACACTGTAGGTAGTTTAGAATAAGTTGAATAATAGTTTTATTCACCTCAAAAGGACTAATATATCATCAGCAGCGATCGTGTTATAATGTTTTTATAATATGTAGGTATAAAAATTATTGAGGTGCGTAAAATTAATATAAAACTGTTACATTAAACAATAACATACTTTATTGTTTTTCGGTATGTACATTTATACATGCAAAACATATTGCTATATTCTAAAAATGTTAGAAAAGCATTAAATACTCTAGAAATAAGGCTACCATCTTTATAAAAATATACTTACAACTTAGCGTAAAAGATAACTGCAACACAATCCGTGCACTGTCACTGCAGGTTAATTGTTTCACTTTGTCACTTCCACGAATTAGTTAAATGAATGGTAGCTAGCAGCACCTTTCTAAGCCAAATAAACACGTGTACGAACCAGGACACTGAACCAGGAGCAAGCACAACATAACAATAAACCAACATGCTCTAGAATGCTGTCGTTCCAGTCGATTGTACCCGAACACCAACGATACAAAATTTTAGTAGTTGCCCTAACTCACTGACCATTATTCTTTAATTAGTTTTCATTTATGCCTACTAATGTTATTATTTACACTAACTAATAGTATGCCAAATAACTGAGTTTATTAGTTGTAGATATATTTTGTAATTTGAGTATGAAATATTTAATGCCTGCTAATATATTTTAGTACTTGAGACTATAACACAGTGTTAGAAAACTTACTTTATTCACTTTTAATGCATGGCAGATTAATAACGAATAACTATTTAATCGTAGTTATTAAAAAATATAGTTGCCATTAATATAAAATGCTAAATATATTGTTCATTTGAACCATTTTTCTCAGTGTATCTTTATTAGCATCTGGCAGTAAGTTATCAACAGCATACTCAGCATCAGCCAAAAATCTTTTAATGTTAACATGTTTTCCATTAACGGGAATACCAAACTTGGGGCCCAATGATAAAAAATCAGAGATATCATTAGGTATACTAATATCGGAAATATTCATGAACCATTTACTATTGTCTCTGAAAAAAAAAGATAAGGATTGAAATGGTGAGTGGGTAACTTTTGAAATTTTTGTATGTGTAACTGTTTTACCTTGTTAAATCTTTTATTAAACGATTGTGTAAGTAATGTCTTTGAAATTATTAAAGATATGTGTAGGAATAACAATTGATATACGTGATTTAAGTAAATTAATATTGTTAGTAATTTTTGAAACGCATTTAATCTCAAAATTAAGGATTTTACTTCTCATCTTAGTGCGGAATCTAGCAATTTCTTGTGAAAGTTTCCAGTCAGATGTAGAGAGCAAGCGATCGACATTCTTGGTGCTATATGGTATATGCCAATGAAGTAATCCACGTCTTCTGCATTTAGTCAAAAAGTGTTTCCTGTTTAACTGGTTAGCCAACTTATTGGAAAATGATGACCATTATTTCATTTCTTTCATGGTTAGGAAACCATAGGTGTTAGCAATATCAAGATAAAAACCCATCTTTGATTCAGAATAAAAGGAATATCGACAATAAGTAATTGCTTACAAAGTTGTAGGATTAATGACAGCTGACAAAATGATAAATAGTTAAAACATTTAAATGCAAGTCAGGGCCAGACATATTAATAAAAAAAAAATTTGCAGTTACACATATAAAATAAATAGAAAAAATGTTTATTGATGTAAACTATTGCAATATATACTACTTAATTGATTTATATCAGTTTTAAAATTAATAGCAATACTACATTTTTTTATATTAACTATTTCCAAAAATATTAGTTTTTTTGTAATTAGGTTCTAATTCAAGTATGGAAATACCATCATAATTAAAACTATGTTTAAGATCTTGCTGTGTTTTTCATAATAAATGCCCGGAATTTAATTTTTTTAACTCCAGTAAAATACGATATTCTAAGTATTTTCATATATAGTTCTATTTAATATTCAATATTTTAATTAACTTTATAATTGAAGATACGAGTGGATGAAGGTGCTATCTCGCATTTTAAAAACTATCTTTTTTTGCATGAAACAAGGTGTTTTGTACCCATCTTTCACATAGCACCATCGAAAATTCCAGAAATTCAAGAACACTCGAGTCTTGTGAATGTATGAGGGAGTTATGTTACACTACTTTTGAGAAAAATTACATAAAAAAACTTAATTTCTGAAAAAGTTTGATTTTGTAACATAACACCTTCATCCACTCGTGTCTTCAATTACTTTATTTTTTACAATAAACATAAATGCGATAATTTAGCTGTTTTAATTCACGTAGTGCCCTCTCTGATATTATGAGTGAGTGTCGTGATCAGTGACCTTCTATCCACTAGGTGGCGTGGGACACAGGACACTTGTGGGAGCACCAAATTAGCTGTCAAATTAGCTTTTCAGCCGCTTGCTAATGAATATGTAGATATAGTTTTTTACCTAAAAAGCGCGCCCCCAAAGCTTATTCTCGGATTGCTTACCGTTTAGAAAAGGGTAATTTAATATATCGTTGTAAAAATCACATGAATCGCACTATAAAAGAACAATTTAAGACGATACAACCTTATTTCTTTTTTTAAATATCCAATAATCATCAATTTTCTAAAATGAGAGACGCTCAGATCACAGGTACGTATTGCTGTGTACGGATTGAATTAGATGAAAGTGCAAAACTGATTTTAAAATGACAAAGAAAAATAAAAGAACAGATTTTTTTTAACCCAATGACGTTAATTAATTTTTCAAAATGGGCTAAATTACAACTTGTGCAGAAAAAAACCTTGAACTGAAGGTTCTGGCCTAAAATAAAAACTACACTTGACTCTAAATTAAAATAGGACAATGCTATTTTCTATACAAAGCGAAATTGAAAGCAGAATTGAAAAAACTAAAAGCAAGAACAGTGCTTCTACTCACCTCAACGAGGTGATTGATAAATTAAAAATGAAGCAGCAAAATAGGAAAACAGAAAATTAACTCACTAAAATACAATGAGAGAAAAAACTAAAAAAATATATCTTCCTAAACAAAAAATAATAATTGATCTTATATCTATAATGTGCACACTTCAATATATTAACAATATCACAAAAAGAAATCCTTGATCGACTAAATAAAAGACAAATAAAACGAAATTTACAAAATCAAAATGAATTACAAAATGGCACCAAAGATACACAAAAATACGTCTACTCACGTCAATAATCGAACAAGGAAGTCCTTAACAAAACTCTACAATTGTTTTTCTTACGATAATCCCTCTCTCAAAATCGTACAACGCAGACGTATAACATTTCAACGACAAAATTCAATAGAATTCGCATTAAATCTACACAAGCAAACAATAGACATATTAATGAATGGATTAATTAAAAAAAAAACTTAACACTAAATAAATTAAAATCATTCAATAAACTCTTTAACTAAACATATACCAAACAAAAATATAATTGTGAAAAATTCTCGGTAAATCGAAAAACAGCTGTTTAAGCAAAGAAAATACCCAATAAATAACCAGCAAATATGCAACACAAAATACATACTCTGTGAAATGGGTTGTCTAAACCACAGCAGTATGTTGGATTCAAATACTATATAAAATAAATTTATTTCGATTAAAATACGTATTCAAACTTGTCTAGCACTTTAATAAATTAGGTTATAGAAATGTCAAAAATTATTCGGCAAATTTCGATAATTCTGAGTCATCTATCAATCAATGGCCAAACTAAATTTGTGAGGAAGCTGTAATATTCAAATATGCGTGTTATCGATAAATGTAAAAATTCCTGTGATAGACCATATTAGTGTCGATTTTTATGCCAATCTATAAATATAAAAATTCCCAATATAAATAAATATAATGGCGATTCATACAAACTTAACCCCAAGATGGAACGTATCGCGAACATAAATGAAAAAAAATACAGGGTAAATTAAATTAAAACTAATTAAAAAATTTCTTTTTTAGGTGAAATACCATCGTTGAAATACCTTGGTACGTATGGACAGTTCATATTACCGGTGTGGTGGTAGGGAACTCTCTGGATCAAATCGGACATATGTGGGAGCTCAGACAAAATGGTTAAATGGTACTGTAGATTCTTCTCAAGATAGTTCGTAGCAAAATCTCGAAGGTCATTCAAGTAATTACGGATTTAGTAAGTAAGTAAGTAATGTTTATTAATCTATAATAATAATCAGATAAGTCAAAGAAGAAAAGAAAAAATAATTTACAAAGAATTGAGAAAAAATAAAACTATACATAAGAAAATAAATCAAAATCAAATTATCCTACGACCATTAACAAAAAATAATTCTTAATTTGGTAATAACAAAAAATAAAACAAGATCCTAATTAATAACAAAAAAACAAATTAAGCACTTTTGTTCTACAAAGTAATAATAAATTTTGAAGGTTCATCCTAAATAAAATAATAATTATCCTAAATAAAAGAAAAAAATATATAAATAATTCTTAAAATCATAAATAATTAAACTTAAATTTCATCTATTGAATAGCAACATTTATTTAAAAGATGTTTTTGGACATTTGCTCTAAAAATATTAAGATTTTCATTAGTCTTTAGATTATAAGGCAACATATATAATCTATTTATTTTATTTGTATACTGTACAGGTGATATATGGATACTTTTAGGTAACTTTCGTGCAACTGCGATATTTCTGAGTGTGTGGCGTAAAAATTATTATAGGACCTCACGAATAACAGTCGTCTCTCGTGGCCACAGGAAGAATTCATTTAAACTAAAAGTGACAGTTGTCTGACTTCGATTGTTATCGTTGCTAGGTAACCAACTTAGATTCAAATGGAGAACCAGTAACTGACATGAAGATACCATTATTCACCCTACATGGAAGGGAATACAACAATGTTTACCGAATATAAACATCCCGAAGAACAATAAATCTCCCGGAGCAAAATATTAGTTTGTAGTAGATTGTAAGCAATTGAGTATGCATGTTAACTTAAAAGACTCCTTTATTATGCTTTGAAACCGGTTTTAAATGTCTCTAAATTACTACTAAACTACGAAAATAAACTGCCGATTACAATATCTCGGATTGCGGATACAAATAACGAAAAAGTACAAATTACAAGGTCACTCGTTATTATGAAAATTAGGAACAACTCATCGTTGTAAGTCACTGACTTTACCGCAGTTCTTTGTGTTTATCTGTATACACTATTACATTTAAAGGAATTCAAAGTTGGATAAGAGGCTTGGTGTTAATAATTCAGTAATAAAAATAAAAATGTTGTTATACCAGACATTGTGTTGCCTGCTCCACAGCAATATATATATAGTACTGAATTCTACATTAACTATCCAGCACTCACGTATAATTCTGCAATTTCGTTCAACAATTCGAGGGAATTTCTAAGAATATTACATAGTTGTGTACTGTATTCTTATTCATAGCCGCCACAGTAATTTCTATCCTTAATTTTACGATCCATAAATTCTACTCAGCTTGGAGGCACGTGTATACATAGGGTGATACCTTTACGACTTCCGCAAACCCGATTTTCTGCATCCGTGGGCCTTCTCGTAGTCCTTGAACGCTTGTCCTTTGTGTACCCATAACGGAGACGTCTTGTATATGTATGAACGCCTGTGTTGTTTCGACCTGCATGTTTATGAAGACCGTCATTAGGATAATGACACGCTGAAAATACTGTGTTATGGTAATTTCGCTAATGGTCAGTATATTTGTGGTAATTATGAAGACTTCGTTGCGAAACTGCGTGGGTTGATTCTCGCAAATTAAAAAAAAATCCATACATATTTGCATACGGAAATTATGGTGACTTGGGGAAATTTCAGGAATTTATTGCAGAGATTTATAGTTCGTAAAGGGAATAGGGTTGGTATTAATTTTATTCGTTTCGTCGGTAGCTATTTAAATAATGCTGCTTCAATGCGATCAAATCAAGAATTTTAGAAGTTATAAATACGCTTCTGTGCAAATTACATATAGGATCTAGTTTCCATTTTCTATAGTTTTTATGTTAATATACAACGTGTGTATAGATTGTGGCAAAAGCTATACGCAGCAACATTCTTCCTTCGTTTCTGAATCTAAAATCTAAATGGTAAAATTTGGTACTATGCTTCATGCGTCTTCAGGAGCCACTTGAACGTAACATACATTTGGCAACACTGCAGTCGCATACTACCGTAATGGTAGTTACAATACTTGTCAAAATTGACAGACCAGAATTACAAATGACAAATTGGATAACACAAATGATACATAGGGAAAAGCAATAAGAAAGGTTTATTAAAACAGAATTAGTAGTTTTGATTTTTCGAACGCATCTCTTGTAATAAATTAGCGACACTATTACCTACGCATATGTTCAAATTGATTGTTTGTAAACACATTTGCAATCTACGAGGTATTGTCTGTATTACTTGTTCAAGCCTTTCCGGTGTAATTTCTAATACTGCCGCGTTAATTCGTCCTATAACTTCGTCAGCGGCTTGTGGAGATGTTGCGTAAACTTTCACCTTTGTGAAACCCCAAACAAAAAAGTCTAAAGGATTTAGGTCGGGAGACCTTGCAGGCCATAAGATAGGACCACCGCGACCAATCCACCTGTTAGGGAAATGTTCATCCAACCACTCTCTCACATTACGAGAAAAATGTGCCGGAGCTCCATCATGCATGTAAAACATGTTACGGCGTATATTCAATGGCATCTCGTCAATAACTTGTTTTAATACATTTAAATACCCGTTGGCATCAAGTCGATTTGGCAGATAGATTGGCCCAACGACACGGTGATTTATTATACCCAGCCAAACATTAACTGAAAACTTTCTTTGGTGAACGTATTCCGAAACGCATGAGGATTTCATCTGCCCAATGGTGAAATTATGGGTATTGAGTACACCATCTCTGGTAAACATAGACTCGTCGGTCCAAAGAACACCTCTTAAAAACTGGGCATCTTCTTGAATCCTATTTAAGATACTATGACAAAAGTTTAAACGGTGTATGTTATCGTTTTCATAGAGCGGCTGCACCTTAGTTATATGGTATGGATAAAGAAGGTTTTCACGTAGAACCAAATGAACGGTCTTATTACTGCGGATATTGAATGTGGACGCCAACTGTCGAGTACTGACGGAGGGATCTTCACGTACTGAGTCTAGAGAATTTCCTCTTCCAGTTGTAATGTACGCCGTTGTCTAGGTCGACCAGCGTTGACATTTCTTTTCTTAAACGAACTAGTTTCAGGTAGACGTTGGTCCAGCCGTCAAAATACATTTCCAGTAGGATGTCTCCGGTTTGGAAAACGTACGCGATATTCCTGTTCTGCCATGTTAGCATTTCCATTGCAAAAACCGTATACCATATACATATCGGCATATTCATTAAATGTAAAAACCATTGAAAATAAACAAAACAATAATACGAAAACGATAAAAACACTGAAACAGAAAAACTAATCAAGAGCATACGAGTAATCACGAAAAAGAGCAGAGCTTGCATAAAACTGAACACTTCAGATTAATGTCAAAATTTGACAGTAATGGTTTTGATTGAAATCAAATTAGAATACAAAGTCATTGTCCTACAATGTTGCAAATGTGTTTTTCATGAGAGGATGCTTATGAAGAAATGTTGAAACCAGGCTCTAAAATCAAAAAAGTAACTTTTACGAAAAACAGGAATAAGAAATCGTCTAAATTCAAAATTGCAGCTATCTATACCGACAAATAACGAACACAAACGCTTATTAAGGAACTAAAAAACCGAACTTCAAGAACCTCGTGAAGACTTATGAAGCATAGTACAATATTTTACCATTTAGATTTTCAATTCAGAAACGAACGAAGTATGTCCTACGTGTAGCTTTTGCGACAATTTATACACACGTTGTATAATTGAATTATTGGGAACCCTGAATGTTATTTGTCAGCAGCCTTAATTTTGGTAACATTAGTTCGTATTACGCATGCTGTATGCGTTTAATAAACTCCGTTGAAATCTTAATTTCAGTTCAATATTTATTGCGAGCACCTATTCTATATAGATTATTAGATTAAGGTATTTACAAAAGCCTTTTCGCCACTAACCCAAATAAATATTTATAAAAGCAATGTTTAAAGATACATATTGCCTCTCGACAAACTCAATCTATGAACCCCAGTGTTTAGTTTAGACTATTAGACGACTTGGAACATCGATATTCACAGTTAAACAATCCACAATATTATTGGGAAAAGGGTTGGCTACCGGATTACCCAGCCTATTTACATCTTCGACCTTTGTAAATATATCCGACCTCGCTTTAGGATATTTTGCCACTATGGTAATTTCGACTGTCCGTTTTTGGATACCACAACTTCGACTTAAGTGTCGATAGATTGTATTGCAAAAAATAGAGGCGATTTGAGGAACGCAAATTTTGTTTGCTAAAGATAAGATTGGATAGGAAACTTTATGATATCGATTAAAAAAACTTCATTTTTCCCTAGATCGTGTTATAAACGTTAAACCTCTTTTACTATATTTGCTTTGTATGCTGCCAATATATTTACGGTTAGTGGAGTTTATTCATTCAGATTATAAGGATTTGAAATACTTGAGCCATATAAAATTAATAAATTTGGGATATTGTGCGTATTTAGATTCTGTAGACATTTTCTTTCAAAGCATTATAATGGCTTATTTAGGTATTTTTGCATCTACTTTTTAGTGTAGAGGGGCGCAGTTCAGTGTATTCATATTTGTCTGCATTGTCTTTGCTTAGCTGAGATATTTTTCCTCTCATACTGTTGACAAAAATACTCCAAAATGTAGTATTGGTAATGCTGCTGAGTCTAGGAGAAGTGTACAGTTCTCATACTGTGTATCTGCTTTCAATCTTCCTGACATGAACTTCATCCTCTTTTAACTTGTGGCTTGTGATCCATTCTTTAATCAAACCATCTAGGCTTGGATAAGGTTCAATGTTTAGCTTTCTTTTCTTCAAATGCTTCGCTTCCTCAAATACAAAAATCAGCTGCTGTCATATCTGATGAACGTATTGGCCAATAAATTGGTCTCCCTCTTCCGATCCATCTGTTTGGAAATTATGCGTTTAAATTATCTCGACGACTTAATCCAAAGTGTGCTGGTGTATCATCACTCTGCAAAACAATATTTCTTCGAATATTAAATGGGATATTTTCAAGTAATTCTGGTGGAGTTTGTTGCAAAATGACCATCTAACTGTACAGATAGTAAGTATGGTTTTACTACATAATGGTCAACAATCCAGAACATAACAGAAAACTTCCATTGATAATGTAAACTGTGAACGGTGTGAGGATTTTCTTCGCCTATGTCATCTGTCCATAATACATTCCTAGCAAATCTTAGATCGTCGTTAATTTTATTCAAGTACCATTCTACAAATTGAACTCTCAGAGGATAATCAGCTGGAATTAACGTTTGCACTCTCTGAAATTAATGTTTCTGGTATTGTTATCCTCTGATTATCAAACCACATGTTTAGAACAAATCAAATAATGTACTAATAATACCGAGAGTAGTATCCACTGTTGCACACTTGGACCATATTATCTTAAAAGCTGCATTTGCAACAAATAAGTTTCTAAGCACCATGTTTAGTGGATAGAGGAAATGATGGAGGAGATAGAAAGAGATAACAGGAACAACACTAAACTGTATCAATATACAAAAAAGTAAAAAAGAAGGAAAGTAGCAATGACACAAAGAATGAAGTATAGGAGGATTATATAAAATCGAATGCACAAGAAGAAGGCGATGAACGGGAAGAATACTACTCAACTATCGAGACAACAGAGGAGGTAGAAATAGAAGATCCTACAGCTGAAGAATGCAGGGAATTAATAGGTAATTTAAAGTTTGGCAAAGCTTCAGGAGCAGACGACATCAGCAATGAATTGTTAAAAAGTGGTGGGCCAGAGATGACAAAAAGAATACATAATTTGCTAATACAAATATGGAAGGCAGAACTTATCCCGGAAGATTCGAAGCAAGGAATAATAGTACCAATTCCAAAGAAAGGAGATCTTACAGAGTGCGAGAACTATAGGCAAATAACATTACTAAACACAACATATAAACTATTTACAACATTGTTATTAAAACGGCTAAATGTATATACCGAAAGAGCAATTGGCGAGTATCAGAACTGATTTAGGAAGGGGAAGTCAACCGTGAACGCAATATATGTACTTAACCAAATCATAGAGAAGAGCTATGAAGAGGATATTGTGTTACATATAATTTTTGTAGATTTTAAAAAAGCCTTCGATAGCTTAAAAAGAAGTGTTATCCTAAAAGATGCAAAGAAATTGGGAATACCAGGAAAAACCCTAAGGCTGATCAAAGCAACAATGGAAGGCTCTATGGCGACAGTCCAAACCTCTGAAGGAATATCCAAAGCAATAAATATTTATCGAGGAGTGAGGCAGGGTGATGGCTTATCCACAGCTTGGTTTAATATGGCTATTGAGGGAACTATACGAGCATGTGGTCTAAGAGGTGTAATAATAAATAGAGCTGTACAAGTAGTAGCCTTTGCAGATGATTTGGCAATTGTGGCAAGGGACAGGAGGACATTAGAAATAGCACTATTAGACTTAAGTAATGAAGCAGGAAAAAGAGGCTTGGAGATTAACCAAGAAAAGACAAAATATATGGAAGTAGCAAGGAAGAAAGGACTAAAGGATAAGAACCTACAGTTGGGACAATACAAGTTTGAAAAAGTTAAATCCTTTAAATATCTAGGAACTATTATACATAATAGAAACGAAAGGCCAACCCCTTTCGTTTGGGTAATTGGTAATAGAATTCAATTAGGATATAAAGCGTACTATAAACATAAACAACTAATGGCAAGTAAAAATATTAAAAGAAAAACCAAATTGAAAATATATAAAAGTGTGATAAGACCGGTGGTGTTATACGCTGCGGAAACTATGTGATTAACAAATAAAGAAGAAAACCAACTAAGAACTTTTGAGAGAAAGTTAATACGGAAGATATATGGACCGAAGAAATCTAACGAAGAATATAGACTATTAACGAACTGTGAGATAAATGAAATACTGGGAGGAGAGGATGTTGTCAAAATAATAAAGTCGCAAAGAATGAGATGGTATGGTCATATAAATAGGGAAAGAGAAGAGTCGTTATTAAGGAAAATTACTAATTGGAAACCATGCGCTAATAGACCTAGGGGCAGACCAAAAACACGGTGGGAGGACCAAGTTATACATGATATTAGAAGAATGGGAATTACGGGATGGAAAATAGAAATGAAGAATAGGAGACAGTGGAGAAAAATTAGCGAAGAAGCAAGAAGAAACAAGAACCTATGAAACTGCAAGTGGAAGGGGCGGTGGAATGACGGACCACCATCACCTGAACTTATGTCAGAAGAGCTCTTAGGAGCGGCTAAGATTCCCTAAGCAATGTAAAGCCATATATATTAATATAATATTAAAAAGCTCTTTACCATTATTTTTTTTTGAAAATACCCTACGGACAGCTCAAAGCAGTTGGAAGCAAACGGCAACGCGGGCTTGACTATAAATAAACTATTCTTTAATAATGCGACAGCGTATTTTTTCCTTTATGCTCCTTCTGATATTTATAACTGGTTTTAATACGACCATTAAACCTTCGACTGGGTTATTACGAACCGACGGTAATGGATTTACAGGAGTTGATATATGAGTCTAGCGGGAATTATTAACGCTCACTTCAACAACCGTTTATTGTTTTATTATGGGAGAGGATGCGAAGTTTTAACTCATTCCTTTTCTGTTTTATTGTCTGCCTAATCGAACGTCAGCGCAATAGTTTGGGATCTGGATTCGGCGATTTCGTTTTGTATTTCCTCCTATTACGTGTGACATTTATGAGTCCAGTGATAAGGGTGTTACATGTATCGGATGATCTTAGAAGGAGATTTTCGCCCACATATAAAGGTTTATATGTTTAAGTGTTCATCACTGCTAGCTTTGGAATTATTGGATTTACGGTGTCGATCAAATTAACAAACTATATAGATTGATTCTCTTTATGTTATTTAAGGTACTAAAGCCAAGAGCAACTGCCTTTTTCGTTTTAGAGATTTTTTTATTTAAGTGAAATATGCGATGTATTTTTATTTTGGAAGGACAGTTCATTCTAAACAAAAAATCATTTCAAAAATTACATCTATGGCCGAGTTCTTGTGTTTTCTCAAGATCTTCAGATCAGGACCAAATCAAGGACAATACCGTTATATACTTCTGTCAATAAGTAAGCTTTGGGTAGGAGATTTAACAAAAATATTTATGATAACAGGCACTACTGACAATCAAATATAATGCTATGTCAATGCTGGAGGTCAGTGACGACTTCTCTTAAAGAGCCATGGGCCGATGGCCTCACCATTGGAAATCACAAATTACACATTAAAAAGCTTTTTTGCGCCTCCGTCTAGAAAAACTCATTTTGCAGTACTTCAAAGCGGCAGGAAAACTAGGCCTAGGCAGGCAAAAATATCACTAAAGTTTGGCCACACTAGATTCACATGACAGATGTGTAATGAATTGTCATTAAGCTACTGTTCAACCTTGCTAAGATGAACTGGTGTCTTCATTGAACTTGTTATTGATAAATAGATATTAAACTAGAAGGAAAATCACAAAAAAAGATTTATTCTCGGAAACGTCAAAATACTAAAGTATGACTGACCTGAAGATGTCCCTTAGTGAATGAAACTGGTTATCGTCATTAAAGAATTTGTGAGAAATTGGACCGTTTATTTTCATTTAGCTTGGTAGAGTTAAATTTGCTTTAAATAAACAATATTGTAGGTTGGAATATGGAATAACTTGGCTCTTATTTGAACATAAGTCGTTAAATTGATGAGAGGACCACAGACACGACCGTCTTCAAATAAGTTATTTGGGCAAACAAGCCGATTTATGCAGATCTTTGGCTTACACTAATGCATCCTGATTCCATAAGATACCTATATTTAACGCAGGACAATACTGCAACGTTTTTCTGTTATAAAAAAAAGTTGTCGGGGTTTAAAGGAAATACGACCCGGTACTGCCCTCTGTCATTCCTCTTTCGAACCTCGTATGTAGTTCCTTGTTCCGCTACGCGAGCGCCATCCAGGAGCGCCTAACGAAACTACCATTTTTGGCGCCTGCTATAATACGTCTTATAAAACTTCACTTGATATTTATTAAGTAAATTGCTTTATTAACTTAATTATTATAAAACTGGAAGCAGTCGCAGGTTTCACCCTGCGACGAATTTCTAATAAAATGTGTGTATTCCATAATATTTATTCAGTCTATATAATTAGGTTTATGATTAAGTGACATATATATTTTTTGGCCAAAAGGGAATCTGCTCTAGTTTGAAACAATGACAGAATGACAAGCTTCTAACTTCTTGTTCTAAGTAGTATAAACAATATATTGCAACAAAGAGATATATTTGAGAATTCAAATATTAATTTGTTATAACGGTAGCTTATTACCAAATAATAGCTACGATTTGCTAAACATTATCCACAGAAGATTATTATTTCGCTGGAATTCCTTTTAGTTTAGTTTACAACGCCTAAATTCCATTCATAAAGGCATTTTATATGTTTGTTTCCGTTTAGCGGGATTTATGTATAAAGCAGGGAGTGTGGAAAATTAATTTTGCCTCGTTAAAACAGACGTTGAAGTTATACGTTAATAAATCCCTCGAAACCTGTTAATCTAGAACGGTACACCGAACTGTATTATCTTAATATCCGATGTGCAAATAAACGTGAATTTATAGGAATTAGGTGTTGCTACGATATTCCCGGCGTTACTAGGATATATATAGCTATAGGATGGTATCATTTCGAATGCGGCTTTCCGTATAAACCATTAGAATACCTGGCATCACGTTGTGTGATCGTATCGATCATTTTTAAGGGAATCGTGCGACACGTCATCCCCCTTCACAATGGTCGACTTGACCACCCTCACTCTAGGCATTCAACAGTACGCTCTCATGGAGTAAACATCATTTCAGAGATTGCTATTTGGGACGATAAGAATTGTACCATTCATGTTACATGCTACAGTGCATATTTTGTTAATATTTATAATATACAGAACTAACAAGGAGACTGCCTGTCAGCATTGATGTAATGTAATGTAAAACGCGCAATATTTAGCTATAATAAACCGAAAAAATTCTGGTATAAACTCCATTTGTACTCCGGTGGCTCCACTCGTAATTTCCAATGCGAAACAAACGAGCCACCTGGTCTAGTGGATAGCGCGCTCGGTTTCTATAAAGACAAAGTCTGCAGTTCGAGGCTGCTGTCGTGTTTATTTTTTTATTTGTTAATAATATATAAATAATAATTATATTTATTTATTTTCGCATTTAGATTTAATTTTTTGCATTCAAATTTAAATTTGTTGCGACAAATGGATCGCACATGATCGCATCAGATGGTGTGGGTTTGCAATTAAGAGGATAAAAAAAGATGGTTATAATGTTTTGATAGTTCAGGGGCATTTGCTCTTTTTCATTCACGACAACAATCGCAAAGTGTTAGTATTTAGTATTATCTTGGATCTTTCGGTTATTAATTGTCACATTCAAAGAAATTTAATTTAAGTTTATTGAGTTATTTGCAGAATAGCACAGTGAATTATTTACATATTTTATTTATTTACATTTCTTTTAGTACCATTAGGCGTTAGGCTTACGTAAATTTCAGTCAATTTGTTTTATTCGTCTTCATAAAATTTACTTTTTGGCATATATGTTCACAATATGAATGTATTGAAGTGATGCCAATAAATTGATATGATTATGATCATGATTATGATATAATGCGCAAGTAATCCTTACTAGCGGCTATTTTATTGTGTGTACTTTAGGAACTATTATACCAGAAATTATGTTTACCTTTAATTTTGGGATTTTCTTGCCAATATTATTTGCAACCCTTGGTGTTTAGCACGAAATCGAATTAATTTCCAATTTAAATCACCTAATAAGGGCATTACAAAAAATATATTGAATGTTGACAACACTTTGGGTATTTATTGATCAACACATGGAAATGTAGAAGGTGATAGGATAATGGAGGATTTGATAGAAGCAACCATAATTAATTTAGGGAGTAGCCATACAGAAAGTGATTTTCGCCAAACAATTACCAATTAATGATTAACGTTGGTACTACGACACGCATAATATATGTAGTTTACGTTTAAATAAATTAAAAATTCTAGAATTCCAAATGATGTTTTCGGAATTTTTAGGCCTAGTTTAGAAGAGGGGACAAGAATATATAAATGAAACTTAACTACATTGTAAGAAAAACTTACTTTGGTACAAAAGTCTAAACACTTTTGTACGAAAAGTAAGTTTTTCTTGCAATGTAGCCAAGTTCCTTCAATTCAGTCAATTTCTTGAGTTAACAAACAGTTTGTCTGCCTTAATACTTAAGCTAACTTATTAGTTGTGAGTGAATATTGTGTACATGTAACTAGAAAAGTGAAATTGTAATTTAAGCTGTTTCTTAAAATTATTAAATCATTGTTAAGTTATACGTGTAGCTTCGATTCCACTCAAATCAGCTGTATCCATAAAATAGCAGAAAAACCAATGTGAAGCAATCATCTACTATATCTAGATATATATCTTTTGTTAATCCGCTTCACGCAGCAAAACACTATCAACAGACCATTAATTGCAGTAAATTACATGCAAGTTTTTAGCCTCGAAGAATGAAAAAAAAAAAATTAACTATGTAACTTATTTTTTTTTTAGCCACCATTGGTGACCTGAGTATTGACATACTCAGCAATTATCATTAAAGCTTAACAAAATAGAATAGCTTGTAAATATGTTAACTACTTGGGGGTTGGGAGTACCTACTAGGCGCGTCCCCGAGGTGGTGGATAGGGGAAAGGCCATCTTGTCAGGGTTCGCTCAAGACGAGATGGTTAGTGGCGGCTATAAGTTCGTCTTCTCTGCTTAAAACCGGAGCTGGATGAATGAAGACCGTTGCCGTGAACCACTTCCCCCTCACTCGAGCTGTCGTACCGTGGCTAAGGGCTTGCACCGGGTTCTACAACGATGCCAGTTGTTGCTTTCGGCTACCGAAAGCCCAACTGTTAAACCAGGTCCCGAAAGGGATGGGGGGTCTTGGCTTAACTGTACGACCGAGAGGAAATAACCTCAACAAAAACCTAAATCCTAAGGTGGCGGACTAGGCTGATGGGATGCGTGACTGGATAGAAGACCAGTCTACTAGTCCAACCTTGGGACACTTGGCGCACCCCATTGTATTTATTAGCCTTACCTCTGCATGCGAGGCTCTGTAGAGGTGAACCTTTTCGTCCCTAGCTACTCGTGGGATCAACCATGGAGGAAGGAAATATATTTAGCACCACTTAAGCGAGGACAACACCGCTAGAAAGAAACAAGACCTCCATAAGAAGCTTCTACATTGAAAACTGAGAAGACCTCACAAGGAAGGAACAAAGGGAGGAGCAAAAAAGTACTGGAACAGATTGGGGAACAGAATGGCATCCATTCCCCTCTCAAAATTGTGTAGCACTGTGCAATCAAGGGAATCGTAGAAGGACTTTACTTAACTGGAGCTTCTAGATTATCTACACTTTTTGAAAGGAATAGGATTGGAAGGCCTGCTGTAAAACAGTATGAATAGAGGACACAATAGATAACTAGGCTATGAGCAATTATCCAAAGTAGGACAATACGAACCACCGCATCAGCGGTTTCATATGACACTAGTAGGCTACGACAAGACACAAAGTTAGACTAGATAGTCTATTGCTGTGTTAATATTGTTACTGGTATGCCTCTTGTTAAAATTTACAATGTAAAGAGTTGCAAGTATGATTTCTCGTAAGCGGCGTCTAATTTTGGTTTCTGTTTTTTTACGCAGAGAGTTCATAAAATATTATTTGCACGGTATGTTATTTGTGTTTATCTAATATCCTATCTGCTAATGAATTGATTTAGTTAATAACATGCGTTATTTCACTCAAAATTAACACCGCGAGATAGCGACACATGTTTATTTGCAGTTGGCCTGATGTACTGGCTAGAATAACGCCAAGAACGCAGGCCTGTATAAACATTAAATTATTCGACGGTTGCCTCCCGTGCGGGATCTAGTAAGCGCGGTTTCGACCCGCTTAAATTCGCTTCCGCGTACATTCTGAATTACGACGGGCGCTCGCAATAATAGCCGAAACCGAAACGGACAGAGGTCTGATGCGACGGACCGTGTAAAGCGTAGTATCTGCATCAAGCGATATAATCTTTTTATCTCGCAAATAAATTACCGTTGCCGCAGTTGAATCGCGCATGCGTCTTCCCAAAGAAAGAAAAAAAAAGCGATTCCTTCCAACTTATTTCTTCAGCTTAAACCGACGACTATAAGTCGTGGAAAATCCGCTCTTCGGGGTAGTTTTTGCAGAGACGAATAACACGCACTGTTCTGAAGTATTTAGATAACGCGTTCTGCGAAAATATTATAACCCACCGCCTACATACAGATACCAAGCTGCCTGCGCGAATATGTAAGGAAAAAAAAAGTAATAAAAGAAGTATTTTCATTTTATGAGTAAACCTGATACCGTTTAAGTTGTCAGATACACCCGAATATATAAAAACCACCAGATTCCTTGGATGTGACATAATGAAACCTTAATTAAAAGGGGTTTTTTTTTAATCATACTTACCAACTAACATCTAGACAGCTGTTGGAAACACCTAAAACCACTCATGCCCAAGAGGTGACGCCATTATGCCTGCTAGAGTAATAATAAGTGATTAATGATACACATTCCAAGTGCGTGTAGAATTAAAACCATAATTCACTTAGAGCTATGGCACAAAACCGAAATGGCCAGCTCACATTACAACCGCCTAAAAGTAATTTTTCACTGATGTTTTTTTCACACATCTTTGTAATAATAGCGCCACCTATTGGGATATTCATATAATACATTGACAGTTAAAGTATTATGAAGATTCTGGTTTTTTTTTTGTTAGGAAATATTAAATTCCACAGACAGTAAGTTCTTCTAACAGATAGTCAAGCGATGCTGAAGCCACTAGCGAATCCTAAGATACAATCAAGACTGGTTTAGGGATATATTCGAGAAGTGCTGCTTAGCCTGAGAGATTGTAATAGTAAGTAAAAGTATATTTGCTGTGAGTGCCTAGATATTGGGTAATTGAAGAAAAAAAAAAAACCGATGCGTTAGTAAGAAAGAGATCATCTGCTTCATATATAGTCCCAGAACCTATTCTATGAATATCTAGAAACAACACAAGAGCAGCTAACGAGTTGCGTCAAAGAGAAACAGAAGGAACACTGGAATAACACAGCCAGGCAATTTCATGGAAAGACTTTTAAGGGACCATTAGATAAGAAGACTGAAGAACTACTGGAGTTTAGTAAGAATCATCTTCGTGCCGCAACAGGTTTAACACCTACAGAAAATTGGGATCAGCCCTGGACATACCAACTGCCAGTATGTTTAATGGGATGACAGAGAAGACAAAAGGACCAAGCCAAAAATGAACCCACAGGATCACTTCCATCAATCAGCCACAGACCTATACAGATTAGCGCAGGATACTAAGATCCTGGAATGACTGGTATAATTTGATAAGTAAAACAAATGGGAGATTAGGTATATGCAAAAAGCCAAGAGGTTGCAGTTATTTTGGATATTCCATGTCAGACGGTTTCCACAACAACCAAAAAATACGAGAGAGGTTGAAGTATCGACTATTTGTTAGAATTCAAAATATAAAATAATGGGGGAGCAGTCAATTACCCAGAAAAAGAAATCTATTACATTTTCTTTATCTGAGTTTTCGCAAAATATTACTTTGCTTCATTAGAGACATTAATTGGAGTCGATTTGACTCAATCTCCAATTATGTCTCCGATAAAGCAAAGAAATGTTTTGTAAAAGTTCAGACAATAAAAATGGATGTATAATTGACTGCTCACCCATTATCCTAATTTTTAACAACAACAAAAATATTTATCACTGCAGAAAAGATGCTCATGGCAGTTGACCTGTTGGAAATTATAGACTTATTAGTTTGCTGTCTACTTTTGCAAGACCATTTGTAGTAAGTGCGTATCAGTAAATTGTAAACATCTTCAAATGCCAATAAAATATTCTCTAGCTGCCTACATTACTTTGTAAACTCTAAAGAAATAGATACAACACTTTTTGAATGTCTTACGGCAATAATAAATGCTACAGATAGCAAGTTAAATATTCTAGGATTAGTGGGCAAGCTTCAAATTTACTTAAGAGTTACATCAATGACATTGGACAACGATCTCTAAGATTATCAATTGGATACGTCGGCGGGAATATGCAGATTGCTGCGGGGATCCCACACGACTCTATTTTAGGTCCCTTTTTGTACATAGAAAATATGCCACCCGCTAAATAAACAACTTACGGTCTAAAGATTCATCTTTGGCAATTACGTTTCTAAAGCATGCTGCTTTGTACATAAAATTTTCAGCTTGTTTAGTAAAAAATGATATTAGTCAGGTATAGATAAAATATTTTATATCAAAGTATTTTTATGCAAATCCTAATTGATATAAAATAACATAGGAATAGATTAGGAAACGAGGTATATTAACGAGAGAATTGTGGAATAAATTGGATTTCTTTCAAAATTTAGGTAATCTATGTACATCTCTCACAGAAAAAACGGTGACACCAGCACTTCAGAATTTTTAAAAATTATCTTGATATGTAAATGCAACTTTCGAGGCACGTATTCACTTATCATAGCCATGAATATCATTAATTTATGTATATTACTGCGATCAAAGGTAACGACCAGAAATTTAAACAGAACAAATATAAATATATAGAGAGAAAAAGGTTTATGTATTAGAATAAACAATCGGAGTTTTTGGTGGCGGCGTTTTCTTTTAGAGGTACTACAAAAAGAAAAATACGTAACAACAAAAAGAACTCTTGAATAGACGGCTTCATTTAGAAATATATATGTATTTCACTTGTTTGATGTTATGTAGAGATAATTCTTTTTGAGAAAACATGTGGTGATGGAGATTTTATTATTATTATTATGTACTGTTAGTGCTGCTTTGATTAGTTACTTATTGGATTTATGCTTGCGAGTATTAGTTTAGCAATAGACAATTGTGAGTCAGCCTCCTCAGTTTTGGGATAATGTGATTTTCACCGAATTATTGGCTAGACTATTATTGATGTATTAATTACTATTGTTGTTTATATTCTTAAATATTGTATTACATAAAGTTTCCTTCTGTCTATAAAAAATGCCTAAACCAGGTTTTATGATTATTTATAAAATTTTTGAATTATTATAGTAATTTAGTTCGCAAGAAATTATTTACTTTTATGAACCCTCCGTTTATTGTATTTTTCAGGAAATTATCATTTTAGCTATCGCCTGTGTAATCTTGACGTCGTTGAATCTATTTTCTTCGAGATATGGCCAACACTTGGTCTCTTTACAAACTGTCTTTTATGTAAGCACATTTTATTAACAATTATTTTAAATATTATTGGATTTATAATACATAACAAGACATTATAGAAAGCATATTGTTCGTCAATCTCAGTTAGTGCTAAAATATTTATTTTTGAATTTTTGATACATTTAATACTTTTTCGTTGCTACTGCCTGAAGTTGTGTTACAGACCAAAAGGTATATATATCTATATTTCAATTTAAATAGAACAACATTGGCTTATTAACATGCGATAGTTAAGATATTCTATTTCTTGAAAATACAATAAACGGAGGGTTAATAAAATAAATTTCATTTTTGCGAAATAAATTGCTGTAAAAATGTTGTTAATAATTCTTAAACTGTTTTTGTAATTTTTTTAAAGCATAGAAAAATATTTTGTAGTAATACAATATTTAAGAATACTAAAACAACAAAATAATCGAATACATCAATAATAGTGTATGTAATCAATGTGGGAAAATCACATTGTTCAAAAACTCAGGAGGCTGATTGACATATTGTCTATTGCTAAAGCAATATTCGTGAGCATATTATACTAGTAACTAATATCGTAGTAATAGGTAATATAATTTGTAAAATTCCATCCCCATATGTTTTGCTTAAAAAAAGAATTATCTCTACATACATCAAACAAGTTAAATACATATATGTGTATTTCTAAATGGTTGCCGTCTACTCAAGAGGCCTTTTATTTGTGTATTTTTTTTTTGCATTAATATTTCGCATTCGGTATTTCTAAGGAAACACCGCCACCGATTTTCCAATGTGTTTATTTAATGTATAAACTTTTTTCTCTACTATATTTTATATTTCTGTTTAAATTTTTAGTCTTTACCGTTGATCGCAATAATACACACAAAAAAGTTATTTTGGCTTTGATAATGCATACATCATCTGAAAAGCTGCCATTTACACCCAAGAAATTTTAAATCACGATTGCTGGTGTCCCGATTTTTCCTGTGAGAAGTGTACATTCTATCTTCCTTGTCCGTGTCAAAAATTGACGTCATATTTTCTTATTTTTTTTTAGGTAGCAAGTTATACACGTTTCGAATTCAGTTACACTGAATCAAAAATTGATTCTGAAACAATGAAAAAAATCATTGCATGCACTAAAATTGGTCCAAAGAACGAGTTCATCAAATCAATGGAAAAGATAATATTAAATGACGACGGAATTTCACTTTCATCAGTAACCTGTCTTAAGTATTATTGTCGATTTCGCCCTAAGAGATCACGCGTTTAGTTGCACGCCCTCTAGAGGCCACACGCTAAACTCTCACTCGGTAAGTCACCGAGGTGTAGGTCGGTAATTCAATCACTGCCATACACTTTTCATTAGAGCATGCTACCTATTCGTTCTTGCAATAAATTGCAAAACATTAGAACTAACGAAGAAGATATCTTTTAATACTTTAGTGCATTAAATTGTAAATAATACTTTTGTGAAAATCGTACGTAAAAATTACAATATACCTTCGCTCATATCCAACAAAATTATTTATTGAACGTATGAAAATCTTATGCATGAAGTAATGTACAATGATTTGTTATAATAATGAAATCTAATTTATTTCACTAATGAATCTTGTCATTACTTAATCAAAGATTGTAAATAATATTTTATCATTAAATTCATTCTATGGATGAAAATTCACTTAATGAATTTAGATTATTGATATCACCTCCAGTATTTTTCTCAGTGTAAAGAAATGTCCGCATTAACGAGGAAAAATATATTAAAGTAGATGGCGATTTTGAAAGGGATTGGTTGAAAAGTAAATCCCAATCACTGAGTACATATTTAATAACGTTCGAAATTCGTCAAGATTCAGAATGGGTCACTTAATTATCGAAAGAAATTTCATTAAACGCGATTTCGTTACATTATTCATCAATGAAAAGAGGAATTGGAGATTTCGATTATAAAATTTGGAGGAGTTTTGGGAAGATTGCATTGCCTAATCCAAAGATTGAGTTTGCATTTGACAGTCAGAAAAGACGTACTGCTAAAAACGTCATTTCCGAACAGGTTTGATTTAGAAATGTGAACATACTTTTAAATTTCATGCTAAATCTATAAGCAATTGGATTGGACAATTTCAGTGAAATTCTTACAATATCCAAACAATTTAAAACTATTTTGAAGCGGTGTAGATTTAGTTTAACCGCAGTTATTTCAGTTTTGTGTTGTAAGATGAACTGACGTTATCTCAATAAATCTACAACCTCATTTGTTTATTATTCGACCGAATTTAAAAGCTCCTAAAACCGTTAAGTGTAGCCAACTGTGTATTTACAATAACTACATATGCTTGTTTATGATAACTTTGCCGAGTTTTATCTTTGCTTTTATATTCAACAAAAAAATTGCATATACAATATCAGCGGGGTGAAACTCATTATGATATATTTATAAAAATTATGAGGCGTTTATAATAGCCATAAAGACCGAAAATAGAGCAATTATTATGCGGTGGTGTACATAAAATTTAACCAAAATGCGCAATCTGATACTTTAACCCACTAAATTACCGAAAACGGATGCTTCTGTGCCCCGAAAAAGGTCGTGCCGTCTATTCAAGTCACGTATGAACCCTATAGCTCTCAAAGGCGTCCTTATATATGTCTTAAATACAGATAGAGATCTCTCGTCCTGCTTCCTGATGTCTTTGTGATTGCCTAGCGAAAATAAACATCCACGAAAGTTGTTGTAGGCACTAAAACACTGCAGTAGTGCTGATTATGAATTAGTAATTAGTAAACACATATATTGCTGCGTTTTTTTCGGGCAAATAAGCCATTTTTGCTTAGGGGAGGTTGGTTTACATATATTTGACTGGAAAAATCGATTTTTGGTTTTTTGCATTTTTTGAAAGCTCCAAATATCTAAAATACATGGTTAAAGCGGTTTCGTAATATTCGCATTGTTTAAGCCGCTACGGCTTATTAAAAGAGCGGCTGTACCGAACACAAACGGAGCATATTAGATGCAATACCATATTCGACTCGGGGCTACTCGGGTCGAAATACCATACTTATTGTTTCTTAGTATATGTATAGTTGTCTTTAATGATTATAAATGTCACTACAGTCGGGGTCACAAATAAACGACAGAGTAGCTATTTATATTACAATAATACGAAACAATTAGATCCGAAATAAAACGCACATTTGAAGAAACTAATCTAACAATATTTCTTTTACTTAAAACACACTTTAGAAAACAGCCATAAAATGTATCAATTTATTGTAGATGCACTTACTTACACTAAATTTCTTAGAAAAGCCATTAAAGGTAACAAATAAATACAGTTTCATGGAACCGTATTTCCTAGAATTACTAAAGGGTTCACCATTTATGGTCGCGGCTGTATTTGTCGCATTGTATATTTCTGCGATTACTTTTTCTAATTCAGTGTTTGGTGTGAAGTTGGAAAAAAATATAGATAACCTTTAATTAAGATGCCCAATTTATTTAAAAAAGTGTTCGAGTAGTTTTCCAGTAGCCCTATTTACTATGGTTTTGTCGATAATTTTCATATTGCGTCGAAAGCCGTTTTTGAATTAGTTCAAAAGAAAGTCGTGAATGAAGAAGAAGAAAGTATTAAAGTAGGAAATGAGCCACTACGTCTGTATAATATCTGGACACGGCTCATGAAAAAAACTAGGTTTTTCATCGTTATTTGGTAGAGCTACTTTCATTGGAAAGTACAGGAAGAAAGTTACAGATATTGCTTGCTATGAGCAAGTCAAAACTGCGCCAATTGGAAACTAGAGCAAGGTACGGCGGAATATGATGGCAAAAGTAACCGCACTACGGATCATCAGAGTAGCACAGGAAAAATGGAAGTCGATGCGATGCCATAAAAGAAATTTTCTCATTCTTTCGGATAGGCGACTGAGACAAGACAACTTTTTAAGCAATTTGTGATTTTTAGCCGTACGAAGATGTTACTGTCCATAAGAAAAAAAGACAATGCGTTGGAGATGTACAAAAAAGAATGAATGGACTTTGAGGAAAGGGCGCTGGTGAACTGACTGACAAAGTTATTGATAATTTAACAGTAGAAGAGTAGTGTACTATGGACTGGCAATTAGACAACATCCAGATTCTGCATAAAAAATGAAGGCAGCTATTTGGGCTACATTTCATTATAAATGTTCAACCGACGCGGATCCACGACATATTTATTGTCCAAAAGGTGTAGACAGCCTGTGTAAGTGGCGCGTTGCAGAAGCCAAGGTTAAGCTTGCTTCATTCAAACATGACCCTCTGTTGCAAAAATCAAATTGCTATTAGGCCGATTTATGAAGTGATTTATTGCAAAGATGCATTGGAAAAAAAATGTCAAAACTGAAACGACTCGTTTAATTCATGTCTATAGAAACTAGCTCCAAAAGATTTACACTGCGAGTCACAAACAATTCAACTTGCTACCTATATTGCCGCAAATTTATTCAATGAAGGTTACTTTTCTGTATTACAAATAATGAATGCGTTGGGAATTGCAGTAGGACTTGATGCCAAAAATTTTGTCGTCAATTCTGATAGTCAGCGCATACAACGGGCAGAGCAAGATATGTCCAGCGCTGCAAAACTCGCTGTGCTGTCTAAAGGGAAGCAACAAATTTTGAAAATGCAGAAGTATGAAGAAGAAGAAGGATTAATATATGGTGCTGGAATAGCTGACTAAGTGTATGTTGTACTATTTGCAAACATTTTTGCTGCGAAACTTAAACTAAACGTGTTTTTCTCGAAACATGATTTTTCAAATCTGCGTAAGTTCTAGTTCTTCAAGTGTTCAATATATCAACTTAATTCTTTTGTTTTCTTAATGTAAACTGTTTTTATTGGAGGTTATACCTATATTACACTAAAAATTGCAATATTCCACAATTTTATATCCAGTCATACACACAAAAAAGAAATAGAAAATAATCAAATTAAAGTCCAGGTACCTGCCACATTGTTTGCTTTCGACTTATTTGGTTAAATTTAGGTATAACCTCCAGCAAATTTAATATATTTCTAACTCTTCTTTTTATTTTCAATTTCGGATCACTTTTGCGTATGCTAGAGTTTACGCAGTTTGACCGTGTTTTCTGTGCACACTGCTACCTAGATACAAATAGCGAACGTTATAGTGGTCTTGTCATAAAAAAAAATATATTTTTTTAATGTTCAAGTTTTAATATATTTATTAACAAAAAGCCGTATTTTGTATATCTTTTCCTTTGTTTGAAAAAAAAAAGCTCAAAGTTTTTGGACTTTTCCGATATGTATATGTAAACCTCCCCTTAAGAGGAAGAAACAATCGACATAAATTAAATGGATCTATCCTTGTAATTTGTGTAGGAAATCTGTTGTGTTGAAGGGAATTCGCGATTTCTGCCAAGGAGTCGTTCTTGTAATTAATGATCTGGAACGCTTGATGTATTTGTGATTATCTGATAGAAAAAACTGGGAAGTGTAAGATAATTATAGGGAGTGGAAGAAAATAATTGATGATATTGTGTTGATTCAGCAAAAAATATCAAGTGGATGTGTGTAATACAATCAGAGGAATGATTCAAATCATTCTACACGAATATTTAAGTGAGTGTTTATTACAAATTTTAATTAAATCTAAATGCATTTATCCGTTCTCGAAACAAAGGGTTAATCTATTGTTTTATCTTTTACACTTGCAAAATTAAACAATATATTTTCTTTGATTCATATTATTTTATCTACACCTAAACATTAAAAAAACTATTAAATAATGAATTATGGAGTCAAACGAAAGATTTAAGTTCACATTCAAGAGATTAATTCCGCTCTCCTATACCTTGTAGAAACCATAAATTATGTTTCTAAAGTTATTTACTGAAATATATTGCGAATTAACGTCTTTCGAAATGGATGAGGTATGAATTTATTTAGACAAACACGCAGGTTCGGGATACGCTGCGTAGTTTTTTTCTTTTTGACTCTAATTTCCCCACAGATAATAAAACGAAATATAGGCTACGATGTCGGAAAATTGATGAAATATCGGTTTCCCTATATGGCGTCAGAGGCTGAAAATTTTGATTAATCCATGCGTCAGCGCGTAATTGGAATAGGAGGATCCTGTTACAAGCTACCTATGGTCCTGTCACGCGATGAATTTATCCTATATTCTCTGTGATCGACATATACATATAATCGATGCCAGACTCTCGATGTCTATTAACAAAACTAGTAGTGAGAGCTTAATTGTGGTACTAGACATTTGAGAGTGGGAATCGATGTTTTGCAACTAGCTTAATGGATGTTAGGATCTTACTTGAAAACAATTTAGGTATTCAAAAGAAAAATACCAACCGAAAATGTACTACAGGGTAGAAACGTAGAGACGTAATTGTCTTACAAGATACTCCGTATTCTACCAACCACCAACTTCACTACAATATTCCCTACTTTTCCTACATACTTATCCAGCATTTTTAAACTATACAAAGAAATTACGCTTAATTAGAATACTAACAAGGAAACTTCGCAAACTGTAATTCGCGAATTCTAATGAAACTCGCCTGTTTGTAGACCCCACTGAGTGATACTTCCTCCCTAAGGAGGAAAAGTACAACTTTCCGCTCTAAAGGAGGAAAAGTACAACTTTCCGCTCTATGGAGGAAAAGTACAACTTTCCTCCTATGGAGGAAAAGTACAACTTTCCTCTCCCAAATGCGGTGTGTACACGTTCCTCCCTGCTGGAAAAAAATTCCTTTGTTCTTTTGTGGTCCGTTGCCATCTTCAAGCCTAGTTGCCATCTTATAAAGCTGTTGCCGGGAATTTTCAAACGTGTGGAGTAATTTATATTTTAAAGGAAGTAGGAATCAGAAAAATCCTCAAGTTTATGTGTTTTTGACTTTGATTTTATTGCAAATATTTCTGAACAGCACACGATTCGAGTAAAATAATGTTTGATTAAATGACACATATACAGGGTGAGTTTTTTATCTTGAGACAACGGAATATCTCTAAAACACTGCATCAAATCAAAAAAAGATCTTAATAAGATTTGTTATAATGTAGAGGGCTCACTGAATGGTGCCGAACTCGAGACGACTTTGAAATCTTAAATGGGAACATGATTTTGTGTTTTTTTTTTTTATTTTAACATTAAATATCATTTCAAAAAGCCATTCAACAACGAGGAACTTTATTTTATCATACCAATTTCAGAAAATGTGTTCGAAGATGTGCCCTTCCACTTCGATACATTTATTTATTCGCAATTGGAATGATTGCACCCAACTGAGAAGTGTTTCCGGCATAATCCTTGAACAAGCGTTGGTGATTCGCACTTCTGTATAAACTTCAGACTTTAAGTAGCCCCACAAAAAGAAGTCAGGGGAAGTAAGATCTGGCGATCTTGCAGGTCAAGACACTGGACCACCTCTTCCGATCCATCGACGATTATAGGCTCGATCTAATACTTCTCGTGCTATTCTTGAATAATATGCTGGACAACCGTAATGTTGGAACCACATTTGTAGTACGTCTAAGGAAAGGTCTTTAAGTAACACTGGAAGTTCGTTCTGCAAGATGTTTCGATATTTTTCACCATTTAAGTTTCCATCGATGAAATATGGACCAATAAGCTTATTGCCAATTATTCCACACCAAAGATTTACGTCCCAAGGATGTTGATGTTGAACTTGGCGCAATCAATGGGGATTTTCGATACTCCAGTAATGCATGTTGTGCCGATTTACCATACCGTGATTTGTGAATGTCGCCTAGTCAGAAAATAATACTCGAGCAAAAAAATTGGGATTATCTTGTATCCGTTGAAGCGCCCATTGACAAAATCGCACTCGATTTTGAAAATCATCGCCATGAAGTTCTTGATGCATGGAAACTCTAAATGGATGATATTTTCTAAGCCTCAATATTTGGCAGATAGTGGACTGAGAAATTCCTGATCCGCGAGCTATTTCTCGAGTACTAATGTGCGGATTATTAGCTACTGCAGCTAATACCGCGATTTCATTATTTTGAGGTGGAGGATCGAGTTCGGCACCATTCAATGAGCCTCCTACATTATAACAAATCTTATTAAGATCTTTTTTTGATTTGATGCAGTGTTTTAGAGATATTCCGTTGTCTCAAGATAAAAAAAACTCACCATGTATATTTGCAAGTGTTTTATAATAATTGAGTTCACATTCTTTCCTTTTTGTGAAACTAAATCTTTATTTATATATTTTATAGTATAAAATATTCTTCCATGAATGACTTCGGTGAAAGGGTTTTATTGTAGAATTTTAAATTTCTGACACGAATTCGCACCAACTTATATTATAATTAGGTTCAAGAGTTATGACTATATCGTTCTGTGTAATACAAAGACTGTTCTTTTTATTTGACTTATCCGACCCTGCAGTGGTTTCTTAATAATGATGTACGTGTTTGCGCAAGTGGATAGAGTTTCAGACGTAGACTAAATAATATCGAGTTGTCTATGATGTGAATAAATGTGAAATATGAGGATTAAAATTTATACTAGTATACACACATTATGTTAAAAAGTGAACATAAAATTAATTAAGTTAGTTATTGTGATAAATAGCGCTATAGTTTAAAATGAGCATCTAACAAATAAATTGATTTAATGTTGCCTATTAGGAACCTCTGCACAACCACAATAGTTCTTCTTATCAATGTACTATCTTAATTCTTGTCCTGATGTATGTAATAGATTCATTCGGAAATCCAAAGAAACTGCGATCATCGTTAACATCAGAATTTATCTTGCAAGAGCGAATGGCACAATAGCATGATGACTATTGGCGTCTTCTTTCACAAAGTATGTAAATGTTAATACCACTAACCTTACCTTTTACACAATGTACCTTATCAAGTTTCATTACATGTTAATAAAATTTCTTGCAAATATTATTGTTTCATTTCTGATGTAAAACTATTACATTGCCAAAAAATCAAGTTCAGCGAAATTATTCCTTCTAGGTGTGACACTTCTAATGTCACTGAGTATACAAAACCCATAGAAATCGAAACCATAATACGTTTGTATTCCGCTTTAGTGCCTAATGTTATTTTTACATGTAGTTCACACTGATTGATTCCCGAAATCTGTTTACATGAAAATCCCCAAAATCCTTTCCACTCAATCCCACATCAAACGGAAAAAAAAATAAAAACTTCAACCTCCAAAAATAAAAAAAATCACTCCACAGTTGAAGCTCAACAAACATTTGCCGACTCTTTACCCAAAACAAAAACGAATTAGAGGCAATTGTTTGATGTCCCGTGGGTTAGCCACCAAAGGCCAGAGTTGGAGAAATCTACCAGCAAATTTTCTCCCTTCCTTTCCCAGTAAACCGCCTCCAGGGTTTTATTTATTTTTTTTATTCTAAAGTAACGGCAATCTCGACGCAGAACGATTAACCACAATTCCAAGTTTACTAATATGAGGGGATTTTTTAAATGTGGCTATATCGGCCTTGTAGTTGTACTAATACGCCTAGTCGACTTTAACACGCCTAAGGCTGCTACTACGAGGATTGAAAATAAAATAAACTTGATTAAAAACCTCCTTAGATATATTTATAATACTTTTACACAATTAGGTTCCAATTTGAAATGATATCAAATGAGTACCTATTTATAAAAAGAACCTTTCTATATAAGTAAATAACTGCGGGAAATGATTTTCTTTTATAAATATATACTTCTTTTCTTTATCATTCATTTCATACACAACGTCTAATTAAAATGTAAAAAAGGAACGGAAAAAGAACTCCTTGTAAAGAGTATTCTGAATAATCATAAGCATATTGTCATAATAAAAGGGAATATCGACCGGACTTCGTAGTAAACAATCAGAGATTTATATTTCGTTTTAATTTAAAAATCTTCAGGACGCACTAAAAATATACACGTTAAAATGAAACAATATAGAAAATCACAATAAGTAATTGCATACAGAGTTATAGATTTAATGACAGCTGACAAAATGATAAATAGTTAAAACATTTAAATGCAAGTCAGGGCCAGACATATTAATAAAAAAAAAGTTGTTTACAATTATACATATAAAATAAATAGAATTTTTTTTTTATTGATGTAAAATATTGCAATAAATATTACTTAATTGATTTGTATTAGTTTTAAAATTAATAGCTATTAATTTGTATCAGTTTGTTTGTCTGGCCCTGATGGCATTTAAATGTTAATAAATTAATAGTTATTAATTTTAAAACTGATACAAATCAATTAAGTAATATTTATTGGAATATTTTACATCAATAATTTTTTTTTCTATTTATTTTATATATATAACTGCAAACAATTTTTTTTTATTAATATGTCTGGGCCTAACTTGCATTTAAATGTTTTAACTATTTATCATTTTTGTCAGCTGTCATTAAACCTACAACTTTGTAAGCAATTACTTATTGTGATTTTCTATATTGTTTCATTTTAACTTGTATATATTTAGTGCTTCCTGAAGATGTTTTAAATTAAAACGAAATATCTAGGTATTTATTTAGTTTTATTTTGACAGACCGAATACCCATATTATCATATATACAAGGTGTAACAGAAATACAAAGTAATAAAATAATAAATAACAACTGTAATTATAAACGATCAAAAAGTCCTAATGAACAGTGAGGTCCATTTGTAACAATTAATGGGAAAAAAAATATATACTTTGTAAACGCCGTAAGGTAGCACAGCCAGAGGCCTATACCAGATTAAGGCAGGAAATTAGGATATTGGAATGGCAAATATATATTTAGTGTTTCCGGAGACTTCAGGTCAGACAGCTGTCACAAACAAGAAAAAAGAGCTAACTCCGCGGCGTTAGCTTTTTTTTTAAATTTGGCGCGCCAAATTTCAAATTTGACAAGATAAAATGTACACTTTTATTTTAATGGATGATTTTCGGGAATTTTTATTTAATGTTTCCAATTTTAACGATGAATATTTATTTAGAAATATAGCCTACTTGACTAATTAGTTCTGACTCTGATCCACTCCAACGCGGAGACAGAACGCATATTTTCTGTAATGAATGATGTTAAATCAAAAACAAAAAAAAAAAAAAAAAAAGAAATAGAATGGGAGAAGATCGTTTGAACTCTATTTGTTTAATTAGGTCAAAGCTCCAATCAAATAATATGTATTAAAAGCACCAGTGAATAAAACGTAACGCAACAACATATTGATTTAATGGAAACGAATATGTTGTATAAACATAAAAAGCAAGAACTTTTTCTAATGGAATGAATTAATTACGTATTATTTTTGTATGTGCAATTAGTTTTAGGTTCAAGTATTATTCCTCTTTTAAAATGTACTCTATAACAGTTCTGTAAACAAATGAGGTTTTAGAATTCTCACAACAATTTTAACAACAGTTCTGTTGGTTCTTATGGGTTGTTGTTCTGTTTTAGTTACATATTTTTTTTTATGTGAAAATATTGATTTTTCATTGTTTAATAGAAATAAAGCAATTTGTTGTTATTACACGTTTTTCAAATTTAAACAGTATGCAGCAAACCTAAAAATGTGACCAATTTTAAACATCGACCTGAAGAAATTAGCCTTTTGAAGGTTGGTAACATTGTTGCTGTTAGTATCCTGTGGATTACCGCATGGAATGCACGTGGCTTTGTGTAAAAATCCACCGCTGTATCTCGCATAACGGATTTCGTACTAATTTAGAGAAGAGACTGGAATGAATATAATTAAGAGGGCGTATAATAAAAAGACGTGTTTTATAGTTTTCATGTCGACATTTAGCTCAGTTAAATAAACTCGATCAATAATATGTCATTTAATTAAATAAATCCCTAGGAATGTGTGGTAATTATTAATTTAAAAAATGTTGATGCAGATCTTATTTTTAATACATAGTAGATAGTAAAAAAAAATATTTACCTTTTTTCATAACTATCCATACATGGGGTTAAACTTAAACGCATTATCAAAATGTTAAAGCAATACTTTTGGGAATACTCTTAAGAAATAAGTTTATTTTACAAAAACTGAAAGTATGAAATGCTTTAGATTATTTTTATACTAACATACTGGCTCACTGACCTCGATTTATTTAGCAATGATCTATTCATACCTAATATTCACAGCGTTTGGTTGGAATTTAAAGTTACATTTCTTCGTATCAGACCTGGGCTAAATAATTTTTGAGCCCTAAATTTCTGTTTTTTTTTTTTTTTTACTTAAAGATAAAATCAGTTTTCAGCACTTTGTGTTTTATATATCGTTTGCTTAATACTTAACGAAACTTACATCGCATTTTTGTTACATTCTGCATATACAGGGTGTAATAGCGGCAACGCCATAGTCTCTGGTAGTCAAATGTTAATTATATATCAGGATATAAGTAGGCACATTAGATCTACAATTTAGAAATATGTAATACTTAATATAAAGAGTGTTCCAAAAATTATTTTTTTCGAAAATGCTATATTGCTAAAAGATTCTGCGAAAGATCTGGAAAACGACTTAGTTCAGAGAAGTGAAACGAAGATCATTTAGTATAGTCTGGTTCACGTTGAGAAGGAAGTATTACTCTTATGGAGATAGTACCCACCGATGCCAAATCTATTGAAGTACTTAATTTTTCGTATGTTGTCGCTCTGAATAACTTGACGAATTTCAGGTTGACGCTTAATAAATGTCAATTCAGTGAATGTTGTTTGCCGTTTGTATTTATTTGGTTATGTCCATTAACATAAAATTCATAGAATGTTGATTGTATTATTGTTTATACCACATCAAAATACACAACATAAATAGAATGTTTTATTTTGTGGTTTTGTATTTATTTTCGGGAAAACATACATAGATATTACATACATGTTGTAATATATTTACAACGTATTTACAGAGGTATGGTCACAACAAATTAAAAATCATTTCTATAATCATAATAACACGTTAACTAATGTCGGAAGACCAATAGGAAGATGACGATGAGGTCGATGTTAAATTAATAATAAATTCTTTCGGTTCATTTTGCATTTCATCCAACCGCCACATACACTTCCTCAACTCAAAGGGTAAAATTAAACCATTTTGCTAAATACTACATTACATAACTATTATATCTTGATAACATGTTAACATATTTTTGCCAATTCTCTACAAGAAACATTTTCATATCCTTGCTAAATAAGCAGAGGCATATTTTGCACTTTAAATTCCGAATTATTGTGGCCTGATATAAGCTTTAACACTTCGCCCATACCATTTCAATGGGGTTTAAAGTGCAGTGGGTATGGCGGCAATCTTAAACTGGTAGATATACTCCAGTTGAGCCAGCACATTCATCGATTACATATTTATTGTACTTGCCTTTTTTGTTGTGCTACAATTTCAAGTAAGTCGTGAGAAGAGTCGTCGTCAAGAGTGTACTTTTCGAAAAATCGGGGTTAACCTTCTTCGCTATTTACTGCCGTTAGTATCATGGCCATGCCAGGCGGAATATTTTCTTACAAAAAAGCTATGAACTTTACATCTAACAAGTGTTTGAATGTGTTCATCATATACTTTCAAACGAGAATTGTTGTTTCAATTTATCTTCGTTTGTAAGCTTTGCCACTGGATGGTTTTCTTTTTCATTGAGAACAGAATACACCATTCTTTTACCACAACCAGCGCTTTACTTGTTTCCTCCACGGCCTTAGAAACATTCTATATTTTTTGGCAAAATATGTAAAAAGGAATTTTAGGATCACTGCTTTTCCTTCGACGAATACACTTCGGCCTGTAAGATTCCATACTCCAATTCTACGAATACCTCAGCTTTGTATTACATGTGATTATAACAGCTGTTTTATTATAGGGACTTACAACAGATAATACAAACGACGGCGATAGTGGCTTTTTTATAAAAACTGATCTGTTTAAAATAAATACGTAATAGAAAAAAAACTGGGGTAAACTCAAGAGACACAGAATAATCGAAATTGACAAATGACAGGTACAGTAAATGATTACCAACAGCTATATTATCTCTGACCGATAGCCACCAAATAATCTGGCAACAATCCCCATGATAGAAAAAGATAGATACATATAAACGAGTATGAAATTGAAAGGGACGCATATAGTCCATAAGAACAATACTTCTTTTAAAACTTGATCTAGACTGTAGGAGGGAGTCTACAGATTGTTCAAATACTTAAGGCAAACTTTGTGAAGTTTAGGTATTTCTACGTAACTTTGTTATTTTAAATGGAACACCCGGTATATCTTTACGTTAATATACAGTAAATTTAATTGTCCTTAAATTTTGATCAACATTCTAATGACGTATATTGATATATTATAGACTGGAATATATACGTAATTATGTTGCCCAGTCTTTACTCTTTTATTCCACCGCTTTTTAACATGACAGATTACATGGATTACATTGACAAACAAAAACAATTAACTATCTCCGTTGCGTCTGTGTTCACTCACTACATACTAAATACAAACTGATATGTAGGTACATCAAATTGTCACAACTTATTTGAAACGTCAAAAAAAAAACAACGTATTCCCACGGTATCAAAAGTTCTGTAACACCATAGCAATATATATATTGCTATGGTGTTATTATTCTCAATTTTTTTATATAAAATTTCGCTCATTATTCATTTCATATACATTCCGTACATACATACAAAGTACATATTTACGAACTCGAAGCCGCAGGATACACATAACCAAGCGCGCTGTAAATATTTGACTGGTGCTTTTTTGTTTACATTTGCCAACTTTTTATCGATAGCTCTATGGCTGCGTGGGTATGTAATGTAATATAGTTTTGATAGTTTTAATGAAGCGAATTTTATTTCGTATACACAGTGCAATTTTAACAACGGCATAATTTGCGTTTATTTGTAATGTAAACTTTCGCCGCTGTTGTAAAGCGTAGAGATAGCACTGTTATGGCCGATATTGTGAAATACCTTTAACGATGTTGCCAGTCGGTAGGTGGGTAGGTATCTTATTTTGATATAAAAAAACAACATTACGAAATTTGTACAGGGTTTAACATCAATGGCGGTTCGTGAGTTATGAAAGAGGGTGGGCACAAAATAAGAACTTGCCTATTTTATGTACATAAAATCCATTCTCCTATTTTTCATGCTGAAAGAGACGTTTATGGCTTTGTTATAAAAATGCGTTCAGTCGATCTTCTGACATTGTGCTTCTCAGAAAAGTTTTAATGCGTTTGAGGGTGGAAAAACAGCGTTCACATTCTACTGTCGACATGGCGGTTGTACAAATGATATCCAACAGTTTGTATGTTTCCGTCAAAACTTTTTTGAGGTTGATATCTGTTATGAACACTAAAAGTGGCAGAACACCACCTATACCTACGTCACACATGTCATCGCGCTCATGAATTACTGAAAGTTCACTTTTTAAATTTTACGCTGTCCAACATAGGATAATTCACATTTTTTTTATACATATAATTAACCGACACAAAATATGACGATTTTTTCCACATCTTTGTTGTACTTAATTTTGCATTTGCTGTAGTTGAGTAATTATTATTATTTTTTTCTAAAATATGTACGTTTTTTTACATAAAGTAACTTATTTTTTATGGTTATATACATACTAAAAAAATTAAGTAATTTTTCTTGGTAAAAATCACTTTTTGGGATAGGTACAGGCACATTACTTCTAAAAGTAAAATACCTGTACGGTTTTAGGGGCACAAAATTGTTCCAAAATCGTACAGGAATTTTACCAATTTTTTGTTTGCTTGTGCGTACATATTCAGAGTAGAGAAGACTGGGGCTGGTTGTGACACGGGTAGGTAGTTACAGCAACAGCTGTGGCTAGCTGTCGCTGTAACTACCTATCCTCGTCACAACCAGCCCCAGTCTCTCTCCATAGTCATTCTCTATAGTAAGATACTAAAAGCTAACGTTATATGCATATTATGCCCAGATTTCTTGTCCTGTTAATGCGTTTCTTTTTTATTTCTTTTTTGAATAGCTGTAAACTATATGCTCACAAGCCGGGGCGCAACATTTAGTTAAGTTAATGTTGGAGCAAACCTATTATATAAATACATATCATCTGTTAATATTGCCTTTGGTAAATTATTGATTACATTCTGTTCAGATTCTGTAGCCGTCAGTATTATATACCTGATTGTCAAAACGTCAAATATCGTCATGCATAATTTAAATTACTTTTTGATGTTACATTATGTATAAATCCCTGCCAATTTTAATAAGCATGAAATACACAAATGTGTTGACGTTGTTTACAGATGAATTTTAATTGAGTTTGTTTACAACATGTCGTTCGAAAGGAAATTCAGTAATCAAGCGTTGAATGAAATGTTTACATACATAAATATGCTATAGTCTAGACTATATACTGACATCTTATTCCCGCCAAATCAATCGGGCATTAAATTTACATAATCTGTTTTTAGTCTTTTCATTATTTGATTATCTTTTTTTTTTTGGGAAACTATACATTTATTTATAAAAATTCCTCATAATCTACGTCTTTCGAAATGTCCAATAAACCAGATTTATTTAACGAACTGATAGCCTAGACATGAAATATGATTCACAACTTCCTTTCTAATCATACAAATAATAAAAAAAATCCACGTTTTTAACGTTTGTCGTGACATGATCTGCTAACTGACGCCGGGGTGAGCAATATTTATTTTCCAAAACCTCGCGATGTCCACCGATAGATCGCCTCAAGAGAAACGAAATAATATTTACCGACATCTGAAGCACTGGACGTAGCTAGTAAACCACTATTGATGCCAAACGAAATAATCTTTGCTGTTTTTCTATTACTGATAAAAAAAAAATGCAAGTTGAAAGGTACGTTAGGGAGAGCTTGATAGATGGTTGTATTTTTTATCATTGCTTGCGTCGTTGGAAATTGTCTAGTTCTTGTGAGAGTAAATTGTGCTTCTGTATTGTCCAGATGTCGCATCGCACACATACAGGGTGAGTTTTTTTATCTTGAGACAACGGAATATCTCTAAAACCCAAATCAGAAAAAGATCTTAATAAAATTTATTATAATATAGGGGGCTCACTCAATGGCGCCGAACTCGATCCCCCACCTCACCCCACCAAGTGGGAGGAGGGACAACTTTGAAATCTTAAATGGGAACCCCCATTTTGTATTGCAGATTCGGATTCTACGCCATCAAGTATGTAGTTTTTGTTTGAAACTTTTTTTCGATTCGTAACAGATTGCGTTGTAATCGCAAAAAAAAACATGATTGTGAACGTCTAGAAAAAAATACACAAAAAAGAGAAGCAAGCAAACATGATTTTGTGTTTTTTTATTTTAACATTAAGTAACATTTCAAAAAGCCATTCAACAACGAAGAACTTTACTTTATCATATCCTCCATAGCCTCCATTACTGTTCAAATATTTAACACTAACTAATTTGTATTGGATTAATAATAAATAATCTAAATGGGGATCGGACAATGTGTAAGTATTCACAGCTTGTCAAGTACTGAATAAAGTACGGTTGAATAGCATTCCAATTGCGAATAAATAAATGGATCGAAGTGAAGAGGCACAGTTTCGAACACATTAATTATTATTTTTTGACTAAATCGACTCTTGATTAATTGTACATCATGGAAAAAAAATGTAAAAAAAATAAGTTTTCGATTTAGTGAAAAAGAAAATAATTATTTTTCTTCACTTGAGACCACTGTGCATTGTCGAGATTCGCAATAAAATAACTTTTAAATGAACAAGTAGTAGCAAGTAAAAATTTTATATGTTTGTACAGACACTTCTATCTTTAGTAATTTTTGCAAAACGGGGATTCCCGCGAGCTTTTTTTAATGTCTCACTAAAAACCAAAATTGATATTATGTCGACAAATAACGGGAGAAAAAATTAATAATTTTTTTTTTTTTGGGTAGAGACTTATACTGCAAGAGCCACATCAACCACGGACAGAAGCGTGTGCTTTATACATATAACAACGTATCTAGCTGTTTGAAGTTTTACATCTAGCATACTGTATAAAATAACATAAAATAATGTATAGTTAATGAAAGTTTTGATGAGTGGTGGAATTGGTAATAATAATTATATGTTCTATCCAATCAATTATTTATTTTAAATTTCGCTGTGTCTACCGGTTTCGGCCTTTCGCGATCATCTGGACAACAGTACGTCTAAGAGGAATTAAGAGCTACGTTTTAGACGTACTGTTGTCCAGATGATAGCGAAAGGCCGAAACCGGTAGATACAGCGAAATTTAAAATAAATAATTGATTGGATAGAACATATAATTATTATTACCAATAAAATAATGTATTTTGCAAGCTTGTAAAATGTAGAGAAGTTTTTCTATTTTTCTTCTCTAAAAAGTACATCTAAACAACCTAATTTTTTTCCATTTTTTCCATGATCTACAAGTAATCAAGAATCGATTTAATGAAAAAAAAAAAAATAATTAGTTCCGTTTTTAACTAAACTTCACTGTGTACTGGTTTAATTATATATATTTTAATAAAGTTTTAATTAAATTTACTCTACAGCTTGTAATAGTAAAACATAATATAAAACGGACGATTCCACATTATTTATTTGCGAATACAGAAATTGTAATATAATCATGTTATATTGAACATCTAAATATTTACAAAATTCGATATATTCACACAGGATGTAAGGGCAAATTATGCACAACTGTAATGTTGTAACCGTTTCATGTGGATTTAAAATAAAAATTGTACCGAAATAATTTACTGTTTGGTAAATCTGTATATATTTTAAAATTAGAAAATTAATACGCCCTAAAATTAGAATAGTTTTATAATCTATTACTTAGTTTATTCTGCGCAAGTAAACGATATCCTTAAGGTAACGCCATACACACAACTTGTTATGAAATTGCTAAATATATTATATCATACTTGATTAATATAATCGAATACTTTCATGATTAGAGTATGCTGTTTTTTAAGCAAAATCCTTTGGTAAGATTGGCAATACTGGGCTACTTTTAAATAGTACTTCAAATTGCGATAGCTGTCAGTGATAAACCAAAATTACCAAAACGGTTGCATGTACACTGAGAGAAATGAAATGGTTATTTCAACATTTTTCGTAGTGTCACGAATTTGAGCATTGATTTAACCATGTTGCATTTAAGTGAATCATATGCACCTATTTGAAACAAACATATTTATATTGTTGCACACTTTAGAGTTAATTTAACAAGATTATAGTGTTCAGGCGTAACCAATATTTTATCTTGTTGGTTTAATCCCACAAATTGTCGATTTGACATTTGAAAAAGGTGTTCTTTAAATATTTGCTATCGGTGTTAACTCAATGAAATGTAATAGTTAATACTATTACATATAGGTGTTCGCACATGCGTATAGTCAGTCAGTATCCAACCTCCGTAGCAATAAGACCTATGTTTGTAAGTTTCTGTAACATTAATATTGAATAATAAAGATAATCAAAAATATATATACATATTACTAGGTACAGTCACAATAAAAAAGAAACAAAATACAAAAAAAAAATCAGTGAAAGTAAGAGCAAGTGCAACAAATTATAAAAAAAAGTGTCAGAAAGAAGCAAAACAAAATGGAGAAGATGAAATGGAGGGCGACCTAGCAAAAAATTGGAGGCAATTCAAAGAAGATTAGGAATTATATTCTACCGCGAGTGGTTGTAGTGGGAAAACAGCCGAAATACAAGCAGCGACGCTGTTACACTGTATAGGAAAGGAAGTTCGAGAAATTTTAAATAATATTGAAATTACGCTGGAAAATACATCGATCGACAGCCGGATGCAGGAGCAAGACAGAAGACACGTTTCACCCAAGGGCCTCACAAGGATGGAAGATCATTGGAAAGAGGTGTCCGGCAAATTCAAACAAGATCGTTTGTAACGGATTCGAACAATTCTAGAACAGGTCGGTGTACACGTTGTAATTTTACGCCTGCGCAAAACAGTTGTCCAGCTTATGGTAAAATATGTGATAAATGTAATCATAAAAATCATTTTGCCTTTAATTGTTGAAGTAAATCGATTAATATGATAAAAACCAATTCCGTTGAAAATAATGATTATTTGGTGGGTAGTATTACGAAATCGGTAAATGCTGATAACGAATTTTGATTAAATGTTGTTATTAATGATTTATTATGAAACGTTAAATTGTACTTTCCTATCAATTTTATAATTTTTTAGTTATGTTATTAAGCTAATATAAGTTTAGTATATAATACCGTAAATGTTTTTCTTCTATTACCTAGTATAGTCTTCCTAATTAGGCAATATATAGCTATGCGTTGCTATCAATGGATTAATTGCTGAATGTGCGGGCGGATTTTTAATTTCATGGATAGATCCATCGATTACAGTATATCTCTGTTTAATACATTTATGATACAGTAATCGATGGATCCATCGATGAAATTAAAAACTCGCCCGATCAGTAACGTGATTTTAAGCAAAATCCACTAACAAGAAAATCTTTTTCGTATAACCACCTAAAGGTGTTGAATTATATGCAAATAGTCATTCGATGAATACTACAGGTAGGTTAAATGAAACAATATAAGTTTTGAATCAATATTTTATAGTGCTAAACCAATGTTATAAAATAATAGAGACAATTATTACTTCGTGTGTCTACAACAAGTAACTGTGTTTGGATAATGTTGTATTATTCAATTAGCAGGTAGAAATTGTTAATGGAAAATTAAGTATATGTTCAAAGAATCACGCGTAGTCTGTTTCTTATAACATTTATTATTATTCAGTTAACTAACGCAATTTAGCATTTTTTTACGTATTGCATTAACACTAAAATATCATTGCTCATATTGAAAAAGAAAAAAGTGTTCAATACACCATTTTATTAGTTAATACAACACTTTTTTCTCTCGGTGTAACAAAACATTTATTACCGAAAATTATTTTAGAACTTGTCGAAAATGGTAGAATGGGGAATGGGTTTATTCCATTAAACAATGCATGCGGGATTTCCAGCAACAATTTCCTAATCTAGCAGTTATTTACGCACAGCTTTTATGTCATGTTCTTGCACTAACAAATTTTGTGTAACTAGGGCGGTAACTCGTAAACCTGGCCGTGGTGCACCTAACAAACGAACCGCTAATCGCGTAGATGATATTTGACGTCGAATGGATAACTCACCTAAGAAATTAATTCCAAAGCTTTCTTAAAAAGTTCAGCTGTCAGTGGGAACATGCCATATCTACCCACATAGCCAAATTTAAATTGCCCGCAATTATTCTTAGTAACTTCAACGTTGAAACATAAAATTACCTACCATTTTGTACTACAATAATAGTTATTTTAATGCGTTTACGTTGAATTTACTATAAATAGTGGCGGGAAATTTAAATTTGGCTATTAGGGTACCGTTTAAAAAAAAAACTACTTTAAAGTTATTTTGTGTTATTAATTATTTCTTGCACACATTTTGATGACATACCACACTGTCAAAATGAAAAAAAAGCATATAATATATTCTGAAACATATTTTTTTAGTACAAAAAATATCCTTCACTTTTTTCGGGAATACATGTACCCCCATTATTGACCCAATTTATTTATTTTAATTAAGAATATCTGCATCTAATATTCTATTTGGCAAAAACAATTCTTCTAAATGTTAAACGCATACAGTACACTATCCGTTGCATTATTGTTTCATTCACGGAACCAGTCATAAATAACAACTGACGGATTAATAACTGTCACATCTATCAGCCTTATCTGGAACGGGGCATGTAATTAATGATAGTTTTTACGCGAAATAATGAGATATACACACAAATGATTTGGTGTCTATATACAGGTACACACAACTGCAAAAGAGTAACGTACTTTTTTAATTAAAAAAGGAAAATCAATAAAGTGTCCATTTGTCCACTTACATTCACATTCCAGCTCTTATTTTAATGAATTCAATAAACATCCAGCATCCATATGGTGTGCTTGGTTATTGTAGAGATAAAACTTCATGTACCTAAATAGGTACTGATTGAAAACGGTTTTTATATCGATTTTGGTTAAGAAATATGTGTAAAAACACATAATACATATCATTATAGAAACTCGATCATTATGAAATGTAACCCCTCAGAACCTATTACTAGTTATTATTCTTATTTGCTATAATCACCGTTTTATAATTGATAGAAAATGCCAATTTATACTTTTCCGAAACTACACTTGTCCATTTATTTATCAATTATTTATATTAGTAGATCATTATTAGTTACGAAAATATATACAATACCTACACTGTAAAAAATTACAGTAATTTTTCCATGGTAAATCAGGAATATTACATGTAATAACGTTGTGAATTTACCACAATAAATCATGTAAATTTTGTTTTACATGTTTTTTTCTAGGATGTTTAACATGGAAAAAGAAATTTCGGTAAAATTTATAGCTTTTTCATGTAAGTTTAAGATGTAACAAAAATTCAAAAGGAAAATACAGGAAAAAACATGTAAAATTTTGTACTTACTCTCAAAATTTACTTAAAAGTGTAAAATTGACATTTTTTTGGGGTATTTAGTGCACTTTAAAAGCAATTTTACTAGTGAACTATTAATTTTACTGTAAAAATATGAGGATCTTTTATATTTATTTGTTTTTATTTGAATTTTCGGGTAAAACTATAGATATCATGGAAAATACGAAATTCATACGCCGCAAATGTGATTGGTTATTGGACTATTTATCTGTGCGCGTAGGTAATTCTATTCGTTTGTCGAACTTATTATTGGCTCAATGATATCATGTACGTCACAAACAATCGTAGGTTTTGCATAAGCGTGTTCATTCTTGATCCCTGGTTGAGCGATTCAGTATGACCTATTAGGTGCTATAAAAGAATTAGGTAAGTTGCTTGCTCTCTTTACAAAAATATATATGAAAATTACTTCAGTGTTCGGTAAATATAGAGTTCATATAAATATTACATACGAATTTTACAGTACAATCTTTGAAAAACACATCAGCATGTGAAATTTACTAGATGGTAAGAAATTTTACCTTATGAAGCAAATTTACCTGTAAAATTGTAGGCAACTTTGTTACTAACGATTTTACATGTAATTTTACCACAACTTTTTTTACAGTGTGGTGTAATGCCAAGTGATCTCGGGAACTACTCAATTAAATCACCAAACACATCAATTAATCCAGTATTTAAAAAAATTAAAAACCTTTCATTTTGCGCTCTGACAATTTTTAATATCATTTATTCACTCTGCCTGAAGATGAGCCACTAAGCTCGAAACGCGCAGCTACTACTTTATATTAAGAGTATTGCAAGATAGGACCCATTTTTTTATTTTCTTATTTTCTTGAGCAACTTGCACAGAATCTACTTTCATCATTAACAGAAAAATACATGTACTTGAAAGATTTTCTTTGTATTCAAATATTGCAAAAGATCCCATGGATTTTTAGAAAAATTCGTATACGTGAAAGTTGCGTTAATTCTTTTAGTAAAAAAAGCTTTACCGTCGACGGAATAATGTCGGGTGACACATGAAAATTTATAGACTATAAAGTTCTACCAAGGTAATGACATTCTAAAATAAAGTATTAACAACGTTATATACCGGGGGATTGTTTTATAGCCGGGTCAAACCCACACAAAATCGCCACCCGGATACCGCATTAAAACATTGAGAAAGGCGTTTTGTTTCAATTTGCCCGTTCCAAAGCTAAAACGCACAATACAAAGACGAAATTAACCACATTAAGGAAAATAAGGCTTAATTACTTCATTGAGGTTAGATCGTTGCAAAATCTAATTAAACGAGAGAGATAACATGAAAATATTAATTTTTATGGCGGCTATGAGAATTTCCAGTGTTCATTCCACGATATAATTGATTCAGTTTATATAAATGAAGATACTGCCCGAATTGATTTTCTTCTTTACATCAGCATGATGAGATTTTGATGCATATTTTCAAATTCTATGAAGTACCATGTGATTCAAAATGATTGTCGTAAGAACAAAAACTGTTTTCCGGAAAAAATTATCTATACTTATTACCAATTTAATGAGCGAAGTTAGCTACATACAAATTTCATACATTAAATGAATTTTCTTGACATTTAGCGACATTGGCGTGCGTGTTGTAGTATCTTTCGATTATTTATCTTATAATTTTTTTCAAATCGTTTATATTTACATCTAATCACCAACAATAGTATTTCTGAATACTGTAAGAAAATAAGGGAATTTATCTGTGGTAATAGCTCAACAAACAGGTAAAAAATCAATATTAACATTAAGTGAAATAGTTTATTACATTTTATAATTTTATAGGCTTATCATATACTTCAGCGCAATGAGCTGTCAAAAGAAAGTTACATTTTCATCCCTATAAAGTTTCTACGGTACAGGAATTATTACCATTAGATCACGATAGGCGATTGGAATATTGTCATTGGTTTAATAACAATTTAAGGGACGATGACTTGCTAAACAAATCATTTTTCTCGGATGAAGCCTGGTTTTATCTAACAGACTATATCAATTTACAAACTATTGTATCTGGTGTGCAGAAAATCCACACGAATTTCGAGAAACGCAATTGCATCCCGTAAAAGTTTGAGTTTGGTTAGCTATGTCCAGGCAACGAATAATAGGGCCAATTTTCTTCGAGGAAACTGTAACAGCCCAACGTTACCAACAGATGTTGGAATTGTTTATTGCAGAGTTACAAGAAAATGAGCTTGAAGCAGGTTATTTTCAGCACGATAATGCTCCAGCACATACTGCTCGACAAACCTGCCAGTATCTTCAACAGTTTTTTGCTGACAGGTTCGTTAGAGCACAAAAATGGCCACCAACATCGCCTGATCTAACCCCATTAGATTACTTCATGTTCGGCTATCTAAAAAATAGAATCTATAGAAACCATACCATAGAAGAACTGAGAGATGCAGTTCTGTCACTTAATAATTATACTAATTGTATGTTATAATTTGAAGTAATAAATAAATTTAGTTAAACACCAGTTAGTACTGAATTGTAAAATCATAATTTAGTAGAGTTAAATTAATTACATTTCGTTTTTACGAGCAGATACACCAATCCATAGTCGTTTATATAATGCGAGTTCAAATAAAGGTTACGTTTTCCTTATTTATGACAGATCCGTTTACTTTCTTATGTTCCAACACTGACTTAGTTCAAACCTTCATTACAAACACGCGGCATATACCTACACCCTGTTACTATCTATAGGAGCGGAATTGAAAATCATTTTGAATCTCTGTGTATATACAGTGAGGTCGTAAATGGTCCCCTCCCCCCCCTGATAACTTTTGAATGGTATGAGATAGAGCAATGAAACAAAAACCAAGTGAAATTAGAGATAATTTGTGACTTTTTGCCTATAGAGATACGCACATGGCTTCTGATGTAAATAGAGGGCGTAGCTATCTTTAAACTTTTAAATAGGAAGTAATTTCATTTAGAAGCTCATTTGGAAAGATATTTCTATTACTTTTATGGCAATGCAAACAGTTTTACGATTTTCGAAATTTTTACCAACTTATCCACAGATTAATAATTGGAGTACATACGTTACTTTTTCTATAGCCCTCGTATAAATATTGCGGTTTTATGTGACTTAGGAAGCGATTGCTGTCAAATATGACATATTTTACAATATGAAGTTTTTGCAAAATTTAGCAAAAGTGTCTTATCTGTCAGTGTATGTGTCATGTGTGTGGGTGTCTATGTTATAGATTACTGTAATTACAGGTTTCTGTACACTATATCCAAAAAGTGAATACGAGGGCTATCGAAAAAGTAACGTATGTACTCCAATTATTAATCTTGGATAAGTTGGTAAAAATTTCGAAAATCGTAAAACTGTTTGCATTGCCATAAAAGTAATAGAAATATCTTCCAAATGAGCTCCTAAATGAAATTACTTCCTATTTAAAATTTTAAAGATAGCTACGCCTCTATTTTACATCAGAAGCCATGTGCGTATCTCTATAGGAAAAAATCACAAATTATCTCTAATTTCACTTGGTTTTTGTTTCATTGCTCTATCTCATACCATTCAAAAGTTATCAGGGGGGGGGGACCATTTACGACCTCACTGTATAATTGAAAACAATTTCACAGAAAGATTAGCATAGACTTTTTCAAAAAAAAAAAATTGAAAGATTACATCTCATCATGTAGATTTAGGGTTTTGCATAACTTTTAATCTTTAGAGAAATAACTTTTAACCCGAATGCCTAGTATAGGGGAGGGTGGGGCAAGATGAGGCCACGAGGCATGATGGGGACATCGTCTTATCTACAAAACAGCAGTAAGCATCTGTCAAGTGATAGCATACCTAATATAGACAAGTGCTGTTTTATGTTTGTTATAATGTAGGAAACTTTACTAGTCGCAATAACAAAGTTATTGCTGTTTGTGCGTGAACTTTGCAATTTCCAGAATTTCGTTATTATTTTGATGGTGAGTTCAACGGCCAGTATCGGAAGCATAAGTAAATTATTTACAATTACACCTTTTTGTGCTTATTAATTGACATGTATTGCATGTATTTTCTATAGTGTTATTTGTTTATTTCAAATATTTAATATGTTATTATAACATAAGCAGAAAATGTCCCAAAGAGGCAAGATGAGGCTATTGGTATGGGGCAACATGGGGACATCATTATCTCACTCTTCAGTCTGGACCGTTATGCCTGGATATGTCATTATGCTTTCTCGAAGACATGATGCCTATTTCTCATGTTAGGAATAAAATACAGGTTCAATCAAAGCGTAACAAGGAAAAGACAACAACAAGCACTACGTATAAAAATCTGCTACAAGAAAATAGAAGTCTGGAGAATCCCTAAGACAACTAGAAGTGCTAAGGGAGAGTTAAAGAAAAAAAAAATGACAAAAAAGAAAACAGAAGCGATCAAAAAGCCGAATTTTGTAAGGAAAGCAAAGAGATAGATTTTTAGAAAACGTGAAGGAAATAATCAAGTTCTTCTGTTGAGGAAGATGACGCTCAATGTTAGTATTGTAAGGGGAAGTATTGATACAATGCCATGGATGGCGAGATTGGGTAAATGGAGGCTGTGCGAATAACGTGGATGAGTTCGTCTTCTATTGTCTCAATTGTGAAGATTAAGTTTAAATTTTTAAAAAATATTCTTATCGTTATTATATTTTTTTTTATTTTAAGTAGTTCCGCTCTAAAGAGTTTAAGCTTTGTTCCTGCATGTTTTAAGAATATATTTTTTTTACGACCCATTCTTAACTAACCTGGAACCCCATCTTGCCCCCATGGTGGGGCAAGATGGTGTATTTACACATTTCTTTTCAACATTTCTCACCATCAAGAGTACCCATGAAAAATTGTAAATTCATCCATCAGCAAAAATGTTTAAAGATTACAACAAGCGTACTTAGAACCTTGTATATCAATTTGCAATCCTGATGCAGTGTTCTAAACCTTAATGTTCCCATCTTGCCCCACCTTCCCCTATTTGATATCACGGGAATCGCAAATTATTTTTGCTTCAAATGTGATGTTCAGATGAGGTTTCATTAAAAAAAAAAAACACTTTTTATGCGAAAAAAGTGTACTTCTCTCCTAGTGGGTGTATAAAACAAAAAAGTGTAATGTTTATATATTTTTTGTTGTTACCATTAATAGAGGTTGAAGAATAAAAATTGAAATTTTCAGTAACCAGGGATTTGTCAGCAAACTGTTTTCGGACTCTAAACAGTACATAGGATTTCAGTACACAAAAAAATATTGTGTTCGATTTAAAATTAGTAATTTGATTACATTTTCGATAAAGGCGGAAGTGATAAAATATTATAACGCAGATTAATTAATGTAAATTTAGGGTAAATCATTTTAATTAATTTCTTTTGTTTAGTCAAATGTTCTGTTTTATATTTTTGTGGCTGATTTATAAATGAAACACAAGTTGTAAGGTAAAAGATGTTTTGATAGCGTTTAATTTTCACATCTTTTCATTTCACTGGAGGATATTTTATATAGTTAAAATTTGTGTTCGTTATATTATAATATACCAATTACCTATTATTTAATGCAGCATTAATTTAGACTGTTTATTGTATAATTATCAAAAATAATTAACTGCTACCTGCGTAATTTGCTTGGTAACCTAGCATTTAAAACAAACCCATTTTAAAATTTTGGGTAAATAAGGCAATAAACAAAGAGAATGGAATGAAATAATTTTAAAACATCATATTTTTCGATATTGAAGTATATTAACAAATACTAACATTTATTTTTATATTATTAACAATAGTAATATTAAATAAAAAGTTTTACCATATACAACTTATGTTTCATTTGTAAATCAGCCACGTAAGAAAATAATTTATAGAAATATAAAGGTAAATTATATTAAAAATATTTATGCTTAAACAAAAAAAGTCGCAACACTAACACCGTAGTCTAAGCAATATTCGGCATTTTGTTTTTATTTTTAGAATAAAAATGAATTTCCATATTTTATATCTAACAATCACACAACATAAATCATCTACGAACCTTGTAAAATGCAATCAAATCGATCCCACCGAAATTGTGAAAAATGCAGTCTTAATAACTGAACTGTCAACTTGTGGAACTTAATTTAAACGATTCCAAACAAAGTTTCTCTAACTTCGATAACTTTCTTCACTTTATTGTTATTCGTGTCAACGCTCGACGTACTCTCATTTACACATTCTATTAAATTCCGAAGGTGGAAAAAATATTCTTTCATACGTAATGCTCAACCACTAAAAAAATCGCGACTACAGTTCGTATGGCTTTCGCGCGGATCCCCAAATTAACAGACAACAGGTGGTTCTGTGTCTCGAATGCTTGGCAAGCCGGTCCGCAACTATACGTTGGAATCTAGTCGAGTTTGGGAGCAAAAGATCCGCTGTAGGAAGCGCAAGCGCCACATGAATTTGAACCATCAGAGTTAAAAAAAAAATGTTTTATTACCATTTTTCTATAGTTAATAAGAAAAGAAAATACAGTAATTCTTTTTCGATCCAATTTTACAGGTTATATATTTGACCTAAACATCGTTATTTAATAGAAAATTGCTATACCATAAATTTATATTCTTTCAACTCCACGCATGTATCATATATAATATGTACCTGACGCAGTATATAAGACTATGAAAAAAGGATGTTATAAATCATTTTTCCAATGTCTTTTCCAGTGTTCGTTACTGTTAACGGGTAACAATATCGGATAGGTGTTAACACAAATATATCACACCCAAGCAACCGAGAAAAAAAATCGTCTGCAAATACTTTTTTTATGGCGACAAGCTAAAATCTAAAGTAATTTATTCCTGGCGTGTCAGCATAGTGGTGTTATTGTTTGAGATGAGTTTTCAAGTTTAAAGGAAACAGTATTGGATCGTCGGGTGTGCGAAACAATATCGAAATTGCGTTTTCGAAGTAATTGAAAAGAAAATACTTGTTCGCCAATATATACTGGTTTGGAACGCATACACTTTTCAAAGAGACTTATGCATAGAAACTAACGACAGTCACAAATAGGACCCGCGCTTCATTGCTATATCTATGTAGATGTAGTAAGTCGTTCCATATAAGCGGTAATATTAACATTGAAATAATAATTTGTTGCTCATTGTAACGCAAAACGCGCCATTCAAGCATATTTCATCAATTCATGCTTTGGAACATAAGTATTTCGTGATGAAATCACATAAACGAAAGATGTATCTTACTTTGAAACATTAAAATGTGTAGCACAATGAACTTCACAAACATCAAACACTGAGAAAAATGGTTCAAATGAACAATACATTTTAGCATTTTATATTAATTGCAAATGGAAAGTAGCTCAGGAAAGCTTGGAAAAGCTCCTCAGCGCACAGCTCCCTATGAAAGTCGTTCAGAAAAAAAGCTCCTGAGCCATAAGCCCCTCGCGAAAGTCGCTCATGAAAGCTCAAAAAGTTCCTAGGAAATAAGCTCCACACGAAAATTGTTCAGGAAAGTGGGGCTTAAAGCTCGGGAGCTTTTTTGAGCAACTTTCATGTGGGGCTTAAAACTCAGGAGCTTTTTCGAGCGCTCAGGAGCTTTTTTGAGCCACCTTCATGTGGAGTTTAAAGGCAAGGAGCTTCTTAAACCACTTTCATGTGGAACTTAGAGCTCCTGAGCATTTTTGAGCGCTCAGAGCTTTCTTGAACCACTTTCATGTGAAACTTAAAGCTCCAAAGCTTTTTTGAGCGCTTATGAGCTTTTTTGAAACACTTTCATGTGGAACTTAAAGCTTCCAAGCTTTTTCTGAGCACTCAGGAGCTTTTTCGAGCAACTTACATGTGTAGTATTAAGCTCGGGAGCTTTATTGATCGTTCAGAAGCTTTTTTGAGCAACTCTCATGTGGAACTTAAAGCTCCTGAGCTTTTTCTAAGCGCTCAGGAGCTTTTTTGGGCAACTTTCATGTGGAACTTAAAGCTCCTGAGCTTTTTCTGAGCGCTAAGGAGCTTTTTTGAGCAACTTTCATGTAAAGCATAAAGCTCAGGAGCTTTTCTGAGCCACTTTCATGTGGAACTTAAAGCTCCTGAGCTTTTTTTTGAACGCACAGGAGCTTTTTTGAGCGACTTTCATGTGGAGCATAAAGCTCAGAAACTTTATTGAGCGCTCAGGCGCTTTTTTGAGCAACTTTCATGTGGAGCATAGAGCTCAGGAGCTTTATTGTGCGCTCAGGAGCTTTTTTGAGCAACTTTCATGTGGAACTTAAAGCTCAGGAGCTTTATTGAGCGTCCAGGAGCTTTTTTTGAACAACTTTCATGTGCAACTTAAAGCTCCTGAGCTTTTTCTGAGTGCCAAGGAGCTTTTTTGAGCAACTTTCATGTGAAGCATAAAGCTCAGGAGCTTTTTTGAACCACTTTCATATGGAACTTAAAGCTCCTGAGCTTTGTTTGAGCGCGCAGGAGTTTTTTGAGCAACTTTCATGTGGAGCATAAAGCTCAGGAACTTTATTGAGCGCTCAGGAGCTTTATTGAGCGTTCAGGAGCATTTTTGAGCAACTTTCATGTGGAGCTTTAAGCTCATGAGCTCTTTTGATCAACTTTCATGTGGAGCTTAAAGCTCAGGAGCTTTTTGAGGCGCAACTGTCATGTGGAGCGTAAAGCTCAGGACCTTTATTGAGCGTGCTCAGAAAAGCTTGCATTAATTATTTTAGTAACGAATAAAATAAAGCTTCCAATTTATTATTGAAGGATAGAGTAATGAATTAAGAGTGAATCTATTTTTTTTTAATAGAACTAAGGCAGTTATCCATTTATTTTTATTGCTATTCTGAATAAATTTTATCCAACCCTGGCACAAGAATAAAATATATTTTTTTTGAATGACACTTTATTGTTCATCATAACAATATTAACTATTTTCAAGCAGATGATAGGAGTTTGCGGCGAACATTCTAAACTTTGTTCGTCAGGGCTCTGACGGCGCCGAGTTTTTCAGAATCCAATTTCTGGATTACAGAACCGTGGAACTAACTTTCGTCCGTCAATTAATTCTACTGCATCAGTTATTACCGTAATGAAGTCACGTGGTTAACTCGATTATAACTATAACAAAGGGAAACTATATACGATTGTAACATTTAGCGCGTTGACAAAGGGCATTACACGTAATTAGACGAAGCTTAATGAATTTCGCTGCGATTATATCCCTCTCTCGTACCGTTCAAAACAGTATACAAGTACTTACATTTATGAACTACGTAATATCACATATATCGTCGTATTTATAAGCGGTTTGTGTCGTGGCGAATCGAAATGTTTCGTTTCTAATGTTAACGATTAATACGTAGCAATTAAGGATTGTATACCGGTTAACCGGTAAATTGACCAAAAAACGTTCGGTAAATTTACCGGTAATTTACAAAAATTTACCGGTAATTCGGTAAATAAAAAATCCGATCAAATCCGACTCAGATATCTTTATGTACAAAATATTATGTTTATAGATATTTATAAAGGTCTAAAAGGACATTGAAAATAAAAAAAGCAGATATGTGTAAGTAACAATATACCCAATGATTAATTTTATGGGAGATGTTTTTTGTTTAATTTTAATTTAAACTTTCATGAGATTGAGAGCCGCTGTAATGTTCTAGAATAGAGAATATAGAAAAGAAACATAATTTTTTTTGATTATAAACGTATAAACCCCAATCCACCGTGTTAGTCAGAAAGAGAAGGAATGAAAAAACTCTCAAAAAAAGCAAAAAATAAGTCTCAAGCAAGTTGGATAACGAAAAACAACGCAAAGAGATTGATGTTGGACATCAAATAAAAACCACCAATATATAAATGTGAATATTCATGGGAGTGATGGTAAATTTTGGAATTTTGGATTGAGTCGAATTTATGGATCTGCGCCTGCTGAGATATGCGCAGAATTAATAGAAAATAAATTAAAAGAATTTGAAATTTCTTTGAAAAATATTGTCTGCGTAACATCGGGCGGAGCTGTCGTCATGAAAAAAACCATGAAATTACTCAATAAAAATCATCAGTTATGTCTTGTACATGGATTGCATTTAGCAATTATAAAAGTTCTTCTTTAAGTTTAATGTAAGCACACCAGATGTACAGGATGATGATGAATATAGTGCTAATTTACTACTTACTACAGATTCTGACTCTGATAATTCGGACATTGAACACGATAATTTTGAAATAAATCAAGAAGATTCAGGCGCTACCGAATTTATCCTACAAAATTCAGAATTCAATTCTTTAATTACAAAAGTACGGTAGATAGTACGATTGTTTAGAAAATCGCCAACCAAATATACATTATTACAAAAATATGTCAAAGAAATTATTGGAAAAGAACTTTCTTTAATTTTAGATTGTAGAACCAGGTGGAATGGCTTACTAAACATGTTGGAAAGATTTTTATTACTTAAAGATGTCGTCCGAAAAAGTCTAATACATTTGAAACTGGATTTAGATTTCAATGACAGAGAAATAAAATTACCATCGAATATAAGCTCAAGCCTGCAACCCATTAAGTTAGCCGTTGAAGCACTTTGTAGTGAAAAACTAATTTATATGTAGCCTATCTTACTTTGAAATTTATGTTGGATGAATTAACCAACCAAAATACATTTTTAAGCGCTGAACTGAAAAAAGCATTGATATATAGCATAAAGGAGAGAAGGACTTTGAATTCAGACATACTATATTACAGTATTTGACAGACCCTAATTTGGTTTTGTCGGATCAAGAAAATTATGACATTTTTAATATAAACAATAAAGCAACAATAATCAAAGGCATTGTTGAAATACTTTCAATTATTGTTGATAATAGTCAGAGTCACTTAAATGATTCTGATTCGGATTCCAATTCAAAGTCGCTTTCATTAATCTTCCTTTCCTAGGATCATGGCTAACATATTTGGCCTCTTTAGAAGGGTTTTGGCTTCAGACGTAGTAGACGGAAGACTGGTTACTTTAAGAGCCCAGCTTCGTTGAAGCTCCGTTCATTACACCTTTTACCCCCGATATCATCATTCTGAATATACGAGGTGATTACGGACTGATTCCTGGCATTGTTATGATCATAAAAGTTCATCATATTTTTAAAACTAAGCCATTTAGGATATCCATTCATATGAATCTTTTTGATGAAAGTAAACTTAGGAATAATCGCCCCTTGTAATTTGACACATATATTTACAACCAGCCTGTATAATATGCAAAAAAAAGATAAGTAGTTAATAGAACAAATATTACAAAACATTCTGTATATGTAACCAAAAAGAAGAAAAAATCATTCCCTACTGTAAGTGAACAAAGTAATCCGGAAGATTCTCCTCTTATTCTTTTTCCTTGTAAAACTTTTACATCGAACCTCGTGTGAAACACCTGACTGTGTCTTTCACCGTAAATTCCAAGGATTTACCGCGTACTATCAGTTTTAGGTTGCCGAGGTAATAAGTTTCCGATGCAATTTACTAAACTCAATTCAAGAAATGAAAAAAAACTCTCAAAAAAAGCAAAAATAAGTCTCAAGCAAGTTGGATAAGAAAAAATACGCAAAGAGATTGATGTTGGACATCAAATAAAAACCACCAATATATATAAATGTGAATATTCATGGAAGTGATGGTAAATTTTGGAATTTTGGATTGAGTCGAATTTATGGATCTGCGCCTGCTGAGATATGCGCAGAATTAATAGAAAGATAAATTAAAAGAATTTGAAATTTCTTTGAAAAATATTGTTGCGTAACATCGGGCGGAGCCTGTCGTCATGAAAAAACCATGAATTACTCAATAAAAATCATCAGTTATGTCTTGTACATGGATTGCATTTAGCAATTATAAAAGTTCTTATAATGTAAGCACACCAGATGTACAGGATGAATGATTAATGATAGTGCTAATTTACTACTTACTACAGATTCTGACTCTAATAATTCGGACATTGAACACGATAATTTTGAAATAAATCAAGAAGATTCAGGCGCTACCGAATTTATCCTACAAAATTCAGATTCAAATTCTTTAATTACAAAAGTCGGTAGATAGTACGATTGTTTAGAAAATCGCCAACCAAATATACATTATTACAAAAATATGTCAAAGAAATTATTGGAAAAGAACTTCTTTATTTAAGATTGTAGAACCAGGTGGAATGGCTTACTAAACATGTTGGAAAGATTTTTATTACTTAAAGATGTCGTCCGAAAAAGTCTAATACATTGAAACTGGATTTAGATTTCAATGACAGAGAAATAAAAATTACCATCGAATATAAGCTCAAGCCTGGCAACCCATTAAGTTAGCCGTTGAAGCACTTTGTAGTGAAAAAACTAATTTATATGTAGCCTATCTTACTTTGAATTATTGTTGGATGAATTAACCAACCAAAATACATTTTTAAGCGCTTGAACTGAAAAAGCCATTCGATATATAGAGAAAGGGAGAAGGACTTTGAATTCAGACATACTATATTACAGTAATTTGACAGACCCTAATTTGGTGTTTGTCGGATCAAGAAAATATATGACATTTTTAATATAACAATAAAGCAACAATAATCAAAGGCATTGTTGAAATACTTTCAATTATTGTTGATAATAGTCGACGTCACTTAAATGATACTGATCGGATTCCAATTCAAAGTCGCTTTCATTAATCTTCCTTTCCTAGGATCATGGGCTAACATATTTGGCCTCTTTAGAAGGGTTTTGGCTTCAGACGTAGTAGACGGAAGACTGGTTACTTTAAGAGCCCAGCTTCGTTGAAGCTCCGTTCATTACACCTTTTACCCCCGATATCATCATTCTGAATATACGAGGTGATTACGGACTGATTCCTGGCATTGTTATGATCATAAAAGTTCATATATTTTTGAGTTTAAAACTAAGCCATTTAGGAATATCCACTCATATTGAATCTTGATGAAAGTAAACTTAGGAATAATCGCCCCTTGTAATTTGACACATATATTACAACCAGCCTGTATAATATGCAAAAAAAGATAGTAGTTAATTAGAAACAAATATACAAAACATTCTGTATATGTAACCAAAAAGAAGAAAAAATCATTCCCTACTGTAAGTGAACAAAGTAATCCGGAAGATTCTCCTCTTATTCTTTTTCCTTGTAAAACTTTTACAATCGAACCTCGTGTGAACACACACTGACTTGTCTTTCACCGTAAATTCCAAGGATTTACCCTGTACTATCAGTTTTAGGTTGGCCGAGGTAATAAGTTTCCGATGCAATTTACTAAACTCAATTCAAGAACATGAAAACAACTCTCAAAAAAAGCAAAAAATAAGTCTCAAGCAAGTTGGATAACGAAAAACACACGCAAAAGAGATTGATGTTGGACATCAAATAAAAAAACGCACCCAATAATATAAATGTGAATATTCATGGAAGTGATGGTAAATTTTGGAATTTTGGATTGAGTCGAATTTATGGATCTGCGCCTGCTGAGATATGCGCAGAATTAATAGAAAATAAATTAAAAGAATTTGAAATTTCTTTGAAAAATATTGTCTGCGTAACATCGGGCGGAGCTGTCGTCATGAAAAAAACCATGAAATTACTCAATAAAAATCATCAGTTATGTCTTGTACATGGATTGCATTTACAATTATAAAAGTTCTTTATAATGTAGCACACACAGATGTACAGGATGATGATTAATATAGTGCTAATTATACTACTTACTACAGATTCTGACTCTAATAATTCGGACATTGAACACGATAATTTTGAATAAATCAAGAAAGATTCAGGCGCTAACCGAATTTATCCTACAAAATTCAGAATTCAATTCTTTAATTACAAAAGTACGGTAGATAGTACGATTGTTTAGAAAATCGCCAACCAAATATACATTATTGCAAAAATATGTCAAAGAAATTTATTGGGAAGAAATTCTTTAATTTAGATTGTAGAACAGGTGGAATGGCTTACTAAACATGTTGGAAAATTTTTATTACTTTAAAGATGTCGTCCGAAAAAGTCTAGATACATTTGAAAACTGGATTTAGATTTCAATGACAGAGAAATAAAATTACCATCGAATATAAGCTCAGCCCTGCAACCATATAAGTTAGCCGTTGAAGCACTATATGTAGTGAAATAAAACTAATTTATATGTATAGCCTATCTTACTTTGAAATTTATGTTGGATGAATTAACCAACCAAAATACATTTTTAAGCGCTGAACTGAAAAAAGCATTGATATATAGCATAAAGGAGAGAAGGACTTTGAATTCAGACATACTATATTACAGTATTTGACAGACCCTAATTTGGTTTTGTCGGATCAAGAAAATTATGACATTTTTAATATAAACAATAAAGCAACAATAATCAAAGGCATTGTTGAAATACTTTCAATTATTGTTGATAATAGTCAGAGTCACTTAAATGATTCTGATTCGGATTCCAATTCAAAGTCGCTTTCATTAATCTTCCTTTCCTAGGATCATGGCTAACATATTTGGCCTCTTTAGAAGGGTTTTGGCTTCAGACGTAGTAGACGGAAGACTGGTTACTTTAAGAGCCCAGCTTCGTTGAAGCTCCGTTCATTACACCTTTTACCCCCGATATCATCATTCTGAATATACGAGGTGATTACGGACTGATTCCTGGCATTGTTATGATCATAAAAGTTCATCATATTTTTAAAACTAAGCCATTTAGGATATCCATTCATATGAATCTTTTTGATGAAAGTAAACTTAGGAATAATCGCCCCTTGTAATTTGACACATATATTTACAACCAGCCTGTATAATATGCAAAAAAAAGATAGTAGTTAATTAGAAACAAATATACAAAACATTCTTATATGTAAACCAAAAAGAAGAAAAAATCATTCCCTACTGTAAGTGAACAAAGTAATCCGGAAGATTCTCCTCTTATTCTTTTTCCTTGTAAAACTTTTACAATCGAACCTCGTGTGAACACACACTGACTTGTCTTTCACCGTAAATTCCAAGGATTTACCGCGTACTATCAGTTTTAGGTTGGCCGAGGTAATAAGTTTTCCGATGCAATTTACTTAAACTCAATTCAAGAAATGAAAAAACTCTCAAAAAAAGCAAAAAATAAGTCTCAAGCAAGTTGGATAACGAAAAACAACGCAAAGAGATTGATGTTGGACATCAAATAAAAACCACCAATATATAAATGTGAATATTCATGGAAGTGATGGTAAATTTTTGGAATTTTGGATTGAGTCGAATTTATGGATCTGCGCTGCTGAGATATGCGCAGAATTAATAGAAAATAAATTAAAAGAATTTGAAATTTCTTTTGAAAAATATTGTCTGCGTAACATCGGGGGAGCTGTCGTCATGAAAAAACCATGAAATTACTCAATAAAAATCATCAGTTATGTCTTGTACATGGATTGCATTTAGCAATTATAAAAGTTCTTTATAATGTAAGCACACCAGATGTACAGGATGATGATTAATATAGTGCTAATTTACTACTTACTACAGATTCTGACTCTAATAATTCGGACATTGAACACGATAATTTTGAAATAAATCAAGAAGATTCAGGCGCTATCCGAATTTATCCTACAAATTTAGAATTCAATTCTTTAATTACAAAATACGGTAGATAGTACGATTGTTTAGAAAATCGCCAACCAAATATACATTATTACAAAAATATGTCAAAAAAATTATTGAAAAGAACTTCCTTTAATTTTAGATTGTAGAACCAGGTGGAATGGCTTACTAAACATGTTGGAAAGATTTTTATTACTTAAAGATGTCGTCCGAAAAAGTCTAATACATTTGAAACTGGATTTAGATTTCAATGACAGAGAAATAAAATTACCATCGAATATAAGCTCAAGCCTGCAACCCATTAAGTTAGCCGTTGAAGCACTTTGTAGTGAACAGACTAATTTTATATGTAGCCTATCTTACTTGAAATTTATGTTGGATGAATTAACCAACCAAAATACATTTTTAAGCGCTGAACTGAAAAAAGCATTGATTATATAGCATAAAGGAGAGAAGGACTTTGAATTCAGACACTACTATAATTACAATATTTGACAGAACCCTAATTTGGTTTTGTCGGATCAAGAAAATTATGACATTTTTAATATAAACAATAAAGCAACAATAATCAAGGCATTGTTGAAAATACTTTCAAATTATTGTTGATAATAGTCAGAGTCACTTAAATGATTCTGATTCGGATTTCCAATTCAAAGTCAGATAATAAAAAATATTGATGCTTATACAGCTACACATAATGTCGAATTATTAATGAAACAGAAACTGTATGACCTCATCAACAAAAAACGAATGTAAAAAAAGTATCAGTTCGACAAGCAAAAACACAGAAGAATGGACACAAAAAGTAAAAGATGAATTCAGTTCTTCACCAAGAAAAGACGGGGGAAGTATATTCAAATAGTATTTGATTATTTAATGACCATTCGACCACACAAGTGTGAATCATAAAGGTAATCTCGGGATCGGATTATTTTGTAGCAAAAATTAGATCAAGATTAGGAGATTAGGAGAGACTTTAAATAAATTAAGTTTCCTGAGAAGTTATTTTTTAAAATATAGTAATCCATATGTGTGTATACCATTTTAGGTACTATATATTACTTCTGTTGCATTGTTGTGTTATTTTTCTGTATTAATTTTATTTCTGTTTTTATTATAGGTAGTTTGTTTAGAATAAAATTTAATTTTTATATTTTAACATTTCAATAAAAATGTGAAATAGAAATCAAAATGACTTATATTTTTTATTACCTGAATTTTATTAAAAAAAAATTATTTTAATTATTAATTATTTTCATTTTCATTTACCGAATTACCGGTAAATGAAAAAGTCGGTAAATTTACAATCCCTAGTAGCAATACATGCCACAAGCATGAAGACAACTAGTAAAATATAGAAAGAAAAATTCTACATGCTAGTTGTCGTTTTTTTAGGTTTCTCAGGCGCTTTTTTCGTCTAATTGTGGTTGTAGAGGTTTTAACTAATAAAATAATATATGTTAACTAACAATAAGTATTTACTGTATGCATTAATTGCAGTGTTAACTAAACAATGATGTTTTGCCAGCAGATTTCTAGCGAAGATTTTGTCAATGGATACCACCTAATCGTAAATAATCATCTAATATACTTCCAAGTCAAGAAGTTCGTAAATGTAAGCATTAACGGACATGTATTGTAAATTTTAAAAAATGTCAACATATTTATTTGTTCTCAAAATATTCCTCGGTAATTTCTTTAAATATGTTCACAGGACAATATAATTGCGCATCTAGAAAAGAACAACTGCCTTATTTTCAATACCACAATAAAAATGTCGTTTCTTTCCCTATTTTTACATAATAACGGGCTCATATTTTTACATCGCTTATCGTTCGCTTTTATGGCAGCTTCTACATACATGCATCTAATTGATAGCGTGCAGTATTTATACTGAAATTCATACGGGTACCGCACGTGCAGCACCCATTTAATTCCTCTAATTGTCGGATCGAGATTACGGGATATTTGCATTCACGCATGCAGAATGTTTTGCCTCCCACATATTAATTACTGTATTCGCTAATTATTGTTCTTTTGCATGTTAGGTTAAGTGGTTTGGTTACGTATGCGCGCACAGTTGCACGATAAAGGTGAATTTTTAATGCATTGTTGCTGTATTTTCTAATTTGCCATATAGTTTGGTTAATTAAACAACGGATATACAGAGTTCTTCAAAAGAAACGTAGATTACAGTCTTAATTTTTCATTACACATACATTTTTCCTATCTGTAGTTTTAAAAAAAAAATGTCGAAGCATTGTTGACTGGCGAGTAGGCACAATATAACAGTCTTACGTTTGACTTCATTATAATTATATAATAATATTTTAGTAGGAGTAAAGCTTATATTAGCAAGTTTCAGAAACTCATTGTTGGCGCAATGTTTGGTCTGAGAGGACGCAATCATTTCTTAATTGAACTCTGGCAAATTCTGCTAATGCCGTCAGGAATTTTATAAATACCACTTCCGAAAGCCGATGGATTGGCACGTTAGATCCAGCAAGGGCCATTACAATGATCTAATTTCTTCGTATAAGTTCGTAACATGTTCGTATTTTGCAATGAAAAACACCAAACCCCATCATTTAATTTATATTGGCCCTGCCGTGACTTAGGGAAACTCCCATGATTTGACCAACTGAAATTGGTTTGTTTCAAACGATATCTCTTTTGAGCACTTTCTTTGAAGCAGGTCCAGCTTAACTTGTTGCAGTTATGAAGACATTATGGTCTCATTTAATCATCGAGATATTTTAGCACCTTGGAGTCAATCCTCTCGCACTTGAAGAATGCCCGATGCTGGTTGTTGCCAAGGTTCGCTAACGATGCTTCGTCAATAGAAAATACCATGTACATACTGCTGTGGACGGACACCTAGTTTTCGCGAGAGTTTTTTTAAGTTGCGTAGATTATTCAGTTTCTCCAATCAGCCTTGTCAATGTTTCGAGCGAATTTTTCACAGATGTTTTATTTTTAAATAAGATTTAGTTTTGATTGATTATATGATTTATTAGTTAAGTGTTAGTTGTTTTGAAATTTAATTCATTCATTTTAAATATTTGCGTTCGCTGTAATGTTTATGTTATTATGTTTTGTGTTTTGTCCGTTGCGGACTAATCTTTGCGGCTTCGCTGTAGCAGCGTCGAGATTGTAGAGCAGTTCGAGATAGAACCAAAGGTGAGTGACGGAATTTTTAAATCTTTGCTGTCATTTTGTTATTTCATTTGATTTTGTAATTTGAATTCGCGTTTATTGTTTTACTTTATTATCCATCAAGGAACTCGCTATATAATAATTGTTGTTATATTGTTGTGTACACAATTTAGATATAAGATCATTTATTATTTCGTGCAGGAAGATAGATTTTAGTTTTAAATCCTCATTATAATTTAAAGAGTTCATTTTTGGTTTTCTAGTTGCTGTTTCATTTTTATTTTATTAATCCGCTCGGGTTGGGTGAGTAGTAGCTTTGTTCTTGCTTTTAGTTTTCATTTTTGTAAATTTTTGGTGTTCCACGAATTTATTTTATTTTAATTTGAAACCACGTGGATTGTATTGAAAAAAAATATCTTCCTGAACTAATTTGTTTTTTTTTCTTGATATAGGATTTAGCATTGTCCTATTCTAATTTAGAATCAGTAGCAGTTTTTTGATTTAAGCCAGGACCCTCTGTCCACGGTTTTTTTTTCTGCAGAATTTTGTAATTACCTTTTTTTTCTTTTATTTTTATAATAAAATTTTTGATTGTTAATTAACGTCATTAAAAATTCTGTTCTTTTATTTTTGTTTAAACCTTTTCAATTTTTGGGGTAATTAAAGAAAGTCAGATTTCTTTCACTCACAATTTACTTTTCGTGATTAGATTCAAGTTTAATTTGCGAGGGTAACTCTGAGATTAATTGTTCTTTTGCGCCCTTTAAGATTTTTTTTCCGTTGAGCTAGATAATTTAATTTTTCATTTTTATTAATTCATTTTGCATTCTCAAACTCAGTCCGTACTCAGCAATACGTTGTAGTCTTCTACACTTTGTTGCTGAGTAACAACTACGCATAAACCTGGATTTTGTTTCTCCAGATATGTTAGAACTGCTTTCATTAATATTCCTTTCCTGGGATCATGGCTAACATATTTGGCCTCTTTAGAAGGGTTTTGGCTTCAGACGTAGTAGACGGAAGACTGGTTACTTTAAGAGCCTAGCTTCGTTGAAGCTACGTTCATAACACCTTTTGCCCCCGATATCATCATTCTGAATATACGAGGTGATTATGGACTGATTCCTGGCATTGTTATAATCATAAAAGTTCACCATATTTTTAAAACTAAGCTATTTAGGATATACATTCATATGAATCTTTTTGATGAAAGTAAACTTAGGAAACGCCCCTTGTAATTTGTCACATATATTTACAACCAGCCTGTATAATATGCAAAAAAAGATAAGTAGTTAATAGAACAAATATTGCAAAGTTATAGCTCCACCACCATCGTTTACGAAAGAAGAACTGGAACAAGCTGTCAAAAAGAATGAAAACAGGAAAAGCACCAGGACCGGATGGTATACCAACAGAAGCGCTGAAAGAGGTAATGAAATGAAATGGGGCATGGATGTTGGGAGTACTAAATGGACTCCTTGAAACACAAACATTTCCAGCGGAATGGAAAATAGCTAAGATCGTCCTAATCGCAAAAGGAGGAGTAATAAACACAAATACCTCCTATAGGCCATTGTGTCTCTTCAATACCACGAGCAAGATGTACAAAGCACTAATAAAGCAGCGACTGGAACAAGAGATAGAGGAAAAAGGAGGACTCGCGGAACACCAATTTGGTTATAGACGCGGAAGATCTGCATTAGATGCAACTGAAAAAATCAGGAATGTAGCCAGGGAAGAGAGAAAAAGATGGAATGTGTTAGTAACAGTAGATGTTAGGAATGCCTTCAATACGGCGGACTGGGGACTTATAATACAAAGATTGGAAGAAAAGAAAATATCTTCATACTTATTAAACATTATATCTAATTACCTGAATGAAAGATACCTGCAGATGACGAAAAAAGAACGATATGAAGTAAAGGCAAGGGTGCCACAGGGCTCCATTTTGGGCCCTGTGCTCTGGAATATCTTGTATGATGACGTCTTCAAAACAGAACTACAGGGAAAAGCCAAGATTTCGGATTCGCTGACGACCTCGCGTTAATAGTTACGGCAGACAACAAGTACGCACTGATGACTAACACAAACGAAAATCTCATACGAATAGCCACATGGATGGAGGAAAACTATCTGCAGCTTGCTCCAGAAAAAACAGAGGCAATTGTCATGACCTGCAAGAGGAAAAGAAGTGGTATAAAGTTTAAAATAGGCAACGTGGAATTCTTACCAAAACATTGTGTCAGGTATTTGGGGTATACTTCGATACATTGGGGAATTTCGGAGAGCATCTAGACAAGAAACTACTGGGAGAGCCATGAAAGAACAGGAAAGCTCATACGACTGATGCCTAACATTGGGGGCCAACAGCTTCAAGAGGGCTACACTAGCTGAGTTGTCCACTCTATATTGCTGTACGAGCACCGATTTGGATAGATGCCCTTGAGGTAAAAAGAAATTATTACCGCTTGGAAAGAACCCAACGTACAGTTCTGTTGAGAGTAGCCTCGGCGTACAAGACGGCGTCGGCTGTGGCCGTCCAGGTGGTGACAGGTGTGCTGCCAATAGATTTGCTGGCGCAGGAGCGAAAAGCAAGGTATGATGGGGGGAAACAGGAAAAAATCAGGACAGTGATGATTGCTAAATGGCAAGAGAGATGGGATAACAACATAGACAAGGCACAATGGACAAAGACACTGATACCCGATATAAGGAAGTGGATCAAGTGTAGGCACAGGAAGGTGGGTTATCACCTCACACAAGCTCTGACTGGTCATGCGAATTTTAAAACATATGCAAAACGCCTCGGAAAAGAAGAAGATGACGAATGCACCTACTGTAGATGCCCGGACACGCCTAAGCATACACTGTTTCAATGCCAACGGTGGAAATTCATTAAGCGGGACACCGAGGAAAAAATCAACCAGCAATTAGATGTAAACAACCTAGTAAATACCATGCTGGAGTCCGAGGAAAAATGGCAGGCCATAGACATCATGATTAGCCAAATCATGAGGGTAAAGGAGATCAAGAGCAGAAGTGGTAGGCGGTGAAGGTTGAGAGAGTGAGTAGGACAGAAACAGGCACCTCGAGGCATCCATGAAGTTGATATCTAATAAGATGGTTCCGTTGGTGTCTTAGGAGGATTTACAGGATGGTTTCAGTGGGTAAACCAGTCATAGCACACACCGGCTGGGAGTCCCACATTATCATGCTGCGCTAGACCTAAGCACTTGATGTCCATAAAGGATTTCCACCCACAAAAAAAAAAATATTGCAAAACATTCTGTATATGTAACCAAGAAGCAAAAAAAAATCGTTCGCTACTGTAAGTGAACAAAGTAATCTGGAAGAGTCTTCTCTTATTCTTTTTCCTTGTAAAACTTTTACAATCGAACCTCGTGTGAACACACACTGACTTGTCTTTCACCGTAAATTCCAAGGATTTACCGCGTACTATCAGTTTTAGGTTGGCCGAGGTAATAAGTTTCCCGATGCAATTTACTTAAACTCAATTCGGTAGGATATTTGAGAAACCGATCGAGTTTCAATTGGAAAATTTAGGAAGGAGTTTGATTTTAAATTCGTAGAACGTAGAAACTAATATTAAATTAATTTCTCTGGCTTTGTAAATTTAATTTCACACAACTCCCGCAATGACTGAGTGAATTTAATCAGACACGAGAGAAATTTAAAATTACCCTGTCTCCCGCCTCATCAGCTCGCCACCATTTTATGAAATTACCCGAGGAGACGGCACGCTCATAGTCCGCCCATTATTGAGGCAAATTTGACGTAAACAACGGTGGAAGAAATCGAATTGCGTATCCTAGCGAGAATTCGCATTTATGGCACGATATGTCACTCCGCAACTCGTTCGGCGCATTTACCTCGCAGCATAATTCAAAAACTATTTAATTTACACGGCAAATACGGCCCCGTGTGTTTAACTGTTTACGTCGTAATTCTTCTTTTTATTTCTGCCCGGTTTTATCGCTATTTTTTATTCATGAAACGATAAAATAAACCAGCGGTTTTAATACGGGGAATTGGTTAGTTATACCACGTTACCGTTTCAAATCTTTTATATGAAGTAATCTAATAGGCTTTGGAATTGTCGAGATCATGTCATGTCGACTGACAATTCTCTTATTAATAATAATAATAATAATAATAATATTTATTTCAGAAACGTGCATATACAAAGAAAAGAAATATAAGCATGAAAGAAATAAGTCAAAAAAAAAATATAAAGAAAAATGAAAACGCTTAATCACAGGTTTCAATCGAATAGATAAAGAAATCATTCAAACTGTAACAATTTATATGAAGTAATAAAATTTTTACTTCTCTTTTAAATGAATAAAAATTTTCAATTTTCCTTATAGATAAAGGCAAATGATTAAATAATTTACAGCCAATAAATTCTAAATTGCGTTGAAATTTTGAAAGATGAATGTTTCGGAGGAAGTAATTAATTTTTTTTCGGGTATTATATTTGTGATTAGACTTGTTTATATTAACTTATTCCAATAACGAAAAACAAAGCATAGGCACTCGTATATGTAAATATCAAAAAATGTTAATAGCTTATGCATTTTGAAATAAATCTTACAACTTTGACGATAAGGAAGGTCACACAAAATCCTTAATGCTCTTTTCTGTAAAATGAAAATTCGCTGAGAATCCGAACATAAACCCAATGAATGATTCCATACCGTAATAAGGATTGAAGTTTGAACAATAAAAAACTTTTAAAGTTCATAATTACATGATCTTCTCAAAGTGTGAGGGCATAACAAACTTTAGACAATTTGAAACAAAGATTGTCAACATGATGTGACCTTTCAGCATAGGATCCATTGTGATACCCAACAGTTTAATAGAATCTGCCGAGTGAAAGCTACTTAAGCTTTGCATCCGATGTACGTCCGATTGATCCAACGAACTGGTGAAAAACAAATATATGAAGACTTCTCTCAATCAAGATAAGCTTATTAACAACCATCCATCTCTATTATTGAAGTGGAAATGTTTTACGTTAGCAATTGTACATTATGGAGTCTCCTGTAACAATAATACTAACATCGTCAGCATAAGTAACTAATTTTGAATTTGTAATAAGAACATGCAGGTCGCTAAAATAAATCAAAAAGAGAGTAGGTCCAAGACCGATCCTTGCGGTACCCAATATTGACAGTAAAGAATTTGAAATAGTTATCGCTGTAATTTCACTCGTTGAGTACGATCAGTTAAATACGTCTGAAACACTAATTGACTATACCTCTAATCACCATTTGGTTTAATTTAAATTAATAAAATTGTATTGATTTATACAATCAAAAGCTTTAGCTAGATCTAAAAACACACCAACTGTGTATTTGCCAGACTCTATACCTCTATAGATTTCGCACAGAGTGTCAAATAAAGCCGTGTCAGTGCTTTTCCCACTTATGAAGCCATGTTGGTTATCGTGAATATAATTGCATGATTTTAAAAAATTAATTATTCTGTCATTCATGCCATTCAAAAGTTTGGCAATGTTGAGATTAAGCTTATCGGTCTATAGCTGTAATATTATTAGGATCACCTTGTTTAAGTATAGGAGTGATTAGAGCTGACTTAAGCGATGCAGGAAATCTCCCCGCGTCAAAGGATAAGTTTATTAAATAAGTTAAAGGCAGCGAAATATACTCTACAACTTCCTTCAATATAAAAGATGATATTTCATCATCACCACATGTGAAGGAAGAACTTAGTCTATGAATATAAACTCTTAGATCCAGGCGTGATCCAGTTACAATTTGAATTATTTCTTTTATGAAATTTCTTAAGTGGGAAATGCTTATCTAAGTAGTATTTAAATGTTTCAAGAAAGACGTTTGTACTTCACTACACATCACTATGTACACAGAGTCCCAATTTTCCAATCCTTAATATCAGAAAACAAATTCTTTTATGCTGTCAGACGTTAAAAACAGGTTTATAAACTGATGGAGCAGCAGCATCAAGATTTAATTTAATTTGCAATATCTGTGCAGAATGATCAGACAAGCAACATTCTTTTACGGATACAGAGAAATCTGTGGGTGGAACATTAACTATAAAATTATCTATACATGATTTAGATTGTTGGATACGTGTGAGAACCCGTATAGTAATATCAAAATCATAGCAATGCACTAAATCTAATATCTGCTTAGATAAGTTAGATGACGACAAAAAATCAACATTAAAATCGCCACCCAGAATTACAATTTTGTTTTCGTCATGTAACTTATCCAGAAGTAAGGTTAGATTGTCTAATTGTCTAAACATTAAAATCAGACAAAGGCGAACGATATATCACAATAAAAATATACTTGCTATTATTCTTCAATTGAACACCGCAACATTCAAAAATCTTTTCTTCAACGAACTCATTCAAGTCTCCTCTCACTGTGAACTCTAAATTGTTTTTCGCAAATATGGCAACACCTCCATGCTTGTGGATTGTCCTGCACATTTTTGCGATAAGTTTATATCCATCAATGCATATTTTCGATAGCTGCTGTTCATTTTGCCAATGTTCACTTAGCATTAAAATATCAATTTGTTGCTATTGAAGGACAACTTCAAGTTCAGTTACTTTGTTGCTGAGGCACCTGATATTCTGGTGAGCAATGCGCAGAGATGTTAATCTTTGTTGTTTTTCTTTTCGTAACATAAATTATATATAATTAATCCTACAATTATTAACAAAAATTTGATTTAAAAAAAAGCTAAATTTTGCACAGGAGAAAATTATAACCTAAAAAAAAAAACCACCAATCAAAACGTCTTCCTTAACTTTTGCCTAATGAAGTAAAACTTTCCACCCACGTAATATAAACTAATTTATCTAAACATAATTATCAAGCTTAAAAACCTGGTGGTCTACAGCCCAACTCCGACCACCATTTCCTAATGAAGCGAAAATCTTAACGTTATCGCCACACAAAACTTATTTACGATACAATAAGAAACTTTCTACATACCTTACTCCAAGAGATTGCTGGCATGCTTTAGAGATCCAGTAAATCACGAACATAAACAGAATTCGCATATTAATTGCTGCTAAGAAATATCTTTTTTGTGTATTTCGTTTTTCGCTAATTATCCTTCTGCACCACAGCGGGTGAAAAGCCGAAAAGTAAGATTAAAGTTGTAAGTCGCGGTTTAGAACTTACCGGCATTATTCTTCCGAAGCCAACGGTTAAGTGCACAAGTATTCGATGATATTCCAGCACGATTTATATTTAATACCACTTTGTAGAACTATGAAATGTTAAAGTTAAAGACACATTATTCGTTTTTCGATTCATTTCAGCGTGTTTGGTAGAAATTTATTGTTAAAATCGAATAAAAGCACACAATCGCGACGCAACACATGTTTAAACTGCCATTGACGCCCTCTACGTGGAGGAATTTGAGTGGTAAATTGAAATTTAAATCATTTTTGATGCAGAAATAGTCGGTTTAAAATTGGCTTCCACAGACAAAATTTTATTCACAAAAACACATGTGATTATTTAAGAGGAGAACGCGACAAACATCTTTGATGTATACAATTATGAATGAACTGATACGCATATACAAACCTCATCACAAATTATTTCACCTAACAAAAGCAATATAATATAAACAAACATCTTTGATTTATACAATTATGAATGAACTCGTACGCATATACAAACCTCATCACAAATTATTTCACCTAACAAAAGCAATATAATATTTAATTGCAAACTTGCCTATCCATTATAATAATTTACAATATAAACGTAACAAACACTGCATACATTAACAAACATTATGTTCTTGTCTGTCTCCAACATATTATTGTAGACCTGGTTGTTACTTGAGTTGTCAAAATACAAATAGTGTTTCTCTCCTATAAGACTCGGGATAAGGCGTTACTGTTTGTTTAAACTATACCGTATCAGAGCTGTGTTCTGTTGATATTGGTAACAACTACAATAGGTAATCTTCCCCTCTAAAATTACCATAAAATTAATTATATTGAAGTGATATTACCGGGAGTGTTCCACGAAATGGTGTCAGGTGTTCTTGCTGTTTCTATTGAAATGTTGGTGTTTTTGTTATTTACGCCCATTCCGACAACAGCGCTAAGGGTGTTTTCTTAATTCTACAATGGTAACAGGTAGGGTAGTTCTTTACAAATATAACACAAATATTAGCTTAATCGACTCCGTTATCCTGCATTTATAATTAATAGTCTCTATCAACGGTTTACCTTTATTAATCCACAGGCAGCGCGAAATTAAGCCAATTAAATAAATTTAAGCGAACGGTGCATCTCGTTATTCTAGCGGAAATAATTCCTGGCAAAATTCAAGGCCCTTCAACACGAAATAACGGATTGAATGCCAAAGCTTCTTTAACAGCAACCGTAGTATATTAAACGGGGTGATGCACTTGAGAATCAACGAGTTACTACAGCATTTAATATAAAAATAGAATATGTTTAATAATTAATACTTAAGTGATTAGTATTTAAATTATCATTCAGTAATGAGTATTTCTAAAATTGAAAGTGAGTGTATGGAAATTATTGGTTATGGTATGTTTATTTGCTAAAAATAACGTTAAAAATGAAACGTATCTTGATTATGTACACTATTATATAATAAATATCTTTATACGCTTAAAATAAATTACAGAGATCACAGACATAAAATACAACCATCACAATAAATACTTTCAAATAAATCATTTCACATCACGTGAACGCAACTTCGTTTCTCACACAATGAATTACTTATGCCAGGGGAGCTGCACGCGATATTATTTGGAATGGAAATATTTTCGTCTACGCTCATTGCTTTCTGACTGGCTCCATCCTTCAGAGGTAACGATCGACAGCCGAATGTACGTTAACCTGGTCTTTCCAAAGCCATTTTCCTCGTCCAGCACTACTAATTCGATTAGTTTAAACTTCTGTCCGCACTCTGGCTTCTGAATCGATTATTCTTTTAATCTACCGTTCTTTTTTTAACACAGCGTGGTGTAAATATTTTGTTACTTTGTAAATATATACACTAATTATATTATAGGAGAACATGAACGTTACGTAATTGAGCTAAATGTATATAAAAACTTATGTGTAATGTGTAAATAATTATTGAAGCCGCGTGAAAGATTCTCCGGTTTAAGTAAACAATTATGAATAAGCCAATAAAATAAATTAAAAGCCGTTATCTGTATGAAAACTACATGTTTAAAGGCTGTTAATATAAGTCAAGTTACGTTGATAATTTGCAATGTGAATCAGCCTGCGTAGATTTTATACAGAGCAACATGTGATTGTGACGTAGATGTTGAAAAGTACTGTTCTAAAGTAAAATTTTCAACTATTTCGAGCTTTTTACGATTATAATCTTATTAACATAAACCTAATCCTAGATTGAAAAGCTATATACGAACATCCAACTTTGCTGAAAACATAACTTCCAAACATGCTTCATTGTCGAAAGTGATATTACTACTATATCTTCAACCAACAGCAAACACTTATTGATATTCATGCGGTAGAATTAATAACGGTCATGGTAATTTTAATTAAATAAAATTAATATTATGTAGAATTGAAGGGTAAATGTTCGCATGTGAATAGGGGGTAAATAGAACGGCATGTTTATGTATTAATTAACCACTCATTGATGAGTGCGGTCGTGTACGGAAGTAGGGCATTATCTAAGCAGCCAATGTGTTGCGACGCGGAACAGATTTAGAGATAATGAGTCGATCGCGTGGTGGATATTTTAGTAAATTGCTAAGAACTAGGTAGGTTACGGTATGGTATTTAGATAATTAAGTAGGGTAGTACGAATTATGAATGAATATATGTTTTTAAGTATAGTTTTTAGAATTTGGGTTATAAATAATATCAAAAATTTTCATTTAATTTCTATTAGTTAGAATAATTAGGATTAGTTATTGCTAAGGTAGAGATATGGTACTGCTGTTGTTTTGTTTGTTTTTAGATCAATTACTTCGATCGTGTCTCAAACTGCAAAATCATGGTGTGGAAAAGGAGCAGCTTTGAAGATCGCACGCTGCGGAATTGAGGAAAGTGGAGGCTTTCTCTTCAAAATTCAGAAAAAATAAAGAGTAATGTTTTGCATGGTTTTCCTTACTCCTTGCGAATACTGGAAATAATTAAGTCGTTCCATGGACGCAAACATAATGGCAACTGATAGCTGACCGTTTATCATAAATTTGTTATTATTGATAATCATAGAAATTTATTTAAGTTAGAGTAGGAACATTTTAGTTGTTATGGAATCGATAGTACTTAAATAGGTAGCCTCGTGTAGTACCCTCTTGTGGAGCACGGGTTTAGAATGAATTGTAATTATTAGCTTTTCATATAGATTATAAATACAGGATATACAGCAAAAGGAACAGATGTGTGTTATCATTTTACAGTACTTCAAACTAGGCAGGCAAAAATACCACTAAAGGTTGGCCACACTAGATTCACATGACAGATGTGAAACGTCAAATAACAAGGTATGTAACAGTAACAGTGTGCCAATTGAACTGTCAACTCTCTGTGTAAAATTTCTTTTCTACTTAATTCAACAATTAAGATTTGTCGGCCAAAAAACAGTGTGTATCACACGGCCAGAACTTTTGCCAGTATTCGTACTTGTGGCCTCGGCCACAAACCCAAAACTGTTTGTTTCTGACCTAGTGATACAAATAACTATTGCATATCATACGGTTAATTTACTAGTAGTTTCCATAGAAATCATGTCTACATAAGCTGATTTTATAAACAATTCCCTTTAGCCCATTTTACTGCATGATTAAATGTCGTAACATGCGTTTGGTATTTCGTTGCCTTAAGATGATTCATTTTACCTTTAATTACTACAACGCATACAATGGATAATTGCATATTAATATATAAATACCCTAATAAATTACATTCGATTCATATTATTAATGTTAGTGTTTAATGAAATATCAAGTTTTAGTTTGCATTACCGTGTTAACTGACGCAAATTAAATATTTATTTTTCAGCAGTATAAGAAGAAATTGCCATTAATACACACCGTGTAGCTTTCCAGCGTTGTAGAAACAAAGTTGGCTTTTTTATTTAGTATTAATCTTTTGTACAAGTAGCGATAGAGAATAAATGATAAACCAAAATAACAACATTGCCTCAAAAGTAAACGAAATTTGCCCAATTTAATTGGAAAAAAAATAAATGTGATCTACGTAATATTTTGTTTTATCATGGTTCAATCCTAATGTAACAAGTGTTTCTCTTACTGTAACTGCTTTGATATTTCCCACCAGTCACCAGGGTCTCTTTAAGATCAATGTGGAGGACCATGACGTTTCATTAAAAAAAAAGTGTATTACGTCCCAATAGGTGTATAAAACAAAGGTGGTTACAGCATATCACGCGGGTTCTAGATTTAACCGGAATGTGATAAAAAATGATAAAACATTAAATAGTTAAAAATGAATGGTAAATGACATACAATTCGAATTTTCTAAAAAATATCTACAAGTAAGAAAAGTATAGGATTTTCCAATTTTTATCTTGAGCATTGACCGATAATACCAGTTAACCTTTGCCTTATAAATCGCTTTCTTGTATATATACATATTTACTATGTATATTATACGAATCTCATAATGAAAATCGTATTTATATTACAAAAAAAACATACATACTAACCTACCATGATACATTCCACCTCATATATTTTGTTTTTTAAGCTCAGCAGACACAATTAGCAAAATTATCACATTCATAAGTCAGCCAAACAAAAAACACGAATAGACTTACTCGCATATTGTATACTGGACCTCTTGCTTCAATTCGTCAGTGTTGATTATCGCACCAGTTTCTTGGTTACATCGAAGCCAACTTGGGTAACATGGTAACAACTTGTTCTTACAAACCACTCTACTTCATCTCTACGATATCTATTGCGGGGAGAGACAGAACTGTGCCGAAATATATGTGGTATTCGGAATATTTTTCGATCGCCTCCTTGATCTGCTCGTAGATAATTGCTAGTTGTATTGCACAGGTGAGCGTAGCAACCATCATAATGATTGCGTCAGTCGAGGTAACCTCAGTAAACACCTAAAATCAAATAATGAATATCACAAAATCAAACGTTGACTTACCGGTGAACTTACACAGAAAACGAAATGCGCTATTATAATCATATTCTTTGTAAAACTTCCATTTTTTGTTTTTTTTTAAAATTCACCTAACCTCAGAAACACTTTCACTTTATTTGTAGAAGAATCACACGCGATACGCCTCGAGGGTTGTCTTTTCTGCTTTGTGCGTCACCATTTGAGCGAGAGACACTTTATATACACAATGCAGATTACAAATACGCAAATATTAACATCCCGGAGAACTATTGATGCTTCTCGTTCGGCGAATCACTAGAACTGTCAATCATTACATCACTGCGGAATTTACGTGTAGTAGCGGAAATGATACGGTGTTTATTAAATAAATACATTCATTTCAAATATAACAAATCATTCTGTCGGTTAACGGTGTCCTGATTTTTCCCACCGAATCTGAAGAATTTTGGGAAGTTGTTGCGCAACCAGCTGATCGGCACGTAATTGTAACGGTTTTTTTTCTAGGGCCGATATTAAGCTTGTGCATGCGCGTGGATGCGGCATTTGACGGAAATTCGACCTTGGAAATGTGTCACAGGTGGTAAACTGTAATTTATCCCAATTTGTAATTCGAATTTCTTTGAAACGAGAGATGAAACAGCGCACTTTGATTAATGTATAGTAATTACCTGATATTCAAAGTAACGGCAGAAATGATACATTGATGCTTCACCTTATATATATTTGAGCATGTTAAATTGACTAATTTTCTTAATAAATCGGTTATTAACGTTGTGTTCAACAGTCTAAGGTTCATGCTTTTTTTTATTGAATAACGATTTTTGGCAGAAATTCCACATGATTCACAACCCTTATTACAAATGGAAAGTGTAAATATTAAAAAAATATATTATCGTGCAGTTTATTTAATAAAACTACTTTTTTATGATTTCAATATGTATTTCCTCTTTATTAATGACTTATACAGGAGGTAATCTACAATATTATAACAGGATAATGAACATAATAATGAAGATACATCAATAATACTTAGAATTTGAATACAATAATGTAATTAAAATTAATATAATAATGTAATTAAATATTAATTGTTAATTAGAAGTGTTGATAGTCAAAAAACATCCTTGTCAATATGGTGTAAAAACTGTAATACAGTGAAACACCCCTCTCACACGGACACCTCCCTTAAACGGACAGTTTCTCATAGTCCGACCGGCTCTCATATAATTTCCATTTGTACTTAAACTCTTCTTTGACGGACATATCTCTTTGAACGGACGCGGACACGAGAAATGTTCTCTTAACCGGACAAAAAAAAATAAAAAGAAACGCCTTATCTTATTTTTTTTATCGAGAGTATTGCTATTGCATTTCTCAATCGCGCCGGCGCCAATTCGCTGGACTTCCCCGAGTAAACGGAGATTTACCGACTTTAATCTTGGTACAAACGCAGCATTTCTGCCTGGCGTGAATTAGGACTTCCAGTGTCGGGGATTTACCGTTCTTATTTTCTTTGGTGCACGCTGTCGATTGAATCTGCATTCAATATTAGGGAGTTTTCGCATACCGTTTGAGAATACGTTAAACGCTAAACGCAATATTTGTAGAAATACGCATGCGCAGAACTTAACGTAACGCTATTCGAATAGCGGGTTACTTTATTTCCAACGAATAGCGAGCGTATAAAGTTAAACGTTAATGTGCACATATTGAAAAAGTAGGGTTAGAATTTTGTTTATGTTTTGTGTTCCACGTGCGTTCGCAGTTTTAGATTTTTGTTGCATTTACTGCTACTTTAGTGGTTTTCAATTGATGAAAAATATCTCGTCTTCGATTCACCGCTAACGATGAATATGTTTATTAAAAGAAGTTTTAGCTGTGAACCATATCAGAATGTTGAAAATGGAAACTAGGGCATGAAAATGTCAGTAGAACACAGGAAAGAGTTTTCATTCGATATAAAGGAACTTTATTAAAACATACTCAAAAGAAGATAAAGCGAATTTAAAAAGTGAGTGAGCGCATTTACGTTACAAACATCTAACTTGCTTAACAACACTGTAAATTTTATATAATCAGGAACGGAAGAGAGCTATGAAGAAAAAAAAACAAATGTTACAGGAAATCTAGATCTCAAACAAGAATTTACAAGAAAATCAACATCCAAAAACAAACGTTTACTAAATTGACAAATTGAAAAGCAGCCAATTAAGGGAATGTAACAAATGAAATGGTTATTTAACACAACCCGATGTGTAATAGAAGGTACAAGTATTTTTTCTATTTGAAATACGTATATTTATTCTTTGTTTATTTTAAAGTAAACAATGTTAAATATTTATAGAAGATGTAAATATGACTTGTTGATAATGAGGCGGCTGAATTACAAGAGTGACACAAGTAATGCAATGTGTACAACAGAATGCATCTATGACATAAGTTAATGCAAATATGGCACAAGAGAATGCACCTATGACCCAAGCAAATGCTAACATTGTGGTAGGTAAAAATGATATTACATTGAGGTATATTATGTGTATTAATTGCTGTGTGTTTACTGTAGGAAGAAGAACAGCACAGAAGAGAAAGCAACTATAAGAAGTGAAACACTTGATTTCCTACGCAACAAAGAAATGAAAGAAGTAGAGCTTCGAGAAAGACAACTTCTTTTAGAAGAAAAAAAGCTGGCTCTAGAAGGGAGGAAGCAGGATTTGGAAGAACAAAAATTTAATTTCGAAAAAGAAGATCGGTTAGCTCGCTTAAAATTTGAAAAGAAAAAAAGAGATATTCAAACAAATCTTTTGTTAAATTTACAAAAATTAATTGAATTTCTTGTTCAAAAATAAATACAACTAATCCAACAGTCAAACGTTTATTTTTTTACAAGATTTCAAATGTAGAACTAAATAAAGATAATGTAAATAAATCAGATTAAGTGAATTTTATAGATACATATACCTATGAGTATTTTAAGAGAATCATTCTGCATAGTTCATAATACTCAGCTCTTTAAACTTGTAGATACTCTTCTAAAGATGGGGGCGAAACTCCAAAATATTCTGCTGCTTGTGACAAGTGTGGCAGTTAGTTAGTAAACATGCTGTTAAATACATGTTGCCTACATCTTGCAAAAATAATTTTTGATTCTTTCTAAAGTCCAAGAAAGCAAATTCATTTTGGTATATTGATGGTCTACAAATAGCTCTTGCTGTGCCATCAATAAATACCCAACAGTTATCTAGTGGTGCTCCTTTTTCATGTATTGCCTAATAAGTATTTGCTTTAGAAAATATCTACAATTAGTAAAATTTCATTTTATACCATTGCATAATATTCTAATCTATCTTTTGTTAACCAATTCAGATTATTTAAATTTTTAAGTAAGTAGCCCTTATTATCCATGATTGTATCTATTACTTTCTTTGAGATTAGAGATAAACTTGGGGCAGAGAGACCAAACATTTCCTCTAAATCGCATAAACGATTCGGATAAGCCAGACGTCGCAGTAGGATGCATAAACCTTCAACTCCTAAAAACGTCAAAATGTATACATTCACTGCAAATTCGTTTATAAATTGTAGATACTTACCAGTCACTTTGTGAGGATCGCATGCATTAATATAATCTGAAATACTAAGCGCCTTTGTTAAACGCATGATATCATCCTTAAAGAAACGAAAATTTAATTTACACTCTCGATCACTTAATTTTTCTATATTTAAACGTCCGTGATTTTCTACTGATCTAATATGAATATCTTTCGTTTAATACATCAAAGACAAAAAGCATCTTTAATGTTATGACATGTTTATCACGCCTTCCGCACATAACTGTAGAAGACTTTCCATTTTTATCAAAAAAATTTAAGTCAAAGTATACGCAAGATAGTTATTTTATTAAATAAAAACAAAATCACCGACAGTTTTACCAAACAGAAAAACTCACGCGATTGCTCATACGTTAACGTTAAGTATAAATCAAATTGCGAAAACTCTAAATTACTGAGAACGTTATTTCTATTTTAGCGCATTTGTAAGGTAGTTTTTAACGTTTAACGTATTGCAGTTAACGGTATGCGAAAACTCCCTATTAGTCTGACGTCTATGCGGAAAAGACACAGTGGGCGACACATTCATTGTAGAAATGGCTCCAAATGGAAAAATTCTCACGCTTAAACAAAAAATTGAGATTGTTGAAGTTTACAATAGAGAAATTAAGGTAAGGAACTTATCCAAGCGTTTTAATATTGGAAAAAACAAGCTGCAGATATAATTAACATAAAGAAATCCTTCTAAACAATGGATGTCGAACAGCATTTGAATGAAAAAAGAAGCTTTTTGACGGGTGATGGTACTAAAATTGACAAATTGTGTTTCGGAAGATTCTGATGTCGATGAGGTTCCAGTGCCAACAGAAGCTATCCCAAATTATGATAAAGCTATTACCCTGACCAAGCAGCTCAAAAGTTTGTCGGAAATCACGGAGATACAGAGTCTTTGAGCTTCTTTCTAAATTAGAAATACGATTTCAAGACGCCATTTTAAAGAAAAAGAGAAGACAAACAACAATATATGAATTTTTGCGTCCCTAAAGTGACTATTCATTTCACTGTTTTGTATTACATACTACATCTATGTATCTATGTACATATTATATCATACTTTGTATATATCTAAAGGAAATAAACTTTTTTTTTCTTAAGTTTAAAGTTTCTTATTTATTTTAAAAACATTTATATACATATACGATTTAAATGTCCCAGTTTCTTTAATATATTCATTTTTCGTTAAAACACGATTTTTGTTGCATCTACTACATATTTCTTTTCTGCGGACACCCCTCCTGAACGGACATCTTCAGTTGGTCCCGTTGGTGTCCGTTCAAGGGAGATTTCACTGTATATGCATATAGATGGCACTATGTAACATTATAACATTACAGTTGCACAACTATAAGCATATATAGGAATAGAGAATCAATAAAACAACATGGTGGACATGAGATGGATTAACAATGTAGTAGTGTAGCGCATTAAATAAAATAAAAATAAAAAATTTAGAGGTTCACTAGACCCAGGCATTTTCTATTTGAATTAACCCGTATATTACATAAACTTACTAGATATTCTGTAAAATATTACAATAAATATGGTTGAGTTGATTTGTATCGGTTTTAAAATTAATTCAGTTGTAACTGTTGATAATGTGTACCATTTCTAAAAATAACAAATTTTTTTTATAATTATTTTTAGTGTTATCACATTAAAATTGTAGTCTAAATTTTGAAAATGTAAAAACAAAGCAGCTGAATGTTTACCAACATACCACCATCACATCTTCCGGAAGCATTTTATACCTACCGGAAATCGATAACAACTTCCTTATTTTAAATGTAATAATATTATTTTTCTTACTTTAACGTGACTTATACACTATTTAAAAACATTTCCCATTATCTTTTGCTATCTCTAAATTTAACTTGCAGATATGTCACATTTCGTCAAAATTTCAATACTTGTTTGTGCTTCGGTAATATTCCGTATTTTGTAACTTATTGGAGATAATAATGTGATTTTAATACGACGTACAAAGAGAAAGTTATGCGCATAAAATTCTATCAAAACTAAATTCCATAATTAACACTAAAGTCTGCTTTTAAACGAAACGTAGTATTTCTGATTGTAACATTTAACTCAAATATAAATACTACTCCACTGACAAATGTTAAAGTTTAGTAAATTCTAGAGAAAAGATTACGGAAGCAAAAAAGAAAAATAATTACAAAAATAAAAACAATATAAGCTGTTAAAGTTTGAATAAATCTCACTTTCTTCTAATAATAAGTAATTACAAAATATGATACATCATTCACTACCAATAATAAACGATTTATTTTATTTCCACTTATACATCAATAAATAAATAAATAAATAAAATAATTTATAAGAAATAACAACAGCTGTACATATATATCCAACAATAAATAAATTAAATTAATTTATGGAACAATATTTCTCAAAAGTCTTCAAACTTATAGGTGCAGGCACAGCCCGCAGCGACTGAAAAGGTTTCCAGGGCCAAACCGTCGGTTTCTTCATCATAAACGACCAAGCGGATATTTACATGCTGAGTTTCGCAAGTATATTCGTAGCCCATCGACAGGAGGCAATCGATTGACGGATGAGCGTCGTCTCTGAAAATTGCACAACGATATTAGATAAAGCAGACTCTATTTCTTGTTGTTTTTCATGTTTTGACGTTATTCCATTACGTATGTAGTAAATTTGTAAAGTCATTGCGTACATAAATATTAGAATACTGTGAACGTTTCGTAATTACAGAATGATCAAAACAAAGTGATACGAAAGTTCACAATAATTAATTGTTCTAGTTAATGCGCATAATGAGTCTGACATGTTTATAATCGTTAGATAAATTAGCGAGCTATTAAACAAAATTAGTTATCTCAAAGTAATTCAAAATCCATCTAGATATAGCCATGATTTTGTTGAGAACTTTCCTAAATGTCAATGCAACCAATGACAACAATATAAACAATTCTTTGAATAAAAGCGCATGGGTTTGCCTGACCTAATTTGAAAGGGAAATTGTTGCCGATTGCAATAACACTCAATAACAGTACACATTCCAATTAAAAATAACTATTTTGCAGATAAAAAAATGTTTGATTATTCGACATTAATCCATTCGGAGCAGCTACAAACATTTAAAGATGAGGCTAGTTAGTCTGTTTAACAAAAGTCGCTCATATCTTAAAATCTATTAAAGATATGTGATGATATTTACTTCCTAATTTCGAATTAAAATACAAGGTGTTCTATTTAAGAAAATTGAGTTTTCTGTATTTGAAAATGTGTCACTGTTTCTCAGTTTTTGAAGACCTTGTATGTTAGAATGTGAAGTGTGTGTACCGTTTCTTAGAGTTATATTTCAGTCTTCATCAGGCTTAACAGCATATGTATGAAATATGAAATAGCTTGTGAAATAACTTAATATATGAAATTTACGAAATATAATGACCGGGTCAAGTAAATACTGAGTATCTACTTGACTTGCAGGAGGACTGGGCATTGGGAGAAGGAAGACAATATTAATTAGTGTACCCCAAAATACAATTAAAACTAGTTTGAGAATGTATTCGAGAACTAAATAGCCTGACAGACCTTTACTGTGGGTGCGCCAGAACAATAGACAATCGAAGGAAACGAAAAAGCCGATGAGTTAGCTAGGAAGGGATCATACGCTTCATAGATAGGTCCAGACACTGTTCTAGCAGTGTCTAAAACCACAGTACGACGGAGTATGAGCGAAACCAATCATTAACTTTACCTCTAAAGCCATACAGGCTGTATCAAATAAAAATGTAAATTTTGCTTGGGTGTTAACTACACGACATATAAAGCACAAACCCACCGAAACCGAATTTCATCATTAAAGAATAAAAAAAAGTAAAATTTAGAGCCAAAAATTCTTTAGTCCGGTCCTGATGCAAGGAAACGTCATGTTAAGCACCCGCTAAACGTGGTATTATGTATAAATACATTGCACTCATTCAGTATTATTCTTAATGGTATGCCGTAAGTTCATTTAACGTCATTCTGAATAAATAAAGGCCCTTGTAAAAATAACAAAGCTGAAGCATTTTAAATTTCTTCTTTTTATAAAATAAACATTCCTTTTTTGTTAAGAGCATTCTACGTAAGTCTACAAAGTATTATTTTTAATATCCTGATAAGACGTTCGAGTTTCACCGGATATGCGACTTCAGTAGTTACAAAAAAACGTAAATATTTTTCTTTCGCTTTGTCGAATCGAAAGTTAGTTGTTAATAAACGGTACCACATGAATCTCAGTTATTTCTTTTGGATTTATTTAATCATATAACGCAAAATGAATTGAATCGAATTACACAGAAATAAATGTAGAAACAGAAAATTTGCAACACGGCTTTTTACTATGATATCGCGCGAAAATGAATCTATACATTCCCGCGCTTTTGCCGATGCATCAAGCTTCGATTTTCTTTATATGAAATCATGATGGTCCTAAAAAGGTTCGTTTTTTCGAGATGGGAAGAATTTAAATAAAATGTTCGAAGTGGTTTGCACTCCAAGCGGCGATCCACACAAAACTAACAGCGGTAGTGGCTAAATGATAGTGGTATGTGGGTGTATACTCGGGACAGCATTTAGGTTGGGCACAGGTGCGGCTCTAGCCTACGGCATTTATAAAATATTTTTTTTCTCGTTAATGCTTACAGATAGATCCCCTGTGGATTAAGACTTTTTGATTGTACACCCTGTACAATTCAAGTTTGCAAAGAAGAACAGAGTGGGCAACACAATCGAAAGCTTTAGTCACAGAATATAGTGGCAGTCATTCTGGAATATATGATATAAGAAATCATAAACAGCATCTGCGGTGGACACTCCCGGCCTAAAGCCATATTGACCCTCTGCCTCTAAAAACTCTTGAGCCAACAACTTTCTCCAATACTTTTCACTATGTTGAAAGCACAGAGATAGGTCTGTAATCTGATTAGCGTGAAATTATTCCCACCTTTATGATTTGGGAGTTATTCTAGCAAGCAATAAAATAAGAAGAATGTAACATAGATATGCCACGGGCTTTCAGTGAAAGACATATGCAATAGTGCATTGTGCAACTGAAATCAATGAAAGGGCTTATAAAAGCAAGCCAGGGGATACGGAGAACATTAATGAACCGCAAAATACAAGCAAGATTGGTTTAGGAATGTATTCGAAAACGGAATTGCCTAACAGACCGCAATAAAGTCACTTTTCTGTAGATGACCGGACATTCGACAATGAGTTATCAAGGAAGGGATCATCGGCTTCATATATAGACCATGAACCTGTTCTAGGAGTGTCCAAAAACACAGCAGAGATCAGGTAAGAAGTTGGGTAAAAGAAAACACAACGTAGACTGGGATAAAGCAACCAGGTAGATTAATTTAAAGACCTCTATTAAGAAACCTTCAAAGAAAAAGACTAAAGAACTACTGCAGCTTAGCAGGAATCATCTTCGCACGGTAATAGATCTCCTAACAGAATACTGTACCCCCACAGAAAATTGGCATCAGTGCTGGAGATGCCAACTACAGACTGGGTAATGGGATGGCAGAGAACGCTTAGCACATTCTGTGCAAATGCGAAGAACTACTCTGATGAACCAGCCAGAACCTGTACAACTTAGTGCTGGTACTAGGGTGCTGTAATGGCTGATATAATTTAATAGGTAAAAGAAATGGGAGACCAAAAACAAAAAGCCAAAAGACTGCAGTGTTTTCGGAGACTTCAGGTCAGACGTCTCTCACAATAAACCAAAAAAAAAAGAAAAAAAAACAAGTAAAGTTACGTCAGCTGTGGAATACATGGGGCACTCGATAAGCTTTTCTTTACTTATGGAGAAATTGCCCACAGAAAGGTATAAAATTACGCCAATAGTGGGGAAGTAGAAAAGTTACCTCCCATGTTTGGGGTAATTTTCCCCACTTCTGTTCTTTTGAGTGTAGTTTGTTGAAGACACATAGATAACCCGAATCAATTATGACGAACAATATTTATGCACTTTTGTGTTACCACATAAAAGTTATATTGTATTATAAAGCATTGTATTGCAACATAGTTTTTTTTTGCGTTTTGAGTTGTAATTGTAATACAAAAGGTCAAAGACAACAAAGCCTACATATCTAAAATTTGACATTTTCTTTAACTTACTCGCAAACTTCAACCGTCACGAACTGTGCATAACCGTCTACGTTAACTATATTCCGCAGAGAGTTGACGGCGTTCAGTCCCGACGTAGGCCTGTAGGTGATATGCCTGGATGGACACACGTTCTTCCCGCCCATTTCGCCAAATCTATCGAACATCTTCATTTCCGGTCTGAACACACCGCCGAACATCGAACTGAAGGAACTGTTCTTGCTAACAGCGGCTAGGATTCGTTTTTCCGGGTAGTTGGCTGTGAAATTTGACAGTCCATGCGGATATTCGATACCGTACACCTAAAAGAGGTTATGACAATTAATTGTGACGCGAAAAAAAAAATGGGCATCTTTGAGACTGTACCGCGTATCCACTTAACAAGACGAGGAGTATTATCGAGAACATGTTCTGTCGTCAGAATTTACTGTCAGAATGCGTAACTTCGATGGGAAATCAAGCGTTTATAGTGTATTTACAAGTGTTTATATAGCATTTTCGGTCAATTCGTTTGTAAATATTAGCTTACGATTGTGGTTATCCTCTGAATGTCGTATTCAGCGTATTAGTAATACCCTGGTTTCCCGGAAGCGATGCATCGGTCCCAATAACTTCTGCAGTATTACGTACGTACCAGTTATCTCTGGTATTTGTCGAGATCTATCGTTATATTTGTATTTAGTTAGATGGTAGGGTTTTTTTTTTTAATGTAAATAACGAAACCCCATCCGCTAAAGTATTATCGTCCGTTTGGTTGTGTGGAACTGGTTCAATAAACTTTTACGTCACCGGAAATAGATAAACGTCACTGCTGTCAGTGAGAATCTTAAACAGAGTTTCGTATACTTTATAAGGAAATGGTTAAATAAGATATAGATTGCTATCTGAGTGTGTTTTGAATTTCAGGCGATTGCGAAATAAAGTAAATAATTTAAATAACCCAAAAAAAAGTACCTACCCAACCCGCTTTTGTTTAAGTACATTACCAGTTTTTGTTTCGGTTGACAAACGGCTTTATGGGTGTTTTTAACGGCCTATCGATGTACACTAAACTCACACAGAGAATTCCCCAAATCTCAGCTCAGATTTGGTTCTGGGTTTGTCAGATGATAGTGCATTGGTTTAACAAAACGTTTTTTGTTATTTTATTTTACAACAAAAATTCGGTTGTAAAATTATACAAGGTGAACAAAAACATACTTTTAATTTTCGCTATCTTTAAAGGCAAGTAACTTTCTTATTTTAAATGGAACACCCTGTATTTATTACCCTGTTCAGATTCTAATTTTAACGGTCTTTGAGATTGTATTAATGCTTCCTATACCTATCTCTTACACTTTCGTAGTAATTTAGAATTTTATATTTCAAATATTAATTCCTATCCATTCTTTTTTTAAAAGTAGGCTTAGACAAATTTGTCGCTATTATTCATTATACACAAAAGGCATTTAACAATAACAGAACTTGTCAGGTATGCATCACTATTGTTCGTCATTGCGTTTAAAAAGCATTTTAATGATTTACAATGAGAAATTACCCTCGAGCAGAAAGGATTGATATGATTTTACTAATTGGGGAGTGTGAAGAAAATTGTTTGCTAGCATCAAGGATTTATGCGCAAAAATATCCTAGCAGACGCCATCCATATAAGCATTTAGAAAATTTGCTGCAAGTTTCCTAAAGTGCAAAGTGTACTTTATAAGAAAACAGAACGACAAAAATCGATTGCCGGAAATGAAGAGAATAATATTTTAGTTATCGGATCTCTTGCAGAAAATTCGCATTGACGTCAGCGAAAAATAAATGAAACTACAGGGATAAACAGAGGGAGCATCAGAAGAATTATAAAGAAGAACAAATTTCACCAATCCCACATACAACTGCATCAAGAACTTTTGGAAGTAGAATTTTGTTTATATCGATTCTAGAAAAGTTAGCAGATGACGAAAATTTTCTCGATTATGTGTTATTTTCGGATGAGTTAACTTTTCATAACAACGGATTAGTTAATAGGCATAATTTTCATTATTATAGTGACGAGAATTCCAATTTCTTGAGAACCCTAAATCGTCAACATCGATGGTCTGTTAATGTGTGGGGCGAAATAGTTGGAAAGCACATGATAGGGCCATACTTTTTTGATGGTTTCTTAAATGGTGTCAGGTTTTCAAGTTTCTACTGGGCAAGATATATATCATAGGGAACACCAAGCCGCTCGAGTGGAAGTAAGATATTTAACATGGACGGCACAATGAGCACCCAGCTCAAGTGCTTGGATTATAGGTGTCCACACTAACTTAAAAAAAAAAAAGTGTCATTAAAACAATGTGTAGAGAGATAAACAAACAGAGGACAAACAACAAAAACGCTACGCTAAAATACAGCAAAAGAAACTGTTATAGGAAAAAATCCAGGGAAGGCTGACTTGACTTGACGATGAACAAACCGTCAATGATGAAGTAAACATAATGCTTCAATTGTTTATATCGTGTTTTCCACGGCAAAATATGATTTTTATTAAACATAATAATGATGTGTTATTATATATTAAGATAAGTGCTACGACCCTTACATCATTGCAAGCAGAAAAAAATGCATTATTAGAATACGGTGTGATTCAAAATGATTGTCGTAAGAAAAAAACTGTTTTCCGGAAAAATTTATCTATACTTAGTACCAATTTAATGAGCGAAGTTAGCTACATAAAATTTCATACATTAAATGAATTTTCTTGACATTTAGCGACATTGGCGTGCGTGTTGTAGTATCTTGGATTATTATCTTATAATTTTTTCAAATCGTTTAATTTACATCTAATATCACCAACAATAGTATTTCTGAATACTGTAAGAAAATAAGGGAATTATCTGTGGTAATAGCTCAACAAACAGGTAAAAAAACAATATTAACATTAAGTGAAATAGTTTATTAACATTTATAATTTTATAGACTTATCATACATTCAGCGCAATGAGCTGTCAAAAAGAAAGTTACATTTCATCCCTATAAAGTTTCTACGGTACAGGAATTATTACCATTAGATCACGATAGGCGATTGGAATATTGTCATTGGTGTAATAACAACTTAAGGACGATGACTTGCTAAACAAATCATTTTTCTCGGATGAAGCCTGGTTTATCAACAGACTATATCAATTTAGAAACTATTGTATCTGGTCTGCAGAAAATCCACCACGAATTTCGAGAAACGCAATTGCATCCCGTAAAAGTTGGAGTTTGGTTAGCTATGTCCAGGCAACGAATATAGGGCAATTTTCTTCGAGGAAACTGTAACAGCCCAACGTTACCAACAGATGTTGGAATTGTTACTGCAGAGGTACAAGAAAATGAGCTTGAAGCAAGGTATTTCAGCACGATAATGCTCCAACACATACTGCTCGACAAACCTGCCAATATCTTCAACAGTTTTTTGCTGACAGGTTCGTTAGAGCACAAAGATGGCCACCAAGATCATCTGATCTAACCCCATTAGATTACTTCATGTTCGGCTATCTAAAAAATAGGATCTATAGAAACCGCATGCATACCATAGAAGAACTGAGAGATGCAGTTTTGTCACTTAATAATTATACTAATTGTATGTTATAATTTAAAGTAATAAATAAATTTAGGTAAACACCAGTTAGTACTGAATTATAATATAATTTAGTAAAGTTAAATTAATTAAATTTCATTTTTACACCATTTTTTTTATGAAATCATTAACGAATTAATGCATTCTGCTAATTACTGTAATAATTTTAAGAAATATTTTCGAGAAAAAAAATTCCTCTCAGAATGATTATACTAATTAGCGGAAATATATTAATTCGTTATAAAATAATCAATTTAATATAATAATATCCTGCGTATATAACATTTCTTTGTGACTATTTTAAAATATTATATAAACAATTTTATATTATCAATGTCCTTCCAGAGATTTATTAGATACATACATCCGAAACCGCTGTGTTTAGAGAAGCAAAACCAGTTCACTAGGTGGAGTATCAATATTTAGAGGTTTTTACCACAATTTTATCTTTTTATCAGTGTGGAATGTATTTCGGTAAAAATATTTTTCTTTACGGTTTAAGTGCGCATATTGCACTGCTTTGCATTCTTATTTTAATATAAACAAGTTTTTCTTAATAATTGCATGGTACTAGTAACTCAAAATGGGAGCAAAAATTCCCGTTTTCCACATTTCTGTTTATAATATATGATATATGCATATTAACGTTCTGACGATTATAAATTTGATAAATTCTAATGATGATGTAAAATGCGTATAAATGGAATGGCTTTATATGTATAAAGGGTCGATTTCATAATAAAAATTAATCCTCCCGTTAAATTTTAATACGACAATTAATTTCAAATCGTTTATATAATCATAAAGTGTCAATTTATTGGGCATTCGGCCAATCAATCGATTGCAATCGTTTTGCGATTTATTGCCGTTTTAGCATTTAATAAACTCGACTCACAGTGTTTCCCAATGTAAAATTAAAAATTGAATTTTAAAAGTTTCGCGTTTTACGCTGAAATTGATGAAAATGTCATTAACATCTGGTTTTGTTTCTATAGCAGATATTGAAACAAAGTACATTTAGAAACTAGGTTTCGACAATTTATTGTCTTCTTTCAAGCTTCCTAACTCCACTCATGTAATTAATTATTAGTTTCTATTACTTCTTTCTTCTTTTTCCTCACAACATAAGTTGTTAATCGAACATAAATTCAACATTTTAAAAACCTGTATGAAACAATTACACCCACATAGCCAAATTTAAATTGCCCACAATTATTCTTAGTAACTCCAACCTTGAAACATAAAATTACCTACCATTTTGTACTATATTAGTAGTTATTTTAATGCCTTTACGTTGAATTCACTAAAAATAGTTGCGGGAAATTTAAATTTGACTATTAGGGCACTTATTCAATTTAACAAACTAACATATATGTGTGACATACACGATTTAGGGTGATTTTCATAATATCACTTTAAAGCTTTAAAATCACTTTAATTTAAAGTTGTCAGAAATAATATACACAGATTTTGTTTAAAGTACAAGTGACATTTGTTAATGAAAACTCGCCCTTAACATTTAAACTGTAACTCAGCAAACCATTGATTCTTTCGATTCAAAATTAATGTTTTGATTTCAACCTAGAGAACGTGTTATTTTATGTACCTTTTATTACCTATTTATTAATTTCAAAAATAATGTATGCAAGTTTTCAAAATAAACAAATAATGTGCAAATGTATATTAATTATGTGCAAAAAAAATCCAGCAGAATAGTTTCCCGCGTATTTAGTAATTAGATTAAGACGGTGGTCGAATTGTGTTGTTTACGTTTTATAGGCGCAGCGTATTCGTACTTGGTTTGGTGTAATTCAATAAAAAACAAAACAAAAAACAACCTTCAAAAGTCAAAAGTGAACGGTGAGTAGGTAAGAACGAATGCGCTGTCAACAACCATTTTAAAGTCACCTAGCATCATTTGTACATAGTGAAAAATTGAGAGGGTTAATCTTACAGTTTATATAGTGTGTGTGTGTGTGTGTAGTGATAAAGGTTTGTATGAATGTCGGATACCTATACAGTTATCGCTATACATCAATAGTAATTAATTTGTTGTTGTTCACTTTTAATTTTACGCGATTGCCCTATGAATGCATCTATGATGTAAACCTATTATCGATACCTGTATTTATGAATTAATTAGGTATAAAATTACCGTTTTATTACATAACATATACGTATACAGGGTGTTTCGTGACATCTCTGACAAAATAAATGAAAATACACCTCACCAAATTTTAAAACGAAAATGTGGTATAAAGTTTTTTCGAATGTCGCTTCGTTTTCGAAATATAGGATGTTAATTTTTTTTTTTTTTTCCTTTGATTAATTTGTGCCAAACAATATTCTAATGATTTTGTTAAACATAATCAAGGGGTTAGAACGCTTTACTTTGGATCAATCTTAAACTTTACTAACTGCTAATTAGTTCATTGTTGGAGATCTGCGTAAAGATTACTTTAATTTTGCAAAAAATCTTTATCCAGATGTCTGCCAATGAATTTTTATTCAATTTCAAACAACTTTTTTAGTTTCTTGAAGTAGTAGAACTTCGCTGGATGTAGGTTGCACCAATTGTCTTAAAATGTCGATGTCAATTCATTGCAAAGTTTAAAATTGACCCCAAACCAAAGTGCTCTAACCCCTTATTATGTTTAACAAATATCATTAGAATATCGTTTGGCATTAATTAATAAAATTTAAAAAAAAATTAACACCCTGTATCTCGAAAACGAAGCGACAGTGGAAAAAATGTTTAGTACATTTTCGTTTTAAAATTTGATGAGTAATATCCTCGTTTGTTTTATCAGAAAGGTTAAGAAACACCCTGTATACATGATATTTCCTACATATATGTACTACGTAGGTGTATTATAACATGATAGCATAATCTATTTCATTAGGGTATATACAGGGTGTATCAGATATAGAGATAAATATAATAATATGTAGCAGGTGTAATCATATACAATCAAAAAGTCTTAATGCACAGGGGGTCTATCTGTAAGCCTTAACGAGAAAAAAAATATTTTATAAATGCCGTGGGCTAGAGCCGCACCTATGCCCAACCTAAATGCTCTCCCGAGTATACCCCCACATATCACTATCATTCAGCCATTACCCGCCTGTTAGTTTTGTGTGGATGCCGCCGTTGGAGTGCAAACCACTTCGAACATTTTTATTTAAATTCTTCCCGTCTCAAAAAACGATCCTTTTCAGGAACATCATGATGTCATATAAAGAAAATCGAAGCTGATGCATCGCAAAAGCGCGGAAATGTATAGATTATTATATATAGTAAAAAGCGTGTTTGCAAATTTTCTGTATCTACATTTATTTCTGTGCAATTCGAGTCAATTCTTTTGCATTATATGATTAAAATAAATCCAAAAGAAATAACTCAGATTCATGTGGTACCGTTTATTATTAAACAACTAACTCTCGATTCAACAAAGCAAAGAAAATATTGACGTTTTTTTGTAGCTACTGAAGTCGCATATCCGGTGAAACTCGAACGTCTTATCAGGATATTAAAAATAACCTTGTAGACTTACGTAGAATGCTCTTAACAAAAAAGGAATGTTTATTTATAAAAAGAAGAAATTTAAAATGCCTCATTTTGCTATTTTTACAAGGGCCTTATTTATTCAGAATGACGTTAAATGAACTTCGACATACCATAAGAATAATACTAAATGACGCATGTATTTATACATAATACCAAGGTTTAGCGGGTGCTTAACATGACGTTCTTGCATCAGGCCCGGACTAAAGCATTTTTGACTCTAAAATTTTACTTTTTTTTATTCTTTAATAATAAATCCGGTTCGGTGGTTTGTGCTTTATATGCCGTGTAGTTAACACCCAAGCAAAATTTACTTTTTTATTTGATACACCATGTATATTCATAAAGGTTGCACTACTTACGTGTTAAATACGTTGTCTACTTTCGTTTTATAAACGTTGTGTCCCTTACGTTGAATTTACAGTTGAAAATAACGGGCATATAATATCATAATAAAACTACACTTTTCACGAGGAAAACTTGAAATTAAACTACTATTTGTTTCAAATAATTTTTTTTCTTGTCACTTAATATATATTCATTTTCTACCATTAAAATAAATCTACTTGAATGAATCCCTATTTATTAACAACAAAGATATCTTTCTCACTCTCTCAGTTTATTAGAACACACACAGAATACACATTTTAATGAAACCATTAAAATAAACCTTATTTTAATGGTTTTCACCAAATTGAAGAAGATATCGCAAGCTGTAAACCAGAAATTTTATTCTGAAATATTCCCCTACTGTACTTAATATTTATTATTGCCGATAGATGTCGCTAAATAACCAAGTTGTAATTTTAGAATTTCAATTGAATTATTAAAAAATGCAAATACCTCACGATTTTTCGCTTAAAATTGTATTTCGCAAAATTAATAAAATTTAATTTTCTGTCTGTGCCCAACATCTTGCTTACCGTTTCATCTTGATGTCCCTCAAAAAATCTACATTTTACCATTTTCTTTCCATATAAATCATTTGATTATGATTTAAATAAAATGTATTAAATACTTTAACGACTAGCTGTGTAACTGTGGTAATAAACAACGAATATTATGCCTTAAGATACTGCTATCAGACAACCGCAACAGAAACTCCGATAATGTATTTAACGTAAGAAGAAAAAATTCCGGTTACATTACATTTTCTCAATGGAATAAAACCAGATTTTTCAAACAGTATAATTTATTTCACAACAATTTTTCCATAAATAAATAAATAAATTAATAAATAAATAAATTAATACAATAGGCATTAAACATTATTACAGCCATTAAATCCGTGTTCGGTTTTGAAAACTGCAGAAACATCCAGCAGGTATTGGGAAAATGTTCGACATCCCAACTTTCCATTGTCTGAATACGACCCAATTCTCACGACGACGTGCTGTGTTTGACACTCGAAAAATATGTCACCGGACCGCACTCGTTTTTCGAAACTTTTGCGTCGGTTCTGAAATTAATAGAGAATTTCAAATTTCAAATTTGGCGCCACAAATTCACAGGATAATAGAATAGGAATCTGTACAACATGTGTATAAATTTCTTCGGTTCTGAATTAAAAATCTTAACCTTAAAATGTCGTGTCAAGGTTCGTGTGTTCTTGCAAATCAGACTTTTATTCCTAAACTAAGTTTTATTCTTCGATATCTGTTATTAGATATAGCTGCAATTTAGTTTAAGGTGGAATTATTTCGTAAAGGTTTACTTTTTGATTTAAAAGTTTATTTTTAACATTTCCTCATTAACGAACTTTCACAAAAAGCATATTTGACATTGTAGAGCAATGAATTTGTATTCCAAAGTAATTTCAATCAAAACCGTTTTCTGTCAAATTTTGACGTTTACCGGTGTATTTAATATCGTGTGAACTAGGTTTTCTTCGTGGTTATTTGTATTGTCTTGATTAGTTCTTGTGCTTTTGTGTTTTATCATTCCTTTGTTGTTGTTTATTATTATTCTTTCATAATACATTTAACATTTAAGGAACATGACGATATGTACTATCAAAGACAAACGTCTTGACTCAAGACTTTGGCTTCGATGGTACAATCGCCTGCATAGAAAACTGATATAGTGAACCTAAAATGAGAAATACATATGTCGTATATGTTCAAATAATCGTTGAAGAGTCTTAGGGTGTTCCTGTCACTTTGACAGAAGTCTTTACAGTAATTTCTATCGTAAAAAAAAAACCCCGCCACTAATGACTTTAGTTTCCCTATTCTACGTCGACATTATGATGTCGACATATGTACTTTTCATTTTGGGTTCACTCTACAGTGCTGTAGCATGTCAAAATTAAATTTAATGCCATTTATATCTGTCATATATTGTCCGGTTAATATGCCACAATTAAACGAGAGATTACGTGGCACTGACATGATTCGAACTACACATGATTGTGTCAGCATAAGGGCAATTGCGCATGAGGTCGGAGTTAATAAGAACACCATATCGTACTCGCGAAGGAAAAGATCATTGAGACGCAGATGTAATAGGTCAGAAACAATTATCAATGACAGGAGACGCTAGAAAAGGTAAAAGGATACTTTAGATATTGTGCACATTGTCGTACACTGAAAAAAGGGTGAAGAACACAGTTATGGGCCAAATTTGTATGGCTTATTTGGTCAAAAGCTACTGGTAATGTTCCTGGTTATAAAAACAGCGAATCTCATAAAAAAGCGAATATTATATAGAGTCGAGAGACGCTGTTTGGATATTTAAAAAATACAAGAGAATATATGCCAGGAACCAAAAAAAATGTATGTAGCATATATAGTAGGATAGGTTAAATTTAATATCATATTTATATTAGGTGTCTTGTGTAAATGAAAATTTAGAAATATCAAATATTATTTACCTGAAACAGGGAACAGGCAACAACTCAAAAGTAAGACAACTAATTAGTAAATTGTTTTCGAGAAAATCCATTCCAGGAGACGATCAGGGCAAAAGAGGAGTAAGAATTTCCAGGATCATCATACGTGATACTGAGATAAGAACGCGCTGCGCCGTCAACAATTTTTTTCTGACGGAGGAGAATAAACAACTTAGCCTTCGTTAGTTCGTACAGGATTTGATAAGACAAGCGGATGATTTCTGAGTCAACGTCGTCTTCTCATATGAAAAATATTGTCAGTCATGCCATATTTGGCACTGTGCGTGTCTATCGACCAAGAGGAAGGGTAAGATCGGTGGCCAGTGGCCATAACATTTACATACTTTTTTATATATTATATTGTTAGGTTTAAGTGAAATAACTCAAATAATCGTGAAAGAAGACACCAATGGGTATCATGTTGTAGTGCCAGTCACTCTCGCAAGATAAATTTTGATGCTAACGATGGTTGCAGTTTGTTGGGATTTCCGAATGAATCTAATGTATATGACACGACAAGAACTAAGAAAGTACATGAATAAGAAGAACTATTATTATTGTGCAGAGATTCCTAGATCACATTAAATCAATTTATTTGTTAGATACACATTTTAAGCTAGATTGCTATTTATCGCAGTAACCAACCTAATTAATTTTATGTTCACTTTTTAAAATAATGTGATTTTTGGTTTGAACTGCATTATACTGGTATAAATTTTAATCGCATTTATTCACATTATACACATTATAGACAATTCGATATTATATAGTCTACGTCTGAACTCTATCCACTTGTGCACTCCTGGACATTATTGTTGACAAACCAGTGCAGGGTCGGATGTTAGAAATGAAGTAGTCGAATAGAAAGGAACAATCTTTATATCGTACAGAACGATATAGTCATAACTCTTGAACCCTAATTAAAAGTTATTGTGTATTCGTGTCAGAAATTTGAAAGCCCCTTCCACGGATGCTGTTGCATTTTTATTAATTTATTTGAGAAAGAACCACAACATATTTATTCCTGGAAGAATCTTTTACACTATAAAAATATAAACAAAATTTATTCACAAAAAGGAAAGAATATGAAATAATTATCGTAAAAACACTTGCAAATATATGTATCACTTACTCAAACATTATTTTACTGGAATCGTGTTTTTTATTACTATAAACTGTTCATAAATATTTGCAACAAATTCAGAATAAAAAACGCATAAATTTGTGTATTTCTTTAATCTATTTTTCTACTTTCTTTAAAATATAAATTATTCTACACGTTTGAAAATTCCCGGCAACAGCTTTACAAAATGGCAGCTGGGCTTGAAGGTCATTCAAAACGGACCACTCAAGAACAATGGATTTTTGCGAACATGTCTTTACTGTTATATACTGTGATCAAATCCTCTTTATACCAATGGGCATTTCAATCTATTGGAATAAGTTATTGACGAGATGCCATCGAACATATACCATAACGTGATTTACATGCAGGATGGAGCTCCTGCATACTATGCTCGTAATGTAAGAGAATGGTTGGATGAACACGTCCCAAACAGAAGGCTTGGTCGTGGCAGAAGTATTACTTCTAAAAGTAAAATACCTGTACAGTTTTTGGAACACGAAATTGCCCCAAAATCGTTTTAGGAATTTTACCAAAAAATTCTTAGTGCGTACAGAAGATACTTCCAAGATTGCAAGTAATTGACACTAAACAATTAGAAGAGCAATTCATACCTCGTCTTCGTGCGTAGAATTTAAAAAGTTTTCAAAGATCGAAATACAAAAATTATTATTATTGCTACAGTGTTGTCAAATGTATGATACAAGAAATATACTTACGCGCAAACTTTACTATGCACCATTTGAGTGTGGCCATCTATGTTGACGATAAATCTCTGTTCTCCGTCCACGTTTTTGCCGATCCTAGGAGAATACGTTATTTCGGTTGTTGGGCACAAATTGCTCTGTCCAAAACCGAATCTGTTGTTGATTTTGATAGCGGGCGCTGTTATCGTCCCAAACATTGAGGCAAAACCTTTTTGTTTGGACAGCGCCCTTAAGATCTTCGCTTCTGGATAATTAATGGTGGAGTTACACATGTCATTTATGCATATCTTATTACTGAGTAGAGGTCCAGCAGAAATTAACTATGGAAAGGAATTATATAACAATGTAAAATAAGCACATTTGCATCTTTCTTCTCGTTAACTCACCGAAAGGGTTGACGAAACAGCGGCAAGAATTAAAACGACATTAACGGAATTCATGGTTGCTTTTTCACACTCTGACTTTTGCATAAGAAGTGATTTATTTCAACTAAGTTCCCCAATTATATATTTATATGTATCTCAGTGATACATGAACGCATTTGAGTAAATAAATAGTTCGTACGGATAAGTACATACAAAGAATTTGTCACTTCCTTCCATTTTGTCAACAAAAAAGCGAATTGTTGCGGTATAACTGGTGGTTACCCTGTACATTACTAATAGTTCTAGAGATCCGTTCGTTGGAATTTTTACGTCACAGATAAAGGAAAATCGTATAAGTATATAATATACACCGTGTTATCGTCGAACTTCATTGATTTATAGAAATGTTATCCCCATTTGTGGATATTTGGATTCTCAGACTCCCGAGATTGGGATGACGTCAGGAAAAATACATTTACAATACAGGAAGCTAAATTATAGACGGGAGAATAAATAAATGATTAAGCTTGAAAGGAATACAAACGCGGGTTGTATATGTTAATCTTATGAAATGTCGTGTTATGCGATTAAGTGGACGTGATAAAGTTTTCTGATGGTCATAATTCCCTGTGAAATAATTGTGGTGCAATTCAGTGTCGTAAATTAAAAAAAAAAATGATGAAACATTGTTTTGTGTGCAGAATAAGTAAAAAAAATTAATTCTCAAATCGTAAAAACTATAGCCCAAATCGAAATCAATCGTTTTCCCCCAATTCTGAATTTTATTTGACATTTATTGCTTGTCATTTAATCTGAACATTTGTATTAAATCTATCAAAACTTTTATTAAATTTCATTATATTGAAAAAACATAATATTACTATATTTTCAACACATGCTCTTTATTTATGAAAAGCTAAACAATTACAATTCATTTTAAACCTTGTGCTCCACCTAAAAGTACTGCATGAGAAATGAATTCTATTAGCAATTGATGGTCTATTTAGTAGAAAGAGAAATGTAAGAACATACTTTTGAATTTGGCCTTCCCACATTGCACGCGTTGATAAGATATTTGAGTATTCATTGTTATTCATATATCCTACAGACTAAGTATCAAAAGATGACAAGGTCGACACGCTGACGAAAAAGAGAAGTTGAGAAAGAGAAAAGAAGTTGAAAGATGTTTTAAATCTGAAATGGGTTTGGTAGTCGATAAAGTGCGATCAGGGGCCTGTTGCATAAAAGTACAATTACAATTTACAAGTGATACTTTTGTTACAATTTGTCAAAATTTGACTTAAGGGTGTTGCAAAAATATATATATATATATGTCAAATTTTGACAGATTGTAACAAAAGTATCACCTGTAAATTGTAATTGTACTTTTATGCAACAGGCCCCAGGAGGTGGTACATCAAATGATAGGAATATTGGTCGACGCGTTTTCGATAATTATCAATTATGAGCAAACATATTGAACATTGACGAAGATATAGTAAGGTGTTTCTTCATTTTAAATACTTTGGCATCCGAACATAAAATTAATATATCTGTTTTTTACGGAGTATGGAATGGAAACGGCAAAGTTAGTAGGTATTGATACATAGACCACAAGTTATTGAGCATGCATTAGTAGGGGAGGGTGGGTATAGTTGTAACACTTTTTATATTTCAACCTTAGAGGTCATCATTGATTAAATAAAAATATTTTAATGGTACCATCTTTAAGGTTCATGTTCTAAGCTTACTGAGACAGAGAATTAATAATTCCTACATTGTACATTGACAAATAATAGAAGAAACAAAAAGGGTCGTCGAGTGTTATATCATACCCCATGGGTGGGTACAGTTGTAACAAGGAGTGGGGTGAGATGTAACAAGTGAAAAAAAGAAAAGTTTGTAATTAATATTTTATTTATTTATTAATAATTATTTTTTAGAATAAGTGAAACTGCTGCGCAATGTTTTCTTAGATGCCCTAAGATTTTTCACATTCTTTCTCTTGGCTTTTTCTTCTGCAAGGCTTCGATTGTAGGAAAATATGTTGTACTCGATATATATTAACGTCACAATAATTTACAATCTGTTAATTTGACAATGTCAAGACATTTTGACAAAGTTGTATATCCAATTTATTATAAAAAAATTTGGCGATTGTAAAAAAAATCATGTATGTAACTCGTTGCGAAAGAAGTGTTTTAGACTCTTGACGTGTTGACCAACGCGGCTTACACCTCGTTAGTCAATATCACGTCTAAAACACTTCTATTTTCGCAACTTTTTCACATGAAATAGCTATTGTAAAATCCGCTTTTACAGTTCTTGCATGCGATGAAAACTGCGTCAAACAAAAATTGCCCACAGCGCATTCAATGGATTTAGATCAGCCGAGTGCAATTTTACTTGCATTGCATGTGCAATTAACACGGAATAGAACATTTTATTGTACGCAATTTAAAAAAAATTGCAAACTGTAAAGCGGCCTTAACAAAAATATTTACCATTTGAAGGTGGGGATAGTGGTAACAAATATTGGGTATGGATATAACAAGTTGTTACATTTGTGTGGGGATATTTATCCCCACACCCCCTATTTTTAAATTTCACCCATCATTAAACACCCATCCGCTGCAATAAACCGAAGTTCACTGTGAAAGCAGCTATGAAGCTCTATTTTATGCTAGTCGAAGATGGCAAAGTTACATTGACTGCTTAATGGTTTATAATCAATTAATTCGAGATTGAAGAAAATACTACTTACCTAAAAAAACAGTTTTTTCTCCTTTTCTTTTCTCAAGTAAACCATGTGCCATTACTACGTCAAACTACTAATGACGGATATAAAGCGTCACCTAGTGATACCATTCATAAACAATTATATCTGTCATTCCACTTGACATTCGCTTTGTTACAACCATACCCATGTTACAACTATACCCACCCTCCCCTACCTATTTGTTTACTTACTAACGAAGCTCAACGGTCAAGGAACAAGGACATAAGGAAATACTTACGAGAACGCTTTACAAGATAAACTGCCAGGATTGATACTAATCAAGACCTGATTTGTCGACTTTTGTTGACATAATAAGTTTGTTCGCGTCGCATGAACTATTTGTACCTTTATGCACTTTTGCACACAAAAGTTCTAAAAAGTGCATAATAGTGCAAATAGTTCATGCGACGCGAACAAACTTAAAATCGTCATATTACTGGTCTAAGGGGAACACCGGAAAAAACAAAGCGTCTACGTTGTCCAGAGATGAGTGGTCTTATTGAAAACTCAGATAGTGAACGTGAAGATGAAGAAGAGAGTCAAAATGAAAGTTGAAGTGATAATCATAGTTTATACTGATGACTGATATATTCCTCTTTTTAGTATTCTATTGTTATTTTTCTTTTCATTATTATATTAATTTATATGTGCATATACATATATACAAATTAAGTTAACAATACTCTACGTTTATATGTAGAGCGCAATTTCTTTCTCTGTACATTTGACGTAATGATAATATATTGCTCTATTATACCGGATGTCCAGCCTAAGATGCAACAATCCATAGCCGATTTATTATTGTTTTTTTGAAAAATGTTTCAAATAAATGTTGCCCGAATCATATTCTACACATGTTAAAATTTAGTTTCAGTAATGGCGGTAAATATACTATTTATTATTTTAAATGGAACATCTGTATATCATTGCACTTCTGAATTCCTTGTTAAAGTTGAACTGTTTCCGGCTTACATGACGTTTTTCGAAAACGAAAATGACATTTGCAGTGTCTTCGGTGTTAGAGTTAAAATCAGAAAGATGCGGTTTTCAGTTTTCGCTTAACCATGAAACAGCACACGTCTTTTATTTTAAAATTGTTGCGTTTAAATCACAGCGTTCTTACGAACTCTAAAATCATGAATAACTTGATTTTTTTTAAATTGAACGCTATAGCAATTTTTACATAAATGGATGTAAAATTTATTTTTCTTTCGATTTTATACGGGTACCATTATGTCTGTCTCCAACGGTTTTGGGAATATTCGCGATTTTTCAGTTTTTCACGATAGATACATATTGCGAAGCGCCGGCCACATTCCCTTCCCATTTCACCAGGCAGCAATAATACTGACATGCTTAGAAAGTGACCAACAGAACACAATAGGACTACTGGAAACCAACAAAACTTGAAATTAAAAAATATAGAATTTACTATAGCGCGTTCTGAAACATTGATGGAGATGAACATAGCAAAGATAAAAGAAAACACAACATTACTGGTATGTCAATCAATCAGCACATTTTTCGAACTACATTACTCTAACCAATTATAGCGTACGTACACATCGAGCGTCTTGCTCGCAATAGGTTACACTTTAAACGTTATTGCCGTCATTATACAGAGAATATGTACAACACTATTGCATTAAATGGGCAGGGATTGAGATTACTCACAGGAATCTTAACTGGGCACTGCGCACTAAATAAACGCATGTACCTAGTAATGGGACTAGTAAACTCTCCCCTGTGCAGGAAGTGTGGGAGTGCGTAGGAAACTCCTGCTCACCTTCTTTTCAACTATCCAGCAGTGGACGAGGAGAGGCAGACACACTTTGGGGTCGATCGGTTAGACGAACCCCAAAGTCGGTAAGTTAACTATCAGCCCAATTGCGAATTTTTTTGATAGGGTGCAACCTGACTGAGAGGATTAAAATTGACATGGGGACACAATAGGTCTTTCTGGCCGAGTTGTCTTCTTCGGATTACACCCGCCCATGGTTAAAAAACAAATATCTCAAAAAACTTCTTACACATGACTAAGTGATACAATTTCACAGTTAAAAAAGTGTTAAATAGGATAATTTTGGCCGTTTTGATCTTGGTTTATACCACTGTGCAAATACGTTGAATATATTATTGTATTGCCGATATTGTCGTAAAGTTATAATAATAGTATGTATTCGGAAGTATGCATGCCGGACACAGCCAAAAGCTATTTATCTGTGGTCATCAGAACGGCGAGTTCAATAAAAACTTCGGTATAATCCACTTACGTCAAATCGTTTTATTATCTAAACCATAAAAGAGCATATTTAAATGACCCACCGCAAAATTGTCTGCGTCAAATCCGGTCCTCAAAATAGTTCGAATGACGTTATGGATCGTTAATTTTAACATCTTGCAATAGCATGCCTTACATATGACAATTGGTGCATCAAAAATCTACCGTTATGGTGATTTCCCATTTTTCACAGTATTGTTAACATGACTTATTTTTTTACTTCCATTTAGTTTTGTATCCTATTTTATTTCACGTTTAAATCGCTATATTATCTACTATTTCAATATGCAATTATTGCGCATAAGTACAGCAGCCCGAGCAAGTGGAAGGATGCGGTCGAGCAATTGATAAAGTGCTTTCCTTCCGACGTTTAAAACCCTGACAGTTCCAATCTATTTCCACATACACTCTGCGCCATTCATACGAAACTCGTCCATTCAGAGAAGATGGTTCGTCAATTTTGGATTCTCTGCATCGTAGCAGTTTTCCTTGTAAGTTTTTTTTTCTTTAACAATGATTTACATAAGAGATTGGAAATCGATTTTTCCATATTTTTACAGATCGAGTGCTTCGGCTATCGGCACACCTCCGAGCACAAGATGGCCTTGGAACGCATCAAGAGATACGCAAAACGGGAAGTTACCGGTAACTGTATCTACAATATGTGCAACGAGACCGAAGGCTATCCAATCGACGAAATACGCTCGGTGGTGGAAAAACACGAAGAATACCGCGAGCTCTTCGGCACCGTGGTGGCGCCTTTTAAGCCGATGGAGACTCCGAGTCGACTTCCGGAGATCGGGCGCGAAGAGAACATGTGCGAATCGCAGTCCTATTACATGCTTCCGCAGAAGGCCATCGATACAGCGGGAGTATGGCAGACTGTGGTCAATGCCGGTGGAAAATATCAGCAAATCGTTAATTTTGAGGCCTGCGCGTAAGTATTTATCGCTATATCTATAAAAAAAAATCAAATTTCCCTCAAAAATGCTTAACCAAAATCCTATAAAAGCTCGAAACACCTCCTCAGGCTTGTTAGTTTGCACTGTCTGACTTCTTCATTTAAGTAACAAAATAAAAACTTTCACCAATATGATAAAAAAAAAAATTATTCAATTTTCGTGAATTTCCTTCAAATTCCCTTTATTTCTATCGTTGAGTGGAAGAATTATAAAGAAACGCAACCGTACAAGCACTTGTGAAACCGAAAAGGGAATCGGCCGCTAGGCGGCGCTATATATCCTATGGGATCTGAGATTCTCGAATCCCACGTCAGTCCTGCATCAATCTTGGACTTGCAGACCGGTAACCTTACTTACAAGTGAGCCAATAGTAATAGGGAAAAAGTAATATAAAACCCTTTCAGTAGAACATACAAAATATTATTTACAATAATTGTAAGAGATCGAAAGGCGTTTAGTTTAAAATTATCTGAAGATAATATTGTAGATGTCCTCCTGAGGAAGTCATAAATATATGACGAAATATTGAGGCTATTTAGCAGTTTTATTTTAAAGACCGTATTACCCATATAGCTTAGTTTATTCTTCAACGAAGTTCCGGTCGGTACTCCTTTTCAAATATTATCTGAAGATATACAGAGTGTTCAGTAGTAGAAGAGGGCCGATTTTTTTTTAATGGGACACCCTATATATTTTTAAATAATTAAATATTGCATTGACGTAGCTTTACGAATATAAAAAGTTTTTTTTTTTTATTTTTGATTGCTGGGTTGTCAAGCTATTCCAGAAAACGTTTAAAATTTCGAGATCGCATGTAGTAAAAAAATTTAATTTTCCAGAAACAATATTTGGTAATTATGCAGACAGTATATGACCCTACACTGTGAATATAATAACATGTGATCATTATCTAAAGTTGTTTTATATAGAAGGACAAATGTATTGATATTCAACTGCCTTTTACTTCTGTTGTTTTTAATGGAACACCCTGTATTTTTTATTTTCTTTTATTCCTTTTTAACTTATGTTAAGGGGGCGTACAAACATAAAAAATTTCATTTCTGTCAAAGAGGTGCGAGATTAACAATCTTTTAAAATGTAGATGGCGCGGCCTGTTTCAAAATTGTTTCGGCGAAAAATAATATATACATTCGTATATTTGTGTAAACACATGGGATATATCACGTGGTCAAGTCGAGTGACTCACGAGGTCGGGTGCTATTTTTGTGTATATGAGAGAGAAATTCCCTTTTTAGAGGGTAGCTAGAGGAAAAAAGTTTTGTTTTAGAGGGAATTATTACATGAAATATTACTATTATTATTATTGAATCAATAGAAATTAAAAAAAAAAAACTTTATTTTTATTGTTTCTTTTTTGTATTTTATTTTTTGTATCGGTACACTTATTTCAATTTATTAAAAAAGTTGATAAATTTGTATTTGCCGCCTAAAAAGCAGAAAATGTTCGTGTCGACGCGGCGCCGTGAATTGCCGATGAAATGCAAGGCATATGAAGTTCGTATGTCATTTTTGAGCATAAACAGATAAACATAACATAAACGAGCGTGAAATAGAATCAGAATTTTTTTTTTTTTGTAAGGAGAATTGAGAGTGCTCGAGACTTATCTGTGCTTGCCTATTTACTAGATTATTTATTTGTTTTATAGAAAAAGCACTGTTGTAGGATATATTGATGAGAATCAACAGGTTGATGAGAATATGTGGCAAATGTCCATGTTGGTTATATTATCTCTGTTACTGAAATTAAATAATTCAAGGAAAAACTTGAAATGAGCTCAGCCGCTCTGAGGATCGCACTGTTGTGTAAGTCTAATCTAAAAGGCACTTATTGCGAGTACAAACGCATACATTTTTGTCAAAAATAATACATGGAAAGGTGTTAAATTATTTCAACAAAATAAGTTAGTTGCGACAATTATTATTATAGCTATTATTGCTAGAAAAGGTCAATCTTTTCGTGATATCGACGTGTTTTGTGCAGTGACAATAACTAAAAATGCATCTTTTGAGAAATAAGAAAATGTAGTCTGCAAAGAAAAATATATATTCCATGTGAATCTGCAGTTGTTCAATATCCATATAGCCAATACTACGATCACCAAAAAGGCTGAGCTAGATGTTTTCCTCTAGAGAAGATATAAAAAATCATATCACGAAGAATATTGTGCAATCATATGCCTCCAACTGTACTGTATTTTGCACATTGACTTTTTTAAATTCAATTTAGTATTTTGGAGAGACATTATGGTTTGTCGTTAGGGTGAAAATAAAATATTAGAGAATTAATTGCTTGAGGAGATGGAACACATAGGCTGAAGAGATAACTGATAAAAAGGTAGTGGTGGACATAACTGAATGATGGACTAGGCATCATTCGATTGATGATCATTAAATAACTCGATTATTGCTTGCCCGTAATGAAATATTCTTGAATTTAGCTATTTCTGTATTATTATTTTTCTGATATGTATAACTACATTATTATTACTTTCTTTACTATAAAATATTTGTATAGACGCAGTTTTATTTTTATTTGTACAGTACAATTGTAGCTATGAGGAAAAATAAATACTTTTATAACGAATTATCTTTAAATTGTGAGTGATTTTTATAAGGAAATAATTTGGACTAACGCAGGAATACATAACTGGAATGTAACATTTATCTTTCAGTTTTGTTCATTTTATTTACAGAAATTTTCGGTATTATTGTTATTAATGAAAATGCAGTTAACGTAGGCTATCAGCAATGGATTAAATCTACATTAATAAAATTATTTTTCTTAAAATTCTGTGGCGCCATCTTCGAATAAAGTGCTACACTTCTATGATGGGCATAAAATCATAAATTTTATAGGATGGCCCACTGTTTTACAAAATGCGATTTCCTCAGTTTCTCCCAAATGAGTGAATATTTTTCAATTTCTCTTACACATACATAATATACAAAATGTAACGATCATAATGACACTCTTCAACCGATTTTTTCTTCTTCGCCGTTATTCGATTACAGATCCTTTTACTATTTCTTTGTTATGATTAGTGTGAAATACAGATCTATTTCATAACTTAAAACATAATTAAATGTTCTCATTTTTCAAGAAACTGAGGAAATGAAAAATGCATTGTCCCCACCACTTTTTGCCCACCCTTAACACATATTATATTTAAAGTTAATACGATTCATTTTAATTAAAATAAAAAAATTACAGTTTTAATTATTAAGTATTACAGTAATTAACACTAAATATATGAGAAATATATTTGTATTTTTAATCAACTTTTATCAGATTTTAAGACGTTTTCGAAATCAAGAACTTGCATTATTTATTACATATATTGATTAGTAGGCTTTGGATAAAAATGACTATTATAGCTAGAAGAAATTTATAGTTGTCTATCTATCAACAAGACAATAACAGAAGTAATTGATTATTGAACATTAACACATTTGAGCTTCTATAAAAAAAAAAAAAACTGTAGATTATAATCACATTTTATTATTATTATTGGCCCAACCCTGTATATGTTGATTTTAAATAAATGCACTCCAACTATAAACGCAAAGTGTGGGGAACCACACTGCTGAAAACGCAAAATATAACCTTTTGACAGTCGACAGCAATAACGAAATTGGTAGCAAGACGTGACAAGTATGGAATTTAAAAACAGTAGGTACCAACATAGTATTTGTAATTGAACATGAAAGCGCGGGAAGGATTATATGTTAGTTATTTTCATAATATGATACTGCATGGATCGAAATTGCAAGTAATGACGTAACTCATCTGTTATTGTAAATAAAGTTTATTCAATATAGCAATACCAGAAAGATGACCACTACACATGATGGATCGTACGTGTGTTTATGTAAATTGTTTTAAAAAAAAACAATAAAAAAGACAAAAATATATAAACTTTTTTTAAGTTTCCCATAAAAGATGATGCTAGATAGGGGAAAGGGTGAATGAGAAATTGCGATCATGTGAATACATAATAATAGATGTTGATGATTTGAAAAATAAATTAGTTTGTGAGAGACATTTTATGCTAATAGATATAATAAACATAAACTCCTAAAAATGACCGCAAACCTCCTAAAAAAGATGTATTGAAGCGAGTTTTTTAGTACAATGAAATATTGTTTTATCGGAAATAACGAAAATATTCTCCTTTCCTATATTCATTCTGATTTTTTTTTACTTTGTTTTATTGTTTTTATCAACTTTTACGTACTTATTGTACCAGTACTCAAATAACAAAATTCAAATTTTTCGTAATTATTTTTAGCAATTCTTTAATGTATCTTGGTTTTACGGAAATTATAATAAAAAAATTCTGAATGTAGAAAAAATTAAATTGAAGTTTTGCCAATGTTAACATTGGCTTTTTCAAAATTGTCCAATAATTATAAATAAACCTGTAAACAATGGTCATATTAGGCCAGTAAACCAAGTTCCAATTTTCCGCAATTATATTCAGTAAGTTCAACTTAAAGGTATTAAATAACTATTAATCTAATACAAAATCGTAGGTAATTTCATGCTTTAATGTTGAAGTTACTAAAAATAATTGCGGGAAATTTGAATTTGGTTCACTGGGAGTATTTTAAATTTTAAAACGGTTAATTGAATGAAAACAAGAGAAATTGAGGATGCCATTATATTTTTATAACCAACCTTAAATAATTAAATTTGAAAAAAAAAATGATAAAAGTTGATTAAAAATATATTTCTCATATATTTAGTATTAATAACTGTAATTTTTTTTATTTTAATCAAAATGATATTGTTTGTCTTACTTTAATGAATTGTACATATTATTTGAAGGCAGTTGGCTCTTTATCTCTAATTTCAACGGTTTTTGGGATATTTACAATTTTGTAAAAACTTTTAACATCTACAACTCCTTCGAAGATTTACCATATTTTACAACTCATCAGACAATGACGTTATCGTATATCTTACCATGGTACAACAAAAAATATGATGTTTTAAATTCTATTAAAAAAAAAACGAATATTAAAAATTCGATTAAAGAAAAATGTTTTGTATAATCGGGATTCCACTGTAGTAATACCTATATAAAGTTGTAGTTTTATAATTTTTTATTTTCATAATTTTATATTTCCCTTTTATCAAGATTTTCGATTTTAAGCTTAATTGTGTTTGCTTTTGTTTCAGAATTTGATTTTTGCTACTTCCTTGTTAAATAATTGAAGCTACTATATGTGTATTTGTTTTATTTTACACATTTAATCTGTATGTATCATGATGACACAAGTTTTTTTAAAAAAACCTCGTATATACCTACTTAAATACGATACATTGCCTGATCACTAACCTTGAAACAAACGGACTATAAAAATATGCAACTTCTTAACCGGCTAATAGATACAACTGCACAGATTATTCATATATACAGAGATTGAAACTTTGGTATGCTTCATGAGCAATAGCGCAGCTAAACGATTGTTCAAGGTTACACTTTCTGTGGAAAATATTCTTGTCAAGAAGAGAGAATAGAAAAGGATGCATATATGGTACGATTTCTTGTGCCGTTTGAAAAATAGTTGCTTCTCTTTACAATTCCTTCACTCAACTGTTCTACTATATCTCATTTTTTAAATTGTCAATGGAAAATACGCATACATATTCTTTCGTGACGATTTCATGTGCATGTTTTGCGTTTCTTGTTAAACTTTTAAGCGATCTGCATTTGAGTTTCAGCGCAATTTTGCTTTTTGCAGCCAAGAGGCCAAATGTATTGCGGAGAATTCGATACCGAATAGGATAACTCTCTGCGCCCAAAACGAGATACTGCTGAAAATGCTTTCATTTAATCAGGACCAGACTACCGGCAACGACAAGCCATTCAAGATGTCCTTGTTTAGAATACCCAGTGGTTGCGCATGCATGCACAAAGAAGTCCTTTAAATTTACTTACGAACGCTTTAAGTGTCAAACATATCTTTGACGTAATTATAATTAAGTATTGTATTGCTATTTGAGAGTCAAATATATCTTTGACATAATAATATGAAACGATTGTATTTATTTCCATTGACAAACCTTACCTCAATACTTTTGCATTAGCCTTCCTAATAACCATAGGTGCTTTCTATTTATCGTCTGGCTCACCTCACTTCAGTTTTGTGCGTCAAGCTGTGAGTTACTTACTAAGAATGACGTAAATTAGCGACACAATGAGTTTAATGAAATTTGTGATTTAACGCACAAAACTGAAGTAAGGTAAGTCAACCGGTAAATTTAAAGCAGCTGTTGTTATTATTCTTTCTTCACTCACGTAAACTAAACAGATTTATAGATGTTTACAGCGTTTCTAAATTAACTTTCCAAATTTCACAGTCCCGAAGCCCAATGTTACGCCCAAGAGCATCTGATGCTAGGCTACCAAACAGCTTGCGGAATGCAAGAAGTCATCCTCAGACTGTTGGTGCTGAATCACAAGGCGGAATTGAAAATGGCCGACTTTCCATTGCCCGCTGGATGTTATTGTAAATACAGATTCGATATAAACGCACTATAAATTCAACGAACATACATAATTTAAGGTTAGGTTAGGTCAAAATCTTGGGACATGCGAAACAATATTCTTCTATTGTAAGTTTAATCGATAAATTAATGTTTGAAAAGAGCGACGTTACAAGCTGGCAAAACTCAAATTTCGTAGACGTCATCAATGTGTGACATGTGATACGATATAGAGTTTACTGACAAGATGTAAAAATCGGAATTTTGGTAGTGGTTAAGGCAACATTCTGTCCCAAGATTTTGCTAACCGTTAGTACTGGCTGTACTTAAAATTCAAATGGGAGAATAATGGAAAAGCAGCCAAAAACAGTTAAAAATTTTACAAAATAAAAAGCAAATTTACCTTATGCCTACAAATTAGATTAGGTGTATTAAAAATATCTATCGAGTTGCCTGTGACTGCGAAACAATAAAAAAAAAAAGCTTGGAGAGGAAAAAATAATAATCTTTTAGTTTTTGGCTGCCCTCCCATTATTCCTTCATTGCAATCCTATATATATCAATTTTTGAAATATGTTTATAATTGCTATATATTTATTAAACTAATTCATTACTATTATTACTGAATTGTTTCTTTTCTTCTTCTTTTACCAAAATTAAACATTAAATACATTAGAGCGTTTTTCTATTACATAATTTTTCGTTTCGTAAATATGATTTGACATAATAGATTGCGCCATCTACATTTGCATATCAAACTTACACGTTTCCCACGAGATGATACCTAAATCTCCGTAGAGATGGCGCCACTCTAATGTATTCACGTATTTCCCATTATTATTCAATATGATATCCCCGGAGTATTTCATTAGCATAACAAAAATATTTTTACTTGAATGTTGCGGGAGAAAGGAAAATCAGGTTAGGGTTTCACATTTTTTACTTGATTTATCCCTTTAGATTTTCACGTTAAAATGTTTCATTAAACTAAAGCGGCAAGATAGGTTGAAATTTAAACATTTCGGGAAAAGTGTATTATTTCCTATCCTTGTCAGGCGCGGCGTAAACTTTCTGACTAGAAAATAGTTGTATGTTTTCTTTACAAGTTTATTGTAAGATTTAAATTGCAATTATATTCCGCGGAATCATATCATTCAATATATAATTTTTTTATTTAAGTTTGGACCCCTGGTAACGGAAATTGGTTTGCCGAGGCTAGTTAGCCATAATGTACCAATTCAAAATGTTTATGGCATATAAAAGAAAAAAAAATGGACGGACACTGTAACAATATTTTTTCTATTAGATGCACAGAAATAATTTCACAAAACATACGTACCTTTCAATATGTCTATACTTTTAAGCTTTCCGGTTTGATATGATTTGCAATATGCTATAACATGATAGGAGCTCAGTAGATACTTATTTAGAAGCCAGTTTTTTCGTAAATTCCCATAGCCAAAAACAAAAAAAAAATCAAAAGTGAATTATAAAGTATTAAAACGTACTTACCACAGGTTTACAACAGTTATTCATCGTCAGACAATCGCACCATCTGACCATACCCAGTAAACCAAATTCAAATTTCCCGCAATTATTTTTAGTAACTTCAACATTCAAGCATGTACTTTCCTACGATTTTGTATTAGATTAATAGTTATTTGAATACCTTTAAGATGAAGTTACTAAATATAATTGCGGGAAATTTGAATTTGGTTTACTGGGTAACCTCTATTTGTTCTGACCAGTACGAAAGTACGGGTGCGCGCTTAACTTTGTACAATTAAAAATGAATACGTTTACACGAGCATTTAATATTAGCTTTACATAAAACGCTTTTTCTTAAAGCATAGTAAAACATCGTGTAAACAGCAAATGTAATGTGAAAAAACAATATTTTACGTATAAACCGATGCAAACCTAACATATAAACAAACTGTACATCTGTCAACTACTGTTTGGTGAAAATATTTTTTTTTTTATTTTGGAAGCACCACATTTTATCACTAATTTCATTACAGTTGTATCTAAAGTCGAAAGACAACAACATTTTATTAACATCTCATGTGTAAACACCACTGTTAAATCGTTTTCTTTTTTAAATTACGTAGTCAATGTTTCTGAAACATCACAAAATGACAATCTCAAATGGTATGTTGTATGTTGCATTCACGTTAATAACATATTCTGTTGGGGTGTTACATTAGTATGTTACATGTTTTCTGGCGATGCAGCGATACGAAAGTGTAGCATTTCAAAACATGCCATTTTAGCGACAAATGCCGTCCAAGTAGTGACGTCAATATTGAAACTGGTCCAAGCGTTTTTGAACCAGTGTACAAGACAGCTTCAAAACACGTTTCAAAGTGAGGTTAGCTTTGTTACGTGTTGAAAACACCTTTTCTTATTTAATCTCTTTTTAAGGACTGTTAGAACTCAGTTTACCGCTCATTTACCTATTCCGTCTTTAACTCATTTTAATGCCGCCTATTTTTGTTTCATTTTTCAATCTCAAAGCATTGCGCACCTTTTCTTATTTCTCTAACTGTACCCTATCTTATCTGAAATCTTCTAAATTCATTGACCTTTACTAGTTACCGAGAATTTCGCTATTTACTTATTTCATATAACGTCACGTTTAACCTTGAAGTTGTTTTTTGTAAATCTACCGCTTTATCTTTAACATTTTCTAAATTCTTAAATTGTCAAATTTTAGTATCTATTTAGATGCATTTGTATTGTAAATTTCATTAAACTCCGTTCATAATTAGCTCCGAATTTATTCATTTTTGTTAATTGCTGCACATTTTTTTGTGCGCACTGTACTTGAAACGTTAGAAATTTCGCATAAACACGACCACGTGCAAACCCTTAATCCTCGATACTCGGATCCTATTGGCTACTTAATGGCATAGCGCGGGAGCTAAATTCCTCTCCCTTTTTCACTTCACTCACTCTCCAGCCCGCTAAGTGTGTAGACATAACCGTCTAAGAGGCGACGCTCTGCCGTACCCCCTTTTGACCAAAATTACCCGTCCGGTAACCCCTGTGGGGGGATATCAGGTCAAAAGGAAACCACTCCACGGAAGCAATTTTTGAGTTATTGTATTTTGGCGACGAGAACTTCCACTGGAACCCCGCTGACGCGGATATCTCGCAAGCAGCGTCCCTAAGTCGTACCCGGACACGGGCTCTCTTCTTTCATCCACCGGCTCTCTTCCACTTCTTCCTCCCCGAGGTGTTTGGTGGCAATCAACCATTTGCGCCTTGTTTTTAAATGTAAGTTAATTTTAAGATTTATTTTTTTTGTATTTGTAGTAACGAACTACCATTGGATTCAGAATAATTTAACGTAACTTTTGATATTTTAGTCTTTGCTCTCATTGTTTAATTTAACGTAACTTTTGAAATTATTTTAATTTTTTTTTTTTTTCTTTCATCTTTTCACATTAAAACAATGGTAGGTCGTGTTCAATTGCATGCTCGATCGAGTAGGTAGATTTTTCTGGTTTCTGTGTAATACAATTTTTTTTGACAATAACACGTCACTCCCAAAAGTTCATTTCGTGTATTTATACTTTGTAATCGTTTAATGTTTGGCTTCACCTAATCAACTGTTAATATAACTGTTTATATAGTTTTTCTGAGTTTTATTTAATTCAATTTTATTGTCCTTGGCGCATTAGTTTTTTGTTCATTTAATTAACTTTTTCATTCAATTTAATTATTTATAAATCAAAATTCTGCAAGTACCAATCCCTTGTTTTCCCTACTGGAAAATAGCCATTCTGGGCTGTGGCTAAAGTACCGGGCGACAGCGTCGGGCCAAGGAAGGCAACAACAGACTCAACCCAGTGGCGCTCAATCCGACACCTCTCCGGCGCCTCACTGGCCGAAACGACCCCTACAGTCGCAACGTGGGAAATAAATTATAAACGTTGTTTTATTTATCCCTCTTCCCCATCCTTTGGTACTTTGCCATCATTCATTTTATTGGATATCTATAATCTTTTATAAACAATATTTAATTTTTTTATTTTTTTTTTATTATTCAATCTGGTCTCATGCTCTGGGAAATTGCTACTATCTAATACGCCCTGAGAATTCGCTGGTAGCAGCTTTTCTTTGTGTGACAATACGAAACGATGACAGCATAAGGAACAAAAAGATACAACTGTGAAGAAAGCAAGAGGTGGAGCAGTTTTTGTCACTAAACAATCTGATTTCAAGACTACTTCAAGTCTGCACACAGCTCATTTACATGTAAAAATACGCTTGTGTCCTTTTGTTTTTTACCCGTTCAAATTGTTTTGTTAAGGTTATCCCACTGTATGTATCCATGTTCCTTTATTACAGGTAATTAACACTTAAAAAAAAAAAAATTTAAAAAGCATACATTTTAGCGAACGTTAAATGGATGACGTATAACACGAAACCGCTTCAGGAACATGTTTTAAAATCCTAAGTCGCGAAAAGAAAACGCGTCAAACAGTCAGTCTGATGCCAAACAATCAAGTTGTACAAATTACTGCTTCTAATGCCACTGAGCATTTTTTAATATCATACTAGTTTTTACGCCAAATTCCAAACGTTGTTTAAAACTGCAATATTCAGAAGTTCCTTGGTTGTGCGAAATATGTTCCAAGATTCCTTATATCAATAGACATATATCAGAAAATTTCGGCAATAACTTTATTATTCAAACTATAATTCTCACATATGCATAAGGAACAACATAAAATATTTATAATATGTATAAATCCATATGCGCAGTTGCCACACACATTTCCATTCTTAACTACTATTCACATCCGAGGAAAACAAATCGTCTGACGCGATTCCAGCATCAACTCAAAAATACAAAATAAATAAATTAACACTTCCGAAAGAGAGCCTAATTTCGTAAAGACGAAACAATGCGAACACGAACGACATTTTTAACGGAGAAATTTTGTACCACACATAATACAATAGCAGCGACATCTATCGACGCGCCTTCATGCTACTTTATACATGCAAACGCAATTAGATGGCGTTTTAAAGGTGTCTACCACGGGATTGTTTCCGTCATCTAGCGCCAACAACGGAGTTATCGTGTACTTCTGCTCGCACACCGATTGGTAAGTCAAAGGCCAGAATTCGCTAAATTTACACTTATTTCCGCTCCTGAAATCACGATGTATCGTTAATAGTAAAGAATGCCATTCGTGTTTGTACAATACCCCTTGCAAATCTCTATTCTGATGCCTTGTTTGAATTGGTCCAAGTTGGCGATGTAGCGTTGCTTCTGTTGCGTATTGACAGCTAGTTTTGGGAATGTCGTGTTAACGGTGGAATCGCAAACATTTTCGGCTCCGAAATTCTTCGAGGTCAGATCCGGGGAGTTGACGTTGAAGTAGGCATCGAAAGCTCTGGTGACGTTCAGCAAATTCCTCCAATGATCGGCAGGGTAGTTATCGGCCTCTTCGCAAAGGCCGTAGTTGCAAGCAGAACCTGTTAAATTGTCGGAATTCCTCGAATTGATGTGATGATTCTGGGGATAGACTATAGCGTCATTGACTGAAAAAACAAGACGCAAATAATTTCTTCACGATACTTATGACCAGTGGCGGCTAGTGACAATATTAAGTGGAGCGGCCAATCTCGGCTCAACTAGCTGCGTGACACGAGCGGCTAATTGCAGGAATGATCCCTCCAATAGCGATGCAGAATCATTACGTCCAATCATGATTCACTTTGGTAGCGCGCTACTTTTCAAATTATGTTATTGTAATGGTTATTTATTGTTATAATATTATCATTAACTGTGTAAAGCTTTTATGGGACAATACAACGACAATGAGTTAAGTTTATGTGTTATGTGTATCAAATTTAGCAAGATTAGACTTCTCACTGTCAAACTCAAATTTTATATATGTGAGTGAGTGAGGTTATGTCTAGTAGCCGAACATGAATGATGGATGTTTTCGTTGACATTCACAATGAACTATTTTACCAACAAGGAACATAGGATATCCATAAATCAAGCTCATTGAAATACACCTGTCGTCAAAGGGGATCAATGTCCACTAAACGAATTTTAAAGAAGAACTCTGAATCCCAAATAAGATCAAGAACAAAGGTAACAGTACACCATAATTGTATATTTAAATTTGAGAAATATAATAATTATCAAATATCGCTGTAAAAACACACTAAACAAATAAAAGAATGTTTTAACACAAAACAAGCCTAACTCTTTATTTTATTACCAAAATACTATATTTTACCACTTTTGAGACTCTTCAATCACAGGTACGTATGTCGGAATCATAAATACTATATGAAACAATTTATTTAATACAAACAAATACGTATTCAAACTTTCCTGGCACTTTAAATAAAGAGGTTAAAGAAACGTCAAAAATATAGAATAAATCAGAGCCATCTATCCGTAAATGGTGAAACAAATTAAATTTGCAAGAAAACTTTAATCTCATCAACTATTCACATTATCGATACATGTTAAAAATAACTATTTTATCACAGACTATCTTAATGAGTGTCGATTTTTAAGGCAACCCTTAAATAAAAAATTTAACGTATCGCTAACACGAATTACAAAAATCTTATTTTCTGGTTAACATTGAATTGAAACTAATTAATTATTTTCTTTTTTAAGTGGGATATACTTGATGAAATACTAACTTGGGTGCGAACAGGCAGCTATAAATACAGGTGTAGGTAGGCAGGTAAATTCTCTAAGGTCGTAACATGGGATGGTATTTCAGCCGGGATTCTTCTCAGGAAATTTTATAGGATATTCTCGACGATTATACAGGTAAGAGTATGGATTTATATTATTCAGGTGTTATATCGATACTTTTTTAGGTAAACACTTTGTTGAATTTTGATATTTCTGAGAGTGTGGCATAAAAATTGGGATAGTAATATAACAACCGTCGTCTTTCCTGGCCAGAAGTAGAATGAGGATTTAAACTAAAATAACCAGTAAACAGCCTTCGATTGTTATCGCTGTCAGGTAACCAATCTCGAAATTCAAATGGATAACCAGTAACTGACATTAAAATACCGTTATTTACTCTAATTTAATGGGAATCCAGGAAAAGTTAAACCGAAAAAAAATCCTGAAGAATGAAGAATCTCCCAGAGCAAAATATAATAAAAATATACCAGGTAAGCTTAAATTAACAAAAAAAAAGCTACATTATATATAAGGCTATACTTAGCACATGTTGCTAAGATGTTCTATTTTTATAGTCATTTTTAACAAATTAAAAGTTTGCCTGTAGAGTAGGCAACCGAGTATACACGGCAACTTACAATTACTTCTTGAATTGGCTTTGAAACCTGTTTTAAATGACTCTATATTACATTCCATACGCCTGATTTCATAGCATTTTATATCAATTTTTTATTGTAATAATACATAAGACATACATATATTTCGAAGACATTTAAAATTTGTCAGAAGTTAATGCAAATAAACAATGATCAACCCTCGTACAAGTAATGAAAAGAACCATTATTGACTGACTATTCGAAGTGGGTATAATAGGCAATTTGATAAAAACAATAATGTGTATACATTATGTAATGATAAGGTTTAGGTTTCTTCATCAAGGAGATGGTAATGCAAATCCTACAGAAATTTAATTTAATTAAAATATCTATAATTGTAAAAGTGAAATTCGTCGCTATACATATAACAGCAACTGTTGATATAATAAACCCATATTTCGCACATTACTTCAATCCAGTCCTTTCAGATTTGGCAACAATGTTTTGATGTCACTTCTGTTGCATGCATAATAATATTTCAGCGTTATTCTCTGTAAATTGTAGGCACATTATCGAAATTATACTAGAACAATTTACATTATTTGAATGCTGTTATGTACACTTGTATCCTCCTTATAAAATTCATGAATAAAAAAAAATGGTTTTTTTTTAATGCGCCGAAAGCATGAAATTCTTTAACAGCGCTCATTTGGATTTCTTTCCAAAATTTTAAAAAGTAGTTATTAATCCAATTCATTTGTAGTAGTAGATCGATTGCTGTATAATAACAATAGCCACTACAATAATTATCAAATTAAATTTCATCATTTAAAGAAAAAGAGCGCTACAAAGGCGAATCACGATTGGACGTAATGCTTGTGCATCGCTATTGGATTGGTCACCTCTGCAATTATGATAGACTTATGCTTATGATAGACGGGGAGGCTCACTTGGTCTACGTTCTGGTAATTCCACTGGAGGTATATGTCTGCTCTGTTGAAAATGAGATCCTAAAATTAATTAGGCGTAAAGAAAAATCGACGTTCTCAGCTCCTAAATCAAACCTGCTGGTAAACTGTCGACTTGTGCATCTCCGTTTTCGTGAAGTGGTCCAACTGCAGCAGATGCTGACGGATCACCCTGAGGATTATCGAAGGAAAGGTCTTCCTTATCCAGCCTGTAGTACCCCAAATGCTCCAATTTCAATTTGCCCGACTCATGGTCGTAGGGATTGAAATTTTCAGGTCCTTGATAGGGCTGTACTGGTGGTCTGAATGGCAGCTGTTGGTTGGGGACGAGATACCCATACGAGTAAGAGTACGAATAGTTGTTGTTATTGTAAAGATCGTACGGGGGGCTGTCGGTTGCTTTGTCTGAGTGATTCTGTGATAAGAAAAATGAAATATACGATTATATACATCTTTTTAATCAATGAGCAGTTATATTTATATTATTTTACCAGTAGTAAGTAGGTTGCCGCGGTGGCTGTACGTTTTATGCCTTTTAAATCAATAACTGGTATATTATTAAATTTTATTTCATTAAATATTAAACAGAAGCGTATAACTCTGAAGTGATATTTACTAGATGGTAAATATTACGTGACCATCCCCTATTAAATTTACTTTCAAGTTATATATGTTACTATAACGTAATTAAATTCACTTTGAAGTAATATAATGGAACTTGAAAGTAACTAAATTCACTTTCAAGTTCCGTGTAACTTTTAGCTTCTCTATAACCTTAAAGTTACATTAACTAGTGATCGACTTATATAGTGACTGCACAATACTAGTACAACATGTTCAAATTCAATTCAAATTTCTTTCTTGAGACGGCACTCACCTTAGGTTTGTTCGCTGGTGCTGCACTTTCCACACTGACTCCTACTTAAAACAGGATAAAAGATTTACTCTTTATGCATCTGAGAAAGAGACAATATGCACCAGTGTAATTGGTGTAACACCAACGAACAAACCTCTTATACAGAGCAAGTTTATATTAAAGACGAGATAGAGGTTACTATATTACCAGCGGGTCATGATTACAATAAGGTCAGATTTTGGTGACATATGTTAGTAACGCCGACATTAGAGTGACTTAACAAGTAAGAATGACGTAACAATTACTATTTTATTAGCACCATAAAGTAATAAACCTTAAAGTAATTTATTTGGTGGCCATGACGTAACTGCAACTACAGATATGTCGTCTAAGTAGATATCCCTTCAAAGTTGGTTAATTGTAGTAAAAATTACGTAACATTGACTATAATGAAGTAGTTGTGTCTATAGCAATGGTAATCGCAAATAAATGTGCTGCTTGGGTAGGGGTTTTATATTTCAGAAAACAAAATTAAAGACTGTATATACCGTGTACACGAAATGAAATGAAAAAATGATAATCTTATAACAACTTAACCATTTTTCCTATTTGTTAGCGCTGACGAGTGCTAGAGGCATTCCCTCCAGTGGAGTAAAACATTCTGTATATTTAGAGGTGTGACCTCTAAGACAAAAACAATAGTAAGCTCCACGTATAAAATTTATATTTCCTTTCTAATTGACATATTAGTGTTTTATTTCTGTTTATTATAGCATCGTATATGATTCATAATATACATATACATCAATTAAATATATGTACATAATTATGCCTTAATAGGAGATTGTATAATTCGCATCACGAACTTTATACGAACAATAAATCATGTATTATCATCTATTTTATCACAGCCCTCCCCTCCCTCCACCCTGAAAGACAACATCACGACTTCGCGAGCCAGCGGTCTCTTGATTATATTAACCTTGGTCGTGAAATCCTGTGCTTTTTGCCTTCGCACACCGCGTATTAAAAATATGTTTTAAATTGCAACAACTTTTATGGGTATATTTAGCCGAATGACGAGATATAATGATTTTTACATCCGCTATTGATAGGTCAAAGTTGTTTACCTTTTGGGACGAAAATTTCAATGTAAAGTACCGTATGGGACATTAGAATATGTTCACCCGGTATAATTTCACCTTCCGGAAAAGGTTGGTTATATGGGATGTCGATGTCAACTTTGCTATTTTAAATGAAATGTTGTTGTTTTAATTAATTCCTGTCATGCTGCTTTACTTCTAAATGTATATTATTTGTGATAGTTTTTACAATTTGCTCAAAATTAGAATTAGTATAAAAATATTTGGAAAACAAGTATTATAGTGAAAACCTACTTTGCACTTCTACACTGACAAAAGAGATTGCATTAAATGATGAAAAGTTTTATAACTTTTGGTTTTTATCATATTAAACGAAAACGATAACTTTTCTCAGAAAAGTGTTTATTTTAATTGAAAGTAGGTTGCTGTTTTACCGGAAAACTACTTTCTTCTTAAGTACATACTTTTGGATGAGAAATAATCGTAATTAAATGGAATGCACCTTAGTTTTGATTAATATTTTATAATGTCTGTATAACTTCTGTTTAAGTTAAAACAATATATATCACATATTATATTGTTATTATTATGTATATATTTAACAACATATTCTAGTTTCTTTTAAATATGTCATCATATTATTGAACTACAAACAGTATTTTAAATAAAAAAAAATTGGCGTTTTGGTTTATTTGCGCATGAATACATTGATTTAAAACTTTTGGCTTTTCGCGGAAAATGCAAGCTCCTGCATTTAAGCTGAGTGCTTTTTTACACGAAAGTATTTTAGTTTTATTAATGTTCCCACGTGCATAAGTCTCAGATGCAGGAACAATAGTAAACAAAAGTGAATATTTTTCGTACGAGGTTAAAGGAATTTCAGGGATCTTTTCAATTAATGTTGATTTACTTATAAGCCAAGGAACTTTACAGCAGTATATAGTATTTGAACGTTAAAAACTGTTATACACGGAAAAAACGATTTTGTTGTTGTCAACCAATCTTTCTTGTTAACATGTATTTAGTTACAGTTACTAAATTATTACTTGATTTAAATAATACTTAAAAATATTCCCGTATTCAATCAAACAAATAATTTGGTTTATTTGAAACAAGAACAGTATTTATTGGTTTAACTGAGTATTTAAATGGAAGTAAAAATAAATATCGCATTTTATTTTTGCATAGCAGTGTGCTGCAAATGCTGTCCGAATGGTCACCCACAAACAACCGGTCCCGAATATTGCTCCTTGACTTTCAGGATTGGCAATGATGCACCCTTACTTCTCAGCCGTACTGCCGGCTTTCTCCCCATATACAGGGTGTATCAAATAAAAAGTAAATTTTGCTTGGGTGTTAACTACACGACATATAAAGCACAAACCCACCGAAACCGGATTTCATCATTAAAGAATAAAAGAAAAAATTTAGAGCCAAAAATTCTTTAGTCCGTGCCTGATGCAAGGAAACGTCATGTTAATCACCCGCTAAACGTGGTATTATGTATGAATGCATTGCACTCATTTAGTATTATTCTTAATGGTATGCCGTAAGTTCATTTAACGTCATTCTGAATAAATAAAGGCCCTTGTAAAAATAGCAAAACTGAGGCATTTTAAATTTCTTCTTTTTATAAAATAAACATTCCTTTATTGTTAAGAGCATTCTACGTAAGTCTACAAAGTATTATTTTTAATATCCTGATAAGACGTTCGAGTTTCACCGGATATGCGACTTCAGTAGTTACAAAAAACGTAAATATTTTTCTTTTGCTTTGTCGAATCGAGAGTTAATTGTTAATAAACGGTACCACATGAATCTGAGTTATTTCTTTTGGATTTATTTAATCATATAACGCAAAATTAATTGAATCGAAACACAGAAATAAATGTAGATGCAGAAAATTTGCAAGCACGCCTTTTTACTATAATATCGTGCGAAAATGAATCCATACATTCCCGCGCTTTTGCCGATGCATCAAGCTTCGATTTTCTTTATATGAAATCATGATGGTCCTGAAAAAGATCGTTTTTTCGAGACGGGAAGAATTTCTTAACCCGCATCATAACAAATCAAAAAAATGATCACGCCATTTTGTTGTGTTTACGCTTAAGTCTAAAGTGAATAAATGTTATAAAAAGAAGGGAAAAGCCTTTTGAATCAAAAAGCTTACGGTTTTCTGCCAATCTGCATAGTTTTCTCAAGTTTAAAATAAAGAGGACTTGAATGAACTGTCAATATCTTTCACTTCAAAGAATGAACTGCTTCAACCAAAGCTGTAGGATACCCTGTATCCTAAATAGGAAACTTTATATATATATACATATTTATATTTTATATATGCATGTCGTTTTGTGGTACGCACACTTTTTGTGTACCTATTTGTAAATGTCCACATCTATTTTTGTATATACACTCATGTAGCCTCACACGAATAAACACACAAACATCTACGTGTTAGTTTTAATTCCTTATTACTTGATTTATTAAAATACACTACAAGTGGTGACGAGCATTTACATATTACTAATAAAAGTATTATTAGAAAATTACGTTACAAAAATATAAAGAAAGTTATTAAACAACAAAACTGAGGATACGTATATGGAAGAAGAAAAAAAAACATTGTTTTAAGAAGATTGGATCAATAGAAAGAAGAATAAGGAAAACTTGAAGAAAGCATATGGGCTGGCTGGAGAAAAAAAGGTAAAATATTTTCTCAGTTGTATGGGGGCTAGTACAGTCGCGAGGAAATGTTATAGGCACCCTAAATTTTGGGCGAATATCATAGTAAGAAATGAGTAAATAAAAACTTGTAGGTAATACATTATAAATATGTAGTATTTTAAGGGATCTTATTAATTTGTTGCATATTAGAGTGTTTTTAGTACAGCTATAATACTTTTTAGGTGGGAGGGGAAAAGTGACATCTCGAAGACTTGAAAATATATAAAAAAAAATAATACATTTACAAAGGGTATCTATAAAGACTATTGTAACCGTAAAGACGATTATATAAACGTTGAAATAACTGTCACAAAAAAAATGCAAGAAACATGAAACCCATTAGTTTTGTCATAGGTGCCTATAACATTTGCTCGCGACTGTACTTATACTAAATTAAGAACGTTAACGGTACCAAATAAACCTTCAGCATTAACTTTTGAACAAATTAAAGAAATATTAAGTAATTATTTAAACCCCAAACCACTTGTTTTATTTATGGTATAAGAAATGAGCAAACCCAAAATATTTTTTGCGAACCGATAACTTAACTTAGATTTGGTTATTAAAAAAGCGTTAGCTGATGAACAAGCTTTGCTGGATGTTCATAATCTTAAAAGTAACGAATGTGTTAATGTTATTAAAACTCATATGCAAACAATTTCTAACAGCAATTATGAAAAAAAAACCTAAGGTAACCCAAAGCGTAGCAAACAAAAAAACCCGGAACGTGAATATTTCACACTATCGGTGTGGTAAAAATAATCACAATCCTTCAGAATGTTGGTTTAGCAATTACAAATGTAATAAATGTTGGAAAGTTGGTCATTTAGCTAAAGTTTGTAGAAAAAAACCCTCATTCGCGGCTAGTAAATCTATAAATATGGTCGATGAAGCAGGGGCAGTCGCAAAAGTTTTAATGGTACAGGGAGATCAAAAACGTAGCATAGTTCCTAAAATTATCCTTGATGTTAAAACTGAAAACAGAAATGTAAAAATAGAATTAGATACGGGTGCAACTTATTCTTTAATTTCGGAAAAATGTCTTAAAGAACATAAACTTAATGTACCTATAATAGTGGTGGGCACTATCAATATTTTCAACTATCGATAGTACTATCGATAACTATCGATGCTTGACTATCGATAGTTGACTATCGATAACTATCGATGCTTGACTATCGATAGTTGACTATCGATAACTATCGATGCTTGACTATCGATAGTTGACTATCGATAACTATCGAAGTTGACTACCGATAACTATCGATAACTATCGATAGTTGAATATCGATAACTATGGATAGTTGATTATCGATAACTATCGATAGTGCCCACAGTCTGAGGACATGTTATATCAGTAGAGAAATAACATGTCCTCAGAATTACATTGTATTTTGTTTCCTGCTATTTATTATTTGTGTTTTTTTTTTCATTGCATGCTAATGATTATTTATATATTTCGTGTCATGGTTTCATCAATACCAGCTACTATAGATATTACAAAAGAAAGAATTAGTTGATGACTGATAATCCAAACGTTTTTAATTAGGACAAACCTTTAGCTTATTTATATAAAAAAAATAATAATAATAATAACACATTAAGACGGACGATGCTTGTAGTGTTTCTATTTGAATTTGGGCATCCTTCTGCGTTTTAAACTAAATGTAAATATATTCGTGGTGGGCACGACGACGTTCGACTATCGATAGTTATCGATAGCCAACTATCGATATTTATCGATAGCCAACTATCGATAGTTATCGATAGTCAACTATCGATAGTCAAAACTATCGATAGTGCCCACCACTAACCTATAACAAAATGCAACATAATTTTACAAACGTATGATGGAAATCGAATACCAATTTTGGGATTTGCAACGGTTAAAATAGCATATAAAAATCAGGAGTTTATAGATGATAGTTATGTCATAAAGGATAATTTGGATACAATATTAGGCCGTAGTTGGTTGCATAAATTAAAATTAGATTGGGCAGAAATTAAAAATATGAATATTAACGTTAAAGTGGAAATAAATGAACTTGTTAATAATTATTCAGATATTTTTGAAGAACAAATTGGTTGCCTAAAAAACGGAAAAGCCGAATTGTTTATTAAATCTAATTCCAAACCAGTATTTTGTAAAGCACGCGCCGTACCTTACGCGATTAAATCAAGGGTAGAAGACGAATTAGATAAAATTTCTTTTTCTGAATGGGCAACTCCAATAGTCGTTAAGCAAACTGGTCAGATTAGGTTATGTGGCGATTATCGAGTTACATTGAATAAATTTATTGAGCCCGATATCTATCCTATACCCAATATAGAAGAAATTTTATCAAAATTATCGGATGGGGTGATTTTCTCCAAGTTTGATGTGCGTGAGGCTTATATGCACATGTCTGTAACAGATGAGACAGCAAAGTTATTAACAATTAATACATCTAAGGGATTGTATAAGGTGAATCGTTTAATGTATGGGGTTGCTAATGCGCCAGCACTTTGGCAGAGGCATATGGAATCGATTTTCAGTAATGTTGAGGGGTTGCAAGTATTCTACGACGATATTAAGATAGCATCTCCGAGTTTGGAAGAGCATTTGCGTCGTTTGCGAAAGTTCTTATTATTTCCGAAGAAATGCGTGAGTTTAAAATTGTATTTCTTTTTAACAAAGAAACACCAAATCATGTTGGTCATATGGTAAACGCAAAAAATTTTGGTTCAATGCGATTCCTTTCAAATAAAAAGGATACTTCTATCAGTGTAGCTATGCCAGTTAGGCAAGAATTAACATGTTTGTTTATGTACCTATCAAATCAAATTCAGAGGTTGTACTTTATTAATTAATTAGAAATAAATAATTTATTTAAAAAAAAAAACATTTAAAAATGTATGATTTTTAGATGTGTAAACGGATTTCGGGGTAACTTTTTCAAATAAATTTTTGAATGCCATGTCATAAATATCTTACATTTTATTAAACTTACTTTTTGTTTGTAATTTCACAGTATTTTCAGATGGCTATGAATGGCGGACAATTGGAATGATTGTTATAATTTATGTTGTAGGATTGGATTATAAAGAACGCTCACAGTTTACTGTTCTTCGTTTGTCTTTATAATCCAATCCTACAACATCCATTTAATTACCATCCACAGCTTTCTAATACTGTAGCGATGAGCATAATCGATTATGAACAATTTGTATGAATGATAATCGATTGTGAACGATTTGAATTTTATTGGAATGATCGTCCGTGTTCGATTCGATGATTGTAATCAGCATTTATAGAAGAATTGGGAGGAATTAACGCATTGAAAATTACGCTCATCACTTAATATACTGTGAAATTGCAAAGAGAAAGTCATATAATTTGAAAACTGTTTAAATAAAATATCAAGTGTGTTATATCATATTAACGGTAATTTTTTGTGCTTTTCAATAATGTGAAAATATGTAGAATGTTTCATATAAAAAAACACAAGCCTTAATAATATCTAAAAAAAATACGAGTTTAAAAAATAAACAAAGATAAAGCATTGGATTTTGCGTGAAAAAGCGCCCTAATAAAGGTTGTATACAGTGTGTTCACGGGAACATTCTACAATAGCTACACTGAGAAAAATGTTCCAAATAAACTGTTTTGCTAAGATTAGTTTATTTACAAAAAGTGAATATTGATTTGTCGTTGTTATTCCTAATTAATTGCTGGAATAAAATGATGCTTTTTGCCAAGAGTTTTCTGTTTTAAATATTGTGATTAATTGGATTCAATAAATTGTTTTATAAGAAAGAAGATATTATTGGGATAATGATATGGATACCTTGTGGCAAGTAAATACTATACTATTTTCTATTTAGAGAAATAGTACAGCTAATTTAAATAAATGTATGTCTATCCTTAGTGAACTGTTTGCTAGAATGTCGTATAGCATCGCATCCCAATCGTAGAATTTCGTAGGGACGCTATCTTTTAGCCAATAACATCATTACCTCTTTCGCGCGTTTCACACCAGTGCTAGTGTCGTTGTAGTCAGGTGGTAATCAGTTGTGATCTGGTTGTGCTTGTGATTTTGTTGTTTGAAATCAATATGGTAGATAGGATATTCGAATAGTGGGGTCTTGCAGACTACTGGTCAGTCTTTCAAGGTAACTAAATAATATGTGTATATATCATAACAAGTTTCAGTCGATTAATCTGCATTAACTTATATTATGCATTGAATGTGTTCTTGCTTCCTACACAACATTGTCGCAATAACGTAATAGTAAATTGACATCAAAGCAGAGATACTTCACGATAATACGATTATTATTAACTTAGATAATTTTTATTGGTTATATGTGGTCAAAGTCGTCAACGTTCGTATCAGCCGTTACATTATTCGGCAATCGTTTTTGAGAAAATGTAATCAGTAAATTCTTTTTAAGCTCATAGAACGCCGAAAAGCCCGAGATGTGCCAGTTAATTGTTGCATGTGATACGCCGTTACGCTATGTTCCCACATCATCTTGTAATTTGCAATGTGGATTATAAAAAATATATTACTGTATTTTAATATATGTTAGATACATATTTGAAATTTTAATTTTGTTATAATGCTTTTGTTTAATTAACATTGCATTGTTATTGTGCCTCTATTCAAGAAATAAAATATAAAACAGACCGCCGCGCATTTCATTGTCTCCACCCTTTATACCCACATCGAATACATGGTTTAATTGCCGCAGATAAACGCATATATCTACCGTAAGTAAGGAAGTTAGTTGGAGCAATTAATCATTTCAATAGATCCTATTCGTGAGGTTACTTGTTTTAATAATAATTTTCTTTTACAATAACAACACAGTTCATTTACTACAAGCAAACTAGCTACTTGCTATACATTAACCTTTTATTACAGTAACATTAAGTAGTTATCACAAGTAGCCAAGTTAGTTGTTATAAGAATATGTTCAATTGTTTTAGAACAGTGACTTCATTTCCATTATATAGAAAAGTTAACCTGTAACTAATTAACCGCTTTTCAAGTAAACAAGTTCACTTCTGATAGATAGTAGACTTCAGAAATATGGAAGCTCTTATAATAATCAATGTGTATATCTGTCCCCTATTTAGGCGAACTTTTTACTTGTGGTTATTAAATATTTAATAGCTATTACTAAACATTTTTCTCAGTGTAACTTTTTTATTTTTAGAGATACAGAGTCAGTTAAATGGAAAAAGTTCGTGTACTTTTCCATCTGCATTTCGTGCTATGTCACAAAAAACAAAAGAGCGCTTGGTTGCTGAGATACGACTAAAGCATGTATTTTTTTAAATGGGACACCTGAGTTTCTCTAATCATTGGCTATAACAAAGTATAAAACGACTTTTCTCTAAAATCACGATCACGAGAGTTATAAAGAAAATCACGCTCAGTTCATTCGAGGTGTTCACCAAACATTCTGCAATGGCCAACTTCCTTGTTTTTTGAAGTTACAAATTATCACATGAAGGTATAGGCAGACACTTTTGTATTAATCGTGTTTTAAGTGTTGCCACTTGGATGTAATCTTTCACATAAATAACGAAAACAGTATTTACTACAGTACACGAACTTTCTCCATTTAACTGACTCTGTATCTCTAAAAATAAAAAAGTTAGCTATTGTAGAATGTTCCCGTGAACACACTGTATAGATCAAGCATTTTCCCAAATTAAAAAGTTACAAGTGCTTTTAAAAATTACATATTTTACGAAAACGCTCTATATGCACGCTAATGCTTAACTGTCCCGTCCAATTACGTTAGAAATAGTAAGTCCACAATAAAATCTCCTTTAAATTAGATTAGATTAAAGCAAATTAGGTGCCCCACTTTAAACCTGTTTATAACTCATTAAGCAAATTGGGGCAAGAGTTTCATATCAAAGTAGATACGTAGGTACCAACTTTATATGAGAAAGTTTTCCCTGCTCTTAATATAATTAAAAACCAATTTGTAAAATGAAAGTTGTAAAAATCCTTTACGTAACTTGTATACGTTTTGAACTTAATAAAGCAATTGTTTTGGTTACAGTACGTAAATTTCAAATCTATATTCATTTGATGGAACCTAAAGGAATTTTAGATTTTCTCCATACATTTTTATTATGCTCTTGATTTATCGTCAAATCGTTGTTTACAATTTTTGCGGTTACTACCACACTTCCCAACAAACTTACGGTAGTTAAAAAAAAAAAAAACCAAGAGAATGTAAAGTACTTTTGCCTCTTGGGCGCGCCTTGAATATAAAATTAAAAACTTCATTGTTGTGGTTTGATTCCGACAGGATTTTTTTTTATTTGCTGTGTTTCACCCAGCTAATCTAATACTTAAGTATTACAGTGAACCTTTTGGCAATTTGCGGTTAATCAAAATGAATTAAACATGCAACGTTGTCAAATTTATACTCTTGAGCATTCGAAATTGCATCTTCAACCTAGTTTGTGATATATAATTATCAAAAGATCAACCAATGGTTACAGTAGGTGGATATATAATTATCATGATTATAACAAAGACTCTAGAAACAAGGCCTTCTGAGAAATGAGATTGTTAACACACTTTTAAGGTTATGTTAAGTGTTGTATGTATAAAAAAGATATTTTATGTGTGTTTCTTTATTTAAATCAACTCATTTTACAAACGTGATTATCGTGTGTTTTTATTTAAGTATGCACTTGTGTATACAAAGCGATAAAGTTAATGCAAAATGAACACAGAATTCCGAGAAATCTTTAGGTAAATAAGAAATCCTTAATCCATAGTTGTATTCATACCGATGTAGATTTGCGCAAACCACAAAATAATCGATCTGAACACAATGGCATAATTAATAGCAATCAAGTTTTCGTCATTTAAAATTTAAGTGCGTTGTACGGGAGCAGATTTAGAATATATATAGCTCAGCTTAAAAGATAAATAAAAAAACTTCAATTTTATGTAGTAGTGGAAAAATTTCTAACGATTTCCAAGTTTTTTTTTTTAATTTTTCTTTCGAATACTTTGAAAGGCTATAATAATACATATTATGCCTGTATCCCATTTAACTTTTGTTAAATACTTTCACATATTATATCAAAGCATTAATTAAAAAATCAATAATATATGGAATAAAACAGAAGCGAAGTCGATGCGATTTGCAAAATTTCAATACAAGACAACAAGCATGAACGAGATAGGTATATAATAAAAATCACATAAGTGAGGTTAAATTCCTGCATACTGATTACATCCATCATTTATCTTTCTTTTTAATTAGCGATCTTATACTCTACACATGCAAACATATATTCAAATAACTCCTACATTTTTTTATATAGAGAAATATACATATATGGAATATTCCTTTGTTTTCGGGTTTAAAAAACATCACACGGCCATTCATTCGAATAGTACATTAAATAAAAAAAAAATTTAACAGGTGTACCACAACACGCATATGTTTATCCGAGTCTCGACTTCCTGTATCAATTTACATTCTACTTCGGGGATTTTCTGCACTGTCAGGACCGTACTGGCCCAATTTTTACTGTATTATAAGTGTATTTTATCCAATACTAAATCGGTGTAATGACAGTTATAAAATGTTTTAATTGGTGTAGGCTGTTGAGTTTTAAGTTAGTTAACCGTACAAATGTAGGTATATTACTGGCTTATCTTTTTACAATACCTATTAAGTTTTATCAAATATTCAATTTGGATATAAAATGAAGTGTGTTGTTAAAATCTGGGACTAATATCGACGACGTGTTTATCGTATTATAGAAATAAACAAAAGTTTTAATATTTAAGCATGGAAATATTATATAAAAAATTAAATCTTATCCATATCGAAATTTATTAGATCTGTAATTAAACATGAACTTTGAAAAGTGAGATAGACACTTAGATATATGTGTATATAAAAGACAATCGTTTCAAATGATGTATTGTGCCTCGTGCTGCGTATAATTATAGTTTGTTACAATGCCAACAATTAATATAGCTAATGTACCTTGTTAGCCAAAAAGAATTTTTACATAATTATCTTTTTTAATAAAATACTAAGATTAAGAAAAAAGACCTATTTAAATAAATAATACAATTATACAGGGTGTTGATATCAACTTTCTTATTTTAAATGGAATGAGGCAATTTTCGTCGATCAAATAAATTTATCGAGTCTTTGCAACTAGTTTATATGAGATTTCCTTATCCCTAAACTCAACCAATTTTGAGACATTTGAAATATTATAAATTATTTCAACAATTCTTACTTTTCAATAAAACCTGAACGGAAATATTTGAGTGCTATACAAGATAAATAAACAGATACACCTGAGAACGTCGCCAATGTGTAGAACATTTCGAAAACAGATACGTTGTGGTTCGTGTCGAACAAACTAGTTAAAGAATGTGCGTACTGTCACTTCACATTGAAATATCCACGTGATTTTTGGATAGGATTTATATGTAATCGACACTCATATGTTACAACAACGGAACAAAGAGTTCCTTGCTCTGGTTATTAAACTGCTAAATAATTATAAAATATTGTACCTCTGCAGTGTGTTAAAGAATAACTATTTTTAGCTAATTTTCAGAAATGATCGTGGACACTTAATTTTTTTTTATTAATAGTGTCCAGAAGTTATTCAGTATCGAGATAAAAAAATGAATCGTAGCAACCTTTGAAAAACAACTACGAACATGGTTCGTAGTTGTCATTTTACGTCTGTCACAAATTAATTTTTATTTGATAAGTTAGTGTTGGATTGAAAATCTATCATTTTACAAATATTGAATTAGCAGACTGGAGCAGCATTTTCAAGTTTGGATCAGCCTATTCGAAATACTAGTGAATTCCAAGTAAAGAATAGAGATTCGGGACCCAATTTTACATACTGTCCGAAATGTTGACTTTGAGGACCAAGTTCTACAATAATTTGAAAATAACCCGAAAACAAGTACTCCTGCCATTGCCCAGGCGATGCATACAAGTCACAGATCTGTATGAAGGGTGATCAACTGATTATCTCAACAGAGTTCATTTTGCCAAATGGTACCAAAATAGCACACTTTGGATCAAATTGCAGAAATTATCTAAATGCATAATTTCCAAACAGATGGATCGGAAGAGGGTGTCCGATTTCTTGGCCTGCACCTTCATCAGATATGGCTTTTGTATTTGGGATCATAACAAATCACTGGTTTATGAGACGCCTGTTAATACAGAAGAAGACTGGTTCGAATTATTGTAGCGTTTGATCATATTCCTGAACATCTTCAGCTATTTCGGAGAATTCAGTATTCGATTGCAAATCGTTATTAACTTGCGTAAATGGTGGTCCTAACTTTGAACAATTTTTACAAAGTTTAACTAAAAATGTTTCTTAACTTAACTCTTTTCTGATTGTTGTTGGATTTCTATTTTTATCTTATTGACACTGAGAAATTTCTAGACACTAGTTCATTAATAAAAAATATTTATTTCAATGTTCTCTATCATATGAGAAAATTAAGAATAGTTATTCTGTGACACCCTGTAGAAAGGATAGTATTTTCATATTTTAGTCACAAATCACATAATTATTAAAACACAAAATCATAAAAAATACGATTTTTTTGAGCAATAGCGTAGGTAGGGATGGACCTTGGGGATCTGCCCTCAGACTTAACAACCACGAGGTGTCAAATTAATGTTAGAAATTTAAAATAAAATAATTTCCTTTCTTAATTGCATTTGACATATGCATGCTTGGAATACAAACAAACTATATTGTTGTATAACACGTGAATTAACTCCACTTAATGGAAACTATATTTGCGGAACTGTTTATACACATTTAAGATAGATTATATAGATAAATATTTGTTTATTTTTACCAACCACAATGTTGTGGTTTAAATTCGGTATAAATACGAATTTAATTCCTTAATTTAAATAAATTAAGCACGTGATTCTTCAGTGGCTTTCAACATTTCTTTTTCTATCCGTTTATTACTTCGCCACAGGCACTTCAAAATTCAAATATCGCATCTAATTTTTCGTAGTTTACTATTTATAAAATTTCGTCGAGCAACTTGAATCCGACGTAATTCTCTATAGATACGTCAATTCGGTATCCGAGCGGTATGATACAACCCTGTCGACGGCCAGGAGCATAAGCAGGAAGCCGAAGACCTTCCCCGCGATGTCCGCTGACGTGGCACATCATCACCATTCGTTCAGACCGGCTATCACTATGTTTGACGGCGAGCAATAGGTCGAAGACGGATTGCACACACGTCGCGAACGCGTAAACACTGACGAGGTGATATCACAGGTGGAACTGACCGACTAGCCGTCTCCTATCTTCGCGATACATTAAGTGAGACACCGCGACGAGATAATTAAAAATGTGGAGCTGGTCGCCATGTGACTACTGTATAGTTAATGCACGTGAGAGGAACTTGAATACATTAACGTGTATTCGTATAGAATGCAGCTTATGTATGGCTTCCTTACCTGCGTTGCTGCATATTGTCTGCCAAATTTTATCCTAACGTCGGCCACTAAACTACGGTGATGATTTTGGCTTGACACTTCGTCCGCCGAAAGGTGTTGTAAAAAGTTGGATCCATATTGAATATTTGTTTGCGTAAATCGGAACCGTAGGCATCGATCATTCGCAGGTGTTCAGATATACACAGATACACATTCCACAACACTTTAAATGAAATTTACCCTTCTAGACGTTTTTATATATATCATATATTCATAATAAAGAACTACTACTTCAAAAAAGTTCTGTTTTAACCATCACAATTCACAACAAAATATAAAAATAAACAACTATTCTATGTAACCTAGCAACGGTCGGTTGAATCAATTGAATGATTGGTTCAAATTCTACACATGCGCAAATAATAATCGTAGGAATTAATTGAATGAAAAAGATTATTTTTTGCTTTTGTCAACTGTGAACACGGTCAAAAGTGTTGCCATTTTGATACAATTACACTGAATTCAGACTAGCGTCTAGCCCCAGAACCGTTACAATTCCTCCCGCCAATCAGAGCATTTCATTGATCATGTTATTACAGCGCGCGAAGTACAAAATTCACTGCAAAGAAATATACGTATACAAAATACACTCCAAACGGGAATAGCAAAAATTATATCTCCATGCTATTCCCAAAGGAGCAAAAAAATAATGCAGATTTTTTAGATTTTAACTTAACTTGAACTGATCAACTAACCAATAAATAACAAATGAGTTGGAGAGAGAGGATAAAGAAAAAGGCTTTTTGATTGTTTTATATTTTTAATAAACTGCTTGTTTTAACTTCAATATATATTTATTTCATCAACGACTTTTGCTATTACTGCTCGACATGTAAACATAACATACAACTACCATTTTTTTTTAACAACCAAATCGACAGTAGCTTATTTACACTTATTACAAGTGGTGATTAGCTTCTTTTAATCCAGATTTGTAACATGATAATCATACAAATCTTAACATTCAATATTAATTATCTAAATATTATTACATAATTCTACTTCTCAATCCTTTAAATTCCCGTTTCCGACAGAAACTTACATCGAACGTCTATGTGTTTACTGCACTTATTGAACACTCCATTTTGATTAGTTTGATTGCACTTTAATTGTCTACATTTAATTTTAATTTCACATCCATATTTAAAATTTTAGTCACTAAGCATTTTAAGTAATTAGTTCTAACTAACAATCCGCTGTTGCAACAAATTCAGCTTCCGTGTTGATAACAAAACTATCGCTGACATCTGGAACACACGCTATTGGACCACCGCAATACATGAAAACATATCCAGTTGTACTGTGTTTGGAATCTTCAACAACCATCAAATTAGAATCGCAATAGGCTTGCAACAGTTCAGTATTTATTTCGCTAAGTACTTTACTCCACAAGTCTTACTATCATAATGTTCTTTTCAAATTAATGATGGTCAGCACTCTTGGATCTTCCACAAACGGCTTTCAAAGTTTATCGCAAATACTAAATCTGGTTTTGTCTTACAGGATACACTTTCCACTAATTCCCTGTATGGAAACTTCAAGATATCTGTTTATTATCTATTTTGTTAGTTGTGTTGGCAATAGGTGTTTCTACCTATTTTGAATATTTCATTTTACATGTTCCAAAACATTTATAATGTATTTTTCTTGCTTCAATATTAAACCATCATTTGATCTATTAATTTCAATTCCAATGAAAGTGTTTAAATTTTTATATATTTCATTTGAAAACTTATTTACAGCCTTGTAAGTAACATATCTATTTGTTTTTTATCGTTTCAACTAGAATTCCATCATCCACAATATATAGCTAGAATGATTGTGCTATCAACACTTCTAAATATGCATTTCTGAGTTTCTAAAGATATCAGACCATTTTCCTTCTTTTAAATCCACTGTATATACCATTTGCATTTTCGATCCTCTTAGTATTATCTCACCATCTTTAATATTTCAACGCTTTCTGTTTTAAAAACCACAATACCATCTTCATCTGTTATTGAGCTGACTGATAATAAGTTTTTATACAATTCAGGAACATAAAGCACATCATTTAATATACATTATCAGTTTCAACTTGTTTTTCCACTTAATTTCTTTCGTTTTGAAGGATACTTTTTCTGTCGAGCTTCCACGTTAGATAAAGCAAGCTACTTCCTAACACCAAATTCTCTACTGTTTTTCCACTAAGCTTGTAGAATCCCGGCAGTGTGAAAATGTGGTATACCACTCAGCAATGTCGATAGGATCTTCGATATCACCATAACATCATCAACTGCTCCATCTGATGCTTTAATTATGATACTACATTCTGTATCTTGCTAATATGTATTGATATATCATCTTGTTTGTTATACACATATTTGAAAAATTTTGCATTGCGTCAAATTTTGTGTTTTGTTGACTTTCACCATGTATGTTTTATCATTTTTCGTACATATCTTGCGCTGTTTTCCTGTTGATGATGTAGATTCGGATTCTTCAAAAGAGTTGCTAGTATTATTCTTTGCTGTTTTGCGTGTTCCTTCAACTATGTAGTTTTAGTACTTCATTGATCAGACAGTAAAGTAATTTACTAGTTCATCACCCAACATCATATAAATTGTGACTTAAAATAATGTAAGCTTCAAATTTCCATAAATAAATGTATTTGCACTTTAAATTTCCATTTCTTCATATCTTCCCATCAGCTTCACTGGCTTTAACTTTAAAAATATTTATTTTCATCAACATTTTACTATTACAATATTACTGACCAATCTAAAACAAACCATTATCTTTATTTTCAAACACGGCTAATTCACACTATTAAAGGGTGGATTCCTATGTATTCTTGCAATTATAATATTTAACAATTCAAATACAATTTTATATTCTTTGCATCTCATTTGGAGTGCATTTGTATGCATTTACATATTTTTTTGCGTGAATTTTGTACTCGCGCGCGTAAATTGATCAATACGAATGCTCTGATTGGCGGAGGAAATGTAAGGTTTGGGCTAGAGCTAGTTGATTCAGTACCTTAATTGAATCAATGGTAGTCACCTTCTACAAAAAGACAATTAGAAAATTCGTTCTGCCAGCAAATTTTCATACTTTTAGAACTGTAATGCTGACAAAACTTCAAAACGGAAAATTCAATTAATGTCGTCATCATATCTGTCTAGTAAGTATTTTGTGAGTGTTATATTAAAATTATCATAACTATGATAGATGCTAGTCCGAACGAAAACAATATAAGTGGACCTGAGTAATGTAAGTGGTTTCGATTTTCTGTATGTGACAGTTCTCAGATTCAATTTGACTGGTCGGTATTTACATAGTTACGCTCATGGTGGGCATTTAAAAAAAGTTGTGAGAATTCACCAGTTAAATAACAGATCGGTAAATATGATTTTGTAATTTTTACCTAAGGAACTAAATTCGAAGTTGAATATCTCGACCAAATATTAACTGTATGCCTTGTTTACTTATGTTTCTTAATAATACATAAACAGGTTTGGGCTTACTAAAGTTTTTCGTTTTTACAAATGTAAAAGAAAATTGTGTTATTTATTCTGACTGTATTAATACAATGCACACAAAAAAATATTGAAATAAAATAAACACCGTTAATAGCGCCCAATCTCAACAAGATGTCAGTTTTGCCGAAACAGAAATGCGAAAATATTGGCACTATCATTGGAATTCTGTTAATGTATTCTAAAAAGTAATAAAGCACATTATTAGAGTTCCATAGCGGCGCAAACTCCAGACATTTCACTGTTTTGTTTGTGAATGTCGAACAGATAATCTACGAATTGATTTTTATATGAATGAACTTGAATGAAAGAGTAAGTTACAATAGAAAAATTATGAAATTCTATTGGTGCTCTTTAGAGATTTCATTAATTTATTAGTAATATTGACTTGATCAAATGATATCTAAATTATATTGTAAAAATTGACATTCAAATGCATTTTATTTAATTTAATATAAAAGTGTCATAGTCTAAAAAAGAGGAAAAAAAAAACTTTATTTATTTATTTTATTTATCTTCAATAATTAGTAGTTTACTCTCAACTAATTTCACAATTTTTATTTTCAACACTATAAGTTTTAATTCATTTCCATTGTCACAAGAACTGCTAAGATATAAAAAACTTTTTATAAGTTTTCTTTTTGTGAAAAATGAGAATATAACTTATAAGGATAATTACGGTCTTAGTTAGTAATTATAGTAAGAATAATTACGTAAAGCATGTATTCATATATATTATACATTAATAATATATAAAAATAAAATATAATAAATATTTTCATAAACGTTTTACTGTTGAAATTAATCTTTAGTAATAGATTCAATAGTAACTAATAATTTTCATATCGTACATTAAGATATTATGGTGAATTAAAGAACGAGTCTTTTCGGTTAAGACACAACAGGCTATAACTTGTTTACGACAATTTTTTATAATAATAAGCACTTAGCTAAAAATAAAAAAAAATTACGTAATTATTAGCGTTTATTGCACTGTTTATGTGCACAACGTTTCGAGAATAAGAGAATAAATAATACAAACTTAAACCATTATACTGACCTGAATATAGGCTCGTTAACTTGTATGCGACGTATACGGTGATTCCCTATTCGGATAAATGTCCGTTAGTTTAGCATCTAATGAACTTACATTCTACGGAATGGTGAGAAGTCGCCAAGTTGTCCACAGGCAAACAAAGGTTGATAACCTGTCCTTACCCTGCACTATATAAAAACACAAAATACACAGGAGGAGGTATGTACGAAGCTCTATGTGTTGAATATAACACAGTGATTTTGTTTCAAACAGAGTTGATGATATTTATATATGTAATTTAAAATAAAAATTCTTTATTACGACAGCAAAACTTTGCATATACCTATAGGGAAAAAATGCGAAAATCTGTCATGCGTCACGGTTGAAGATATTATTTGTAGTGTCGTCATGTTGGTCCTTTCTTTTAATTTTTGAGGTTATTCTATTTTCATTATGGTTATTTATAGACATTGTAGTGAGCAATTCGAGGCAATTTGTGCACATAACTAATCGAACTAACACATGTTTGTAAACTGTCGTTTGTAATTGTAANATAATTTCGTCCTGTCAGATTACAGAAATTTATCTCTGTGCTTTCAACATTGTCAAAGGTATTGGGGAAGTTGTGACTCAAGAGTTAGAAGTTCTTAGAGGCAAAGGGCGTTGCTTTTCTAGTTGTCACTATGGCTTTAGCCTGGAGTGTCCCCGCAGATGCTGTTTATGATTTCTTATATTCTAATATTAATAATCCACAATGACTGCTTCTATATTCTGCGACTTATTAAAGGTTTTCGTGTTTTTCCCATTCTATTCTTCTTTTAGATTTGAAAGTTATGGCTTTAGAGGTAAAGTTTAATGATGGTTTCGCTCATACTTCTCTAATCGCCGCTCAATTTGAAGTTGAAAGTCGCGGTAACAACTTCGTTAATTCGAAAGTTAACAGAGTCGTGTGTGGTGTGCCGCAGGGTCTGTGGTGAGGCCAACGTTATTTTTAATTTTTAATACCTCACATGTTGCCGGCCAATCACACACGGTTTTTTCGCTGACTACTTCTCTCCGTGGCATGCCTCAAATCTTGAGGATTGGAGAATTTAGTAAATACTGACTTTTCGAAAGTTTGCGAGTGTTTGGTGCGATAAGATCATCCTTAACACTAATAAACGCCAAATTATTACTTTATAAACATCAATAGTTAACATATTTTTAATAACAATCTTTTGCCCTCTTCGAGATAATTTTTGGGGTTGTGTGATGCCGTTGGGTGGGCGGGACGGCAGAGCTGTCTAGGGAGCTTATCATCTTTTGCTATGCCTTAGAGTCACAAGGCAGACTTTGGTGAGCATATTTAGGATAGTATACTTTGCTTGTTTGAGTCACGCCATATTTATTGTCTTCTTCAGGGTTTTCACTTCTACAACGAACTATTAAGTTTCATAATTGCAAAGCGGCAGTGCGCGTGGTTGGTGGGGTGGACGTAGAGCCCACTGCCCTCGTTATTTTCGCTTAAAATTCTAACTTTATACCCTTTAATTATCTATGAATCATCGAGTATTGTGTATAAACATAGAAATAGGCATACTTATCGGTTGGACATTCATTCTTACAATACCTGCACTTGCTATAATATGAATCTGCCAAAAACAGACATCACTCTTTGTAAAAATTATTAGTATGTATTTAATTAGTATACTTAATGTAAATGAGACATAAAATATTGTCATGAAACAAGTTGTTTCAACACAAGATGTTTCATGACAATATTTTCATTTTGCGGTATTGAACTTGACATATATATTTGAATTTCTTGTTTCCACTCTCATCTTCATATATGTTCCTGTTCCCTCCGTGGCCTCCAGAAACAATGCACCTTGTTAATAAAAAAGTCATTTGTTGTGAAAGATGAAATTAATCTATATTTTCGGGTTGGTAGAATTCATGTAATGTTTTAATTGAAAATATAATTAACTTAACACTATCCCAAAATTACAACACTATTAAATGCCAGGCAATAAGGCAAACACTTCTGTAAAAAAAAATCAAGTTAAAACAGATTACAAGATATTGCCATTCCATCACACGTCCACTGCCGAAGAAAACATAAAACGAGAAGAAAAAAAAATACGCCGTTAATAAGTGTTCGTCTCCTGTTCTTCCCAGTTTCAGGAGCGTTATTTCAATTTAGTCACATCTCTTCCACGCTCCATGCAAATTAAAAGTTTTAGCCTGCCTCCAGCAGTCATTAAACGGCTCACTTCCAGGTTATGATGCCGGCGATAATTCTTACCGCTGGATGAAACGGCGGCGTGTAACTTTAATTGACTTTCCAACCGACGTACGAGGAAGGAGGGGAGCTGTTACTATTGAAATACGAAATAAAGAGGGTATGATTGGAAATTAAAGCACCACTTGTCTCTCGACAGCTCCTTCCAGGCATTTTTACGATCGGAAGAAGAGTGAAGATACGGATTATTTAACTTGGGCAACGAGATCCGTTTTTACGAGGGAGCATTGATGAAGCTATGAAAGTTCTTTCATGTGTGGGTGAAAATTGATGTCAAAATCAATCATTACTTTAGAAGTTTTTTTTTTTGTTTATTCTCATACAAAATCAGATATAACTTATGGAAATGTGTAACTGGTGGAACTCGTTTTAAATATACGAGGTGCTACCCGAAAAATTCAGAAAATTTCATTGTACCGGTCAAGCCAGTACCAGTAACACATTCTGCCGCTGGATGTTTCGAGGTACACGTCTTAGCTACTGGGTACAAAGTTGCGGTATCTTTAGCGTGTTTCAGTACTTCTGCGGAATTGTGAAATGGATAACGTGAGGGGGAACGGACGCACACCCCAAATTCTGTTTTCAAGTGAAGAAAATGCAGGTGAAACCCATCACATGCTGACAGAGGCATTTGGTGATTGTGGAGTAGTGGAAGGAAACGAAATAAACGGATAACCTCGCAAAAAAGGGTCTGAATGTCATTTGTAGGGCTGCGCCTTTTGCGGGTTAAGTAGCAGTACAATACTGAAGGAACTAAAAATAGAAAATGGAGCAGATAAATTCCAGTTACTGGGAAAATCTGGAGGAGTGAGGCAACGTAAAATTCTTCGTGGAACTTATACAGAAAGGAGTTTACAAAATGCATCAACCAGAGTAAGAACAATGTTCGCATATTAACAGGAATACTTTAGGCATTGTAGACGGAAAGACACCTGGGTAAGTTGGATGGGAAAAAGATCGTGAATGCAGATTTGTGGAGAACATGATGAAAACCCATCCACCTACCTCTCAAACTGCGTAGCACTGTGCAACTCGAGGGCATTGCACCTGGAGCATGTGAAATGAAGGAGGGAGACTTATCTTAGACTGGGGCCTTCTGACATCCTACACCTTTCTGAAAGGAATAGGATGGAAGGCCAGCTGTAAAGCAGCAAGAATAGGGGACACAATAGATCTTTTAGGTCGCAGTGTAACACCACCCTTCTATTTACATACTTACATACATACATTGGTGATTGTGCACTGAGTGAACCGAGAACATTTGAATTGTTCAAGCGCTTCAAGCAAGGCCTAGAATCTGTGAAAGATGATTCTGGTCGACCGTCAACAAGCACAACATCGGAAATCATAAAAGTGCGTGACGTGATTTACGAAAATAGAAGGCAGACAATTCACGAATTTGTAACAGACTTGGTCTGTCATATGGTACATGTCAACGAAATCTAACCGATAAACCTAGCATGGATCAATGAAACCTCATGGATTCAGATTGCACTAGGCTTGCAACAAACAGTCGGTGAGCGCCCAAAACTTCTAATCCAGAGTCACAACAGGTGATGAATCTTGGATCTACGGTTATGACCCTGAAACGAAGCAGCAATCATAACAATGGAAGATGCCATCTTCTCTAAGGCTCTGGGTAGGATCTGGGAGTCCCCGTTTGCCACGATCGATGACAAATATCTTGTCCTGACTAATAGAGTGATAGTCGTCCTCAGGATACACGATATAGTCGCCGTTTTTCGCATAACTAGAACCGTTCCTTGTTTCTAGTGCACGACCTAGTTTCCCTTCACCGGCTATATATATATCGTGGTCGTCCGTGGGTGACACGACATTGTCTTCGTGGTCGTTCGAGTGGAGATCGTGTCGTTCTAGGAAGTGACACGACTTAGTTGCTGCTTTTGCTGTAGACGTTTCGTTCTACGGATGACACACATGTCCCGATTACATGCAATTAGAAGTCTTATCGTTTGTCGATATATGGCTAGTTTCGCTTTTTTCCCCGGTAAGATCATTAACGTCTCTGAGTGATTACGACAAAAATTGGTCATTTCGTCAGTTGTCGTCTTAGAGTGACCCGACCTAGTTCCATTCTTCGCTCGCTGTAGATCACTGTCGCACGGGGTGGCACGGACTAGTTTTCCGCTCTTTGTTCTCTATTTGATCGTCGTAGTCCTACGGGGTGTACATGATGTAGCCTCCTCAACCACCGTTACAAGTAGCTAGCACATTTGTTTTACTAATTATTATACATCGGTGACATGGCTAGATCATTGTTGTTCCCTTTTTCCGTGGTCCATGCGACTTGAGACAGTTATCGTTCTTAGGGGTGACACGACCTAGTTCTCTGTTCTTCGTTCGCGATATAGATTGCGTTTATTCGCGGCCGTGACACGGCATACTCATCCATTTTACTGCGCAACATGGATCTTTGTCGTCCTACGGGGTGAACTGATTGTGCCTCTCCCAATCAACCAATACAAGTAGCGGTGCACATTTGTTTCACTAGGTATTATAATTTTTCCGTTACAAATAAATTTAGAACCGTGTAGTTAAACATCAATTAACGGCAGACTTACGTACGAAAAACTGATAGCTTCGCCGTTTAGCGATGCCGCGCTAGACTTTATATTATTACTTCGCAGAATAGTCGCTCGCATGGGCAACCTTATAAGCGAAATAAGTAAGTATTCGCGCAAATTAATCTGAAAACTCATTTGTAAAAATTGATCCTTTTTTTTAACATAAACAATTATTGCTTTACCAAATTGGCTTAAACATATTTATCTCTTCTTGATTATAGTTTGTAATTCATGTAATATGGTATATCCGTTCCCTCATCGTATGTATGACCTAATAAACTAAATATTAAGCCCCATATATTTCTAGAAAATCAATCACTCTCCTATTTCACGAAGCCAATGTAGTATTTTTCTTCGTAATTAATTACCCCTTCAAATCCGAAAAAGGGATTTACCGCACACGCATTATTGTGAGTGTTATTAATTGATCCGTTTAAATCTCAGTACAGGCGAATTTATTCGTGCCACGTCAAACAAAGTTTGAGGTACAGTCGCACAGAAGGATAAATCTGATTTCTCGATGTGTTTGTTTATTTTTAGAGCATCCATATTTTCTATTCCAGACTAGGATGAGAGTTGATCATAATTTATTATAACATTGAGATGCGAAGAATATGCTGGCACGAACTAGTTTCCAGCTAGTACGTCGCGATTGAAAAATTCTTGGAAGTGAGCCATCTGGAAGTATAATATTTTATGTATGTATAGAGGTCCCTCCTAATGTAGGCGAGAGAAAAATTGAGTGACTTGCTGACGGAGATTGCTAGGATTAATTGTCCAGTAGCACCTGCGTGCGCTCGTTGCATGTCAGTTATGTTGAAGTTTTCGTAGTATAAATTTGTATATAACATCCCTCTAATCCTGAATTTCATATTTTCATTCCCACAACTTTCTCCTCAAACACATCAACCAGAGAAGATAAAATAGGAATTATATCTGGCGATTACCATAATAATCCCATAGAGATAATCGAAAGCCAAAATACTCTCGTTCCAACGTAGAAAATCAGATTTGCAAACATCTCTCCTTCATTAATAATTTTATGAGGCCATGCGAAAAGCGTCGTTAATACCATTTTCCTCCAGTTCCAGAGAAATTATACCGGTGTTATCATAAGCAACAACACACCCCGCCCCACTCCCCTATCGTCCGCCGATCTTGATTTAACTTTAGCAATTACCAGGATCACACGATCGGCTTTTCATTAATGACTTTTGAATGGGCGCAGATGTATAGCGCCAGCGACTTTTACACTATTCGAGAGAGATTGGTGTCGCTCCTTCTGGTCGGGGTAGGAGCGGGATCGATCTGCTTCAAACTCCAACTAAGAGGAGTTGTTCCCGGTTTAGTAATTGGTTTCGGGTAATTGCGATATTATCGATCGGCAGGGTCTAAAAGAAATGATAGTAATAATACTCCCAACCGGAATTTTTCTTTAATATCACGTATCAATTCGAACGACGCAGCAAATGGTAGGTTTTTAAGGTTTAGATACTTTTCTTGCTGTTAGGAGAGATTGCAAAAAGATGTGCAAGTTTTATGGTGTAGTAGTTTTTATGTTCTGTTAGTTCACCTCACACACGCTCTTTTAAAGTTGCTCCCGTGAAAATTTTATTAGTTTCCAGGCGTTTGTTGTGGGATATTGTCAACNTTAGCTAGCTCAGCGTTATAAAATTTAAAAGGGGCGCAAAAGAAACAGATACTCAAGGTGTGTTATTGCAGAATATGAACTAATCAATGGAAATAAATTGGTGGCGAAGAATAAATGACTTACAATCGCCAAATTATTGAAATGGTTGAATTCAAAATAAAAGAACTGTAATTTTAAAATGATATTTATATTTATTAAATTTATAGTAAAAAGAAAAAAAAAAAACATTTGATTACAATTAACAGGGTAAAAAACCATGGGATTGAAAGTTCCCTGGATTAAACAACCCTGCGTGAATCTAAAATTTCAAAGAAGGGAAAATTCGAAATCCTTCAGCAAACAAAATGGAAGATTTTGTTTGAAGGAAAATCTTAAATCAAAAATCCACGTGGTTTCAAAATTTAAACCAAACTATACATTTAACTTAACATCACGAGGTCGTGGAGAAACAATAAAAGATGCAAATGAAAGTTTACATCCGGAGCTCAAGCTTTTTTTACCTAACGCGAGGTTGATTAAATTACAATACAATTGGAAAACTCACAAAAAGGAAAATTTAACTCTTAACGCGTAACTTCAAGAACAAATTATTACGGGCCCTTCCATAAAAATTGGTGCAGGCACAATATAAAACCAATTTAATAAATACTGAGTTGTTCTGATGATGATCAAAATAACAAAGATAATGAACAAATCGCTTTACAAAAGAAAGATTGCAAAATGGGTGCAAAGAGCTAATATTTACATGTACTGGTTACGCGCATCAATTAGTAATAACTCGCTAAGAGGTACTTCACAATACATATAACAAAATAAACAATTGCGGCGCGCTGTGCAACAGCCGCAGAAAGATCATCGAATGATACCGCTTTTAAGAAGGAACATAAGTACAAGATGATACCAATGCTTTAACCATATTAAAAGGAATGAAAATAAATAAAAGACTGAACTGATAAATACTTAAATTCATCAAACAAAACTATTTACAAAAACTAATTTAACAACAAACTAATATCTTCTGTGATAAAAGAATTTGCGCGTCGGCGGCTAGCCAAAGCTTGATCTTCGAAAAACTAAACACCGTTACCAAAAACCCGGAGTCAGGCCACAGACAAATACGGGGATGTATCATACTTAAACATCTTTTTCCATCGACGTCGAATGAATAACTCGCTAGTGATCGAGGTTGGGTACGGATTCTATTCGACGCGCTAGTAGACAACCTAGACGAATGATTCACGAGCCAATTGCTGCCTCAGTCCGGTAGTCCCACGATTGGGAGTCGTATAATCCTTCAAAGAGAATATAGAGCCTCTGTTCGTCTAGCAAAGAAAGGATATTTGGCAATAAACTAAATAATTGCGACAAATACCTAAAGCAATGTGGACCGGTAATTACAACACGTGCAACCAAACACAAGTGTAATTCTACTCAAATTTACTGTGGATGATGTTGTTATGTGGATGGCCCATCGATTAGTGGTGGATGCTTTTAATAATTTTTTCGAAAATATTTTTCTCGCCACTGATACTGGCATCTTGGGCAGCGGTGAAATTTTTGTTGAGACTAAAGTACGTTCTGTTTATTAATCAGGACAACTACAGATTTATAATTCATCTGTCAAAATGCATGCATATATTCAGAGGTAGTTGAGGCAGATCTGGAGTTTACATTGGAGGCCATGCGTGAAGTGTTATCGGCCCTCTTTTTCACGTATAAATAAATCTCTATCCAAGGCATATTTCTCGATTCTTTACGTATAAAATAACAGATAAATATTCTGTTAAAGTGACAGGGACTGCCTCTCGGTTTTAGTTATTTAGTGGCTTTTTGGAACTAGTATTTGTGGCATTGTGGCCAGTATTCCAGCCTCAGCTTCCATACTACTCCTCCTCAGATAGAGTAGGCGTCTTAATAAGCACAGCGCGTCGGGGAATGAAAAGTATCGTAGAATGAGTTGACGGATGTCATATGTGGAATAATGAAAGAGGCCATACTACGCAAAGTCAAAAGAGCATCAGCGCTTCAATTGTGTAGAGATCTTCTACTCGCAAGTCAATGCACAGTCTTCTGACTCTAGGCTGAAGCAGTGGACTTCTTAGACTGAAAGTGTTGAGTCCGTGGCAAAGAAAGCGTCTCAAACCTTTTCTAGCTTTTCACCTATCAAGATGGGGCTCTGCGGTTTTGCACGATGTGGGTGTCTGTTGTGAGGGCAATTGGAATTCGCCTGTAATCGAATGAGTGGCGACTCTTTCCAAGGAGCCTCAAAAACAGGTACTGCTGCATAATGGTAATAAGTAGGGTACCATCCTGCCCATTCCAAAAATATTTATACGAGAAAATAAAATCACCTGGTACAATTATACCCGAAAACGGAGGCTCCAGAGCTGGAGATTTGTGTCGAATATCTCTAAGGAATACGGACGTAGAAATATCCTTGAACTATATAAGCTAAAACGAGAGCGGTATAAGACCATGTTAGTAACTGCTAAAAGAGATTTTATAATACCTAATTACGAATTCAAAAATAAGTCAAAAACGTCGTGGAATATATGCAGAAGTAACACCCGGGATCAAAATGAGAAATATAAAAAAATTGAGGTATATGATAATGACGGTAACTTGGACTGCTGAACCTGAAGTATAGTTAACTTATTTAAAGAACAATTTACTATTACACCACAAATGCAAAATTGACAGGAACTAAAAACTCTCTATAAGAAAGTAGTATGTCTTATTCCCAACAGATGAACAAGAAAAAAAAATGTATTAAAGAACTCTCAGTAAAGAGTTCAGCGGGCATTGATGAGATTCCTGTTATTATTTTAAAATATGCACTGCCGAGCATAGCTGGGCATTTGGTTTACCCTTATAAATCATGTATGCGGGACGGTATTTTTCCTGATGATTTGAAAAATATCTAAAATGCATTCCGCTAACTCAAAAAGGGTAGCTAACTAACATCAAAATATCGCGCCAATAAGCCTGCATGTGCATGTATATTAAAAATTTTTTGAGAAAATTATAAAAATAATCGATGTCCTCTTAATTTGACACAAACAAAATATTTAAGTGTTACGCAATTGGGTTTGTTTAAGGAGCTCCACTTGTGACGCAGTTCTTAATGTGCTGAATACGGTGTACAATGGGCTTGATCGGAGGGAGTGTGGTGGTGGCGTTGTTTTTTGACCTTAGCAAGGCTTCTTGATACTCTGGACAACCACATTTTGCTCGGAAAAGCTGCTGCGAATGGGTGTACGTGGGTTGCCTTACAATTGGTTTAAAGTGTATTTAACAAAATCGAAATCCTTGGTTAGCATAACGGGTGAACGGACAATATATCACGGCATTCTGTTCTCAATGTTGAAAATGTATCATGTGGAGTACGCCAAGGGTCAGTCTGGGTCCCGTACTCTTTAATATTTATGTTAAATGACTTGTCTCGATATCTCGATAAGTGTGTTATTGTCGCAATATGCTGACGACACGAGTTGCGGTTGTGGCTGGGTCTTACATATGATGTAGTTAACTCAGCAATAATGCAATTCAACAGTATGGTAGCGTGGTGTGATGATCATGGACTTACCTTAAACAAAGATAAAACTGAATTGATTCACTTTAAAAATGGCCAAGTCCGTGGTCCTACCAGTTTATAACATTAAAATGTAATGGCAAGTCTATACCGGAAAGTTCTAACTTGTAAATTTCTTGGTATCCTCGTAGATAATGATTTAAAGTGGGAATCCCATTGTGTGGCCCTAAATGCTCGGCAAGTATTCGCGGTCTGCAATCCTCGACGCTACTGGTGACATTAATGTCTTAAGTCATTCTATTATGCCTACGTCGAGTCGCGTCTGCGTTACTGCCAGTCGTTTTTGGGGATGCTCTCCGCATGCGAAACAATTATTTGTATCGCAGAAACGGATTTTTGCGATATATATGGTAAGGAGCTGGATTGCGGGAGTCTTGTCGTGATATTTTTAAGAATTTGCGAATATACACTCTTCCATCTTTGTATATAAACGAGTTTGTTAACGTTTTACAAAAACATGAAAATAGTTTTAGGAAAATAAAGACAACTACTGCACTATGAGTACAAGGTCACAGCAGGACCCGAGCGTGCCTATGCATAACACAAAATTATTTGAAAATACATGGCAGTGAAATGTTATAATAAATTGCCTAGGGCCTTGAAAGATGTTACTTCTCTGGGATTGTTTCGGAAGGCATTGGCTGATCATTTTCTGAATCATGTTTTTTTATAGTATCGAGGAATTCCTTAGTAACTAGAGCTATTCTTTTGTCTCTTGGTCTGTTTGTTGTTATTGATATACTCATGTTTGCATCTCAATTTTATATGTGTTCTCGTACATTATCTGTATTGTATGTGATGACAATGTCTATGTTTTCGGACGATGACAATAAACTCTTATTATTATTATTATCTGTTCGCCTGGGTTATTCGGTACACCTCAAAGAGGATTACTTTAACAATTTTAAGAACTTGCCGAAACTTTTGAAGTATGATAAGTATGGGAGGGAGGTCGTCGGCGACTTCAAAATGGTGGCATTCCTCATGGGTCTGCAAGATGGTTTTACCAAATCTCTTCTTTTCGGTTGGCCACAGAGGACAGAGTTTTCTATAGGGAAAATCAATGGTAGACCCGTGAAAGTGCTGATGCAACCATTGCACATAAAGTTGGGGCTTATAAAACAATTGGTGAAAGCTCTAGGTATGGAGTTAGCAGCTTTGAAGCGCCTTAAAAACTTATTTATTTTCTAAGCTCTCTGAGGCAAAGGTCAAAGCTGGTGTCTTCGTCGGACCTCAAATTAAGAAGATCCTCGACTGCGATGACTTCCCTAAGAAGCTCACTCATAAGGAAAAAGCGGCCTGGAAAAGCTTTCTTCTTGGGCAATAACAGGGCGGAAAACTTTGTCGAGCTGATTGCTAATCTAGTGAGAAACTAGGGAAAAATGGATTGCAGGATCTCCCTCAAAGTTCACATGCTGGATGGTCACCTTCATAAGTTCAAGGACTCCAATCAAGATATACTTCATGATTCACTCATCTTGTTGTGATTCTGTAAATTATATGCTTTGATTTCTACTTTGTATTTTGGCACATTTAGGGATTTTAAGCATTTTTTTTTTGTAATAGAGCTTTTAGATGTCTTTAAAAATAAGAGTGTTTTAATCTCAAGACATTTTTTTTTTCTTATTAATTTCTTCTATTTAAAATACTTCACTCATTGTGTACATACAGCATACAACTCATCTTTTTGCTTAACCGATACAGCATCCAAAACTATTTTAACGTCATATTTTTGAACGAACAATTACGTACCGCCCCTTCCCCATTATTAAATTAGCGATACTAACCATCTCCACCATCCTTTAGGAAACTAAGTTCCCTAAATTAGCGCACATCTGTGTTCATACCGAACCTTCCCCAAATCGAAGCCAGGAGATCCTCGCACCGCGGGTTATCAGCTAACGTTTTCCGGTGAAAGACGGGGCCAGAAAACAAATGGCTAATTAATTAGACTTTGGCGTAGCCTTTATTGTACTGATTAATTATAAAGTTACGTTCACCTTGTGTCTCGATTATGTTGCTTTAGAATCTCCGATTAGATCTTGACAGGAAACAATAACAGAAGAAGTCGGTGCTTGTTAAGGACTAATAGAGGTTACTGTGCAATGAAATCTCTCTTTCCTTTTCTCTCTGTAGATGTGTATCTTCGGTAAGGTCGATAAAGTAAATTAAGGATTTGTAGTAAATGTATTGGTGTAGATCAAAATTATTTGTTTTTATTTTTAATGCGTTTCAACATCTAAATTCCATAATTGGGTGTCTTTAAAACGACCATGTTCTCAAAAAAATGAAGAATTTTAAACGATCCAATTCACATTTATTTCGAAATAAAAAAAAACAATCAACATTTCCATTTAATGATGATGATATACCGCTCAACCTTCCACAGAAGATCCCAATAGATTCCATGTCCAAGCCACATGGAAGCAGATTTGGCAGCTTGCGCTGCATTAGACTGGGCCAATTGCGCAGCCGCTTCAGCTCTTTGCGCGGCTTCCTGTGTGACGTGTAAATCCGCTTGGGCAGCTGTGCAATTCCGCAGTCAACGTGATAATCTCTGTTTGCATGCCGACCATAGCCTGTTTGGATCTTCTGCGCCTGGTTCTTCGGCCGCTTGTTGGGCGTGACCGCGCGGTCCCTGGGCTGCGTTGACTGCTGCACGAATGGATGTGCCGCTTGTGGGCTTGATCAGCTGCTGCCTGGGCGGATAAAGCTGACTTCTTCTGCCAGTTCCAGTTGGTGTAGTTCGCCTTGTAGGTTGATGTGAGCATCGTTGACGTCGCGTTCAAGTTTTTGGACTAGGATGTATTTTCCTATTAAAGCTGCTTGCGCCGTTGCAGCTGACTAGGAAAAAAAAGACGAGAATTAGTAAAAAAAAAGGTTTTCAATTTTTTCTCATTAAGCATTAAGTGAATTTTACGAAAGAACTCTTTTTATATTGGTTCGAATATCACATGGTAATCTCCACATTATTCATCAAAGATTTCTGATCTGAAGCAACAAATCTTGAATGGCGAATCAGTGAAATTTCCCCTTCGCGGACACCCCTCTTACACGGACACCTCCCTTAAACGGACAGTTTCTCATGGTCCCGACCGGCTCTTATATAATTTCCATTGTATTAACTCTTTGTTGGACGGACATTCTCTTGAACGGACGCGGACACGAGAAAATGTTCTCTTAACCGGACAAAAAATAAAATAAAAAGAAACGCTTTATCTTATTTTTTATCGAGAGTATTGCTATTGCATTTCTCAATCGCACGCGCGCCAATTTCGCTGGGACTTCCCCGAAGTAAACCGGAGATTTACCGACTTTAATCTTCAGTACAAACGCAGCCTATGCCGCGCATTTCTGCCTGGCGTGAATTAGGACTTTCCCCAGTTTGGTCGCGGATTTACCGTTCTTATTCTTTGGGTGTGCGCTTTCGATTGAATCTGCATTCAATGTTAGACTGACATCTATGCGGAAAAGACACAGTGGGCGACACATTCAATGTAGAAATGGCTCCAAATAGAAAAATTCTCACGGCTTAAACAAAAATTGAGATTGTTGAAGTTTACAATAAAGAGAAATTAATAGTGTAAGGAACTTATCCAAGTGTTTTAATATTGGAAAAACACAAGCTGCAGATATAATTAAAACATAAAGAAATCCTTCTAAACAAATGATGTCGAACAGCAATTTGAATGAAAAAAGAAGCTTTTTGACGGGTGATGGTACTAAAATTGACAATTTGTGTTATGATTGGTTTACAGCAGCTCGCCATAAGGGATATTCCTTAACAGGTTGCATGTGATTTTTTAGATAAGGTTTTCTTGTATAATGCGTTTGATTTTTCTTTTATATTAAATTTCTAAAATATGTATGTAGATAAAAAGAGTTGAGATTACCAATAAGTTTGTCCGTAAACAAAAACGCAAAAAACTTATTTTTTTTAGGTCCGCTAATACCATGTAAAGCAAGAGAAATAGCCGCTTCTTTGGGACATTCTACATTCAGTGCTTCTTCTGGTTGGCTCAATAAATTTAGAATCCGTCACAATATAAGTTTTAAAGCGATTTCGGGAGAAGGAGCTGAAGATGTTTCATCGTTTTTAAAAAAATGTCCTTCTTTGATTAAGGGATATTCACCGAGAGACATCTATAATTGCCGACGAGACAGGCCTGTATTTTAGGGCTCTACCCGACAAAACGCTCACATTAAAGAAGGAAAAATGTATTAGGGGTAAGTATCCCAAAGAGAGGTTTACGATTTTGCATTGTGCAAATATGGTGGGTGAAAAAGAAAAACTCCTAATCATTGGTAAGGCAGCTAAACTCAGAGCTTTTAAAAACATTAACATAAATAACCTGCCTGTAACTTGAACATACAATAAGAAAGCTTGGATGACAGGACAAATTATGACAGAGTGGTTGCAAGACCTAGATTGGAAAATGGCTAAAGAAAAAAGAAACATTTTGTTATTTTTAGACAATGCGGGACCTCATCCGAAAGACGTTTCGCTTAAATAATATAAAATATTATTTTTACCCCCTAATTGTACATCAGCTTGTCAACCACTTCACCAGGAGATTATAAAGAATTTTAAAACTTATTACCGAAGTCTAATACTCAAACATCTGCTAGTAAACATTGAAACTGCTGGTACAGCTTTTGAGTTAATAAAGAAAATTACACCGCTGGATGCAGTTTATTTGGGAAAATCCGCTTGGGACCAAGTAACCAAAGAGACAGTTCAAAATTGCTTCCGCAAAGCAGGATTTAATCATGCAAATATGCAAAGTGAAGACCAGTTAACTGAGGCTGATATATCTGCCCTAGAAGATGATTTGCCTCTTAGTGTACTTTCAGATATCGTCAAAAAATAAGAATTTATTTGAAATTGACGGATAATGAAAACTTAATGAATTTTTTGAACGTAGATGAAGAATTTGTATGTTGAAGATCCAGATTTCAGAACAAGAAATTACAAATCCAGTTGAAATACAAGAACTTTCGGAAGATTCTGATGTCGATGAGTTCCAGTGCCACAGAAGCTATCCCAAATTATAATAAAGCTATTACCCCTGACCAAGCAGCTCAAAAGTTTTTGTCGAAATCACGGAATTACAGGGTCTTTGGAGCTTGTTTCTAAATTAGAAATACGGTTTCCAAAGAAAAAGAGAAGAACAAACAAATATATGAAACTTTTGCGTCCTTAAATGACTATTCATTTCACGTTTTTATTACATACTACATCTATGTATCTATGTACGTATTATATTATACTTTGTATATATCTAAAGGAAATAAACTTTTTTTTTCTTAAGTTTAAAGTTTCTTATTTATTTTAAAACATTTATATACATATACGATTTAAATGTCCAGTTCTTTAATATATTCATTTTTCGTTAAAAACACGATTTTGTGTGTATCTACTACATATTTCTTTTCTGCGGACACCCCTCCTAAACGGACATCTACAGTTGGTCCCGTTGGTGTTCGTTCAAGGAAGATTTCACTGTATATTGATAATAATAATAATAATAATAATAACTTTATTGACCCTTTAGGCTACAATAAATAACGTGTAGATAGGGCAAGTGATAAAAACGATGATGGTCAATACAACGGTTAATAAAGAAATAAAAATAACAAATACTAAAAATACATAAAATTACCACAAAAACTGTTAACATAAAACTAATGTGCACAAAAAACCATGTATATCAGCAGCATCAGACATGCTTCGAATTCTTTAAGATTATATGGACACTTTTAAAAATTAATAGTTGTTTTAAGTTTTCGTTTAAAATCTGCTATAGTTTTGGATTCTCTCACATCCACCGGGAGCCTGTTAAAAGTACTTGCACCTGCTATACAAGGAGATTTCAAATAAAATGAGTGGTTTGGTTTAGCAAAAGTTAATTTATTATTATTTCTTGTATTATAATTATGATAGTCAGCATGTGTGGTGAAAACAATTTTTAATTCCCATATATATATAGGTGAGTAGCTTGTAAGGTAAATGGACGTCAAGGTGAAGATGTTATGTTCGCCGACAATAACACCCCGTACAGGACTCTAAAGATTAAGAATAATGTTAAATATTATTCTATTATACGTTTTTGAAGTATAAAATCCTGTTTATGTCTTTCGCCTGACCCCAGACTTGTATGCCATACGAAAGCATTGAATATACATACGCCATAATACACATTTAGAAGAGCGTCACATAGTTAAAATAGTTTCAAGGTTAAAAATCATTATAGCATTGCGTTTGAAGCCTGACGCTGGATTTGTTCGATCTGGGGCTCCCAGGTTAAATTACTAATCCCAATATGGTACCCAGCAATTTCATTCTGTAGAAGGAATTAGTATTTGTCCATTATAATTTAAAGAAATTAGGCTTGGTGATCTGTATTTGTTATAAAATTCTGTAAGGATAGTTTTTCTATGATTAACCATCAGTTTATTAGTTACGCACCATTTATTAAACTCTTCCAATGCTAAGGATATTTTGTAAGCTAAAATGTGATTGTCCGGATCGGATATTCACGATACACGGTTCATCCGCGTAATAGAAAAACTTTTGCCTACAGTTACTGTATTAGGAGGTCGTTAATGAACATGAGGAATATAAGCGGTCTCAAAAGGCTACCTTGAGGTGTCCCTGTATCAAATCAAGAGATACAACTTACGAATTTAATGTTTAAGGTTATGAAATAAGAGTTTGTAAATATATTACTTATTAGAGGTATATAGCTAAAATAAGACAATGCGAACTGCCGTGTCAGCTGTATATCTATGTATATTGTGAACTCAACAGACTACAAGAAAGAATTGTTACACATAAAATTCATATTTGACTTTGTGTGAGTTGTTATATGTATATAAGGAAAAAGAATTGGACAAGGTCTGATCCTTACAAAATTCTTTAGCGCAGAATAGGCAGGATGCATGTAATGCGGGTTGGTAGATTTGCAATAATTTGGAATGGCACGAATCAAACACTTATGTCTTTGGGTTTTACACTTTTAATTCATTCCGCTCGCAGTACAATTCTTTAGAAATCATATTAACAGCAATACATTTCAGAGTAACTCTTTTTTCCTAGTCTACTGCTTTTATCATACAAATAAATGCAATTGACGCAGCAGTTCGCATTGCCCTATTTTAGCTATTTCATTTATTTACAAATAAACCTACTCGTCCCATTTACAAACCATCCTACTTCGTTAATCTCTCATGTTTTATACTAAAATTGAGTACACGTGTTGTCAGCTTGCGTTGTTCCTAGTTTTATTTACATGATTGATTTTCCCATACTTCCAATTCGAAAAATAATAAATAAGCTGCCTATAATCTCTGCTAACTTATTGTATATACGTATGAACAATCTTTTGCGAAATTCTTGAAATGTAAGGGTTAATGATCACGCAGAATCCTTATTTGAAAACATGCTTTTAATTAAACTATTAGTGTTTGTTTACAGACTAATAAAAGTATTTAAATTGCTTTTCCTAAAACAAAGGGAACCCCCAATTACGCCATGACTTATCTGGAAATAGCTTTACTTTTGTATTTGATGCCAGTTCTTCTGTATAATCCAAATTTCTCATCCATAATTGGGAGAAGTTATTTTGCGATGCTTGCTTTGAAATGATTTTTTAAAAGTAATTTAAATATGATTATGTTATTAATGTTTTATTTTGTAATTTCTAATTCATGTGACAAAGTATTTTTAGAGGAGCTCAAAAGAGTACTTTCGCCACTTGCTAAATAAAATAATGTCATTTTATTCTATCTTTAAACTCTAAAATATTACGTTTTTTTTTGTTATTTATGAGAGTTAAGCAATTTCCGTTAAAGCATATTATTACCTCTCTAAATACTTGTTAATCATCAGTGTATCTAATAAAAAAGTAAATTTTGCTTGGGTGTTACTACCTACCTCGACATATAAAGCACAAACCGCGATACCCGGATTTCATCATGTAAAAATGATAAAAAAAGTAAAATTTAGAGCCAAAATTCTTTAGGTCCGGGCCTGTATGCAAGGAACATCATGTTAAGCACCCGCTAACGTGGTTTATTATAATACATTGCAACATCATTTCGTCTTATTCTTAATGGTATGCGTAAGTTCATTTTTAACCGGCATTCCTGGAATAAATAAAGGCCCTTGTAAAAAAGACAAAACTGAGGCATTATAAATTTCTTCTTTTTTATAACAATATACATTCTTTATTTTGTTAAGAGCATTCTACTAAGTCTACAAAGTATTATTTTTAATATCCTGATAAGACGTTCGAGTTCACCGGATATGCGACTTCAGTAAGTTACAAAAAAATAAATATTTTTCTTTTCGCTTTGTCGAATCTGAGAGTTAGTTGTTAATTAACAGTCCGACATGATTTCTGAGTTATTTTCTTTGGATTTATTTATCCATAACGCAAAATGAATGAATCGAAGTTACCGAATTAAATGTAGATCAGAAAATTTGCAAACAAGCTTTTTTTTACTAATTCGCGCGAAAATGATCTATACATTCCGCGCTTTGCCGATCATCAAGCTCGATTTTTTTTTTATGAAATCATGATGGCTGAAAAGGACGGTTTTTTTTTCGAGACGGAAGATTTAATTAAATGTTTCAATGGCTTGCACTTCGAGCGGCGATCCGCACAAAACTAACAGCGGTAATGGCTGAGATAGTGGTATGTGGGGTAACTCGGGACAGCTTTAGGTTGGCTCTAAGTGCGGCTCTAGCACGCATACAAGATCTTTTTTTTTCTCGTTAAATGCTTACAATGTGTATCTCCCTTGCTGGAAAGACAGACGGTGGAGATATATGATGTACAGCTGCTACATATTATTATGTATTTACCTTATATCG